>CM030007.1:221482725-221961189 GCA_017639485.1 Pluvialis apricaria | reverse complement strand
TGTTTTCCTGGGATGTGGGTCCCTTCCCAGGATTCACACCTTTTCTCAGGGTGCCGGTGCCTGCCTGGGGTGTCCACCCCTTCCCAGGGCGCAGGCCGCTTCCCAGGGTGTCGGTCCCTCCCCAGGATGCGGATCTTTTCCCGGGATGTGGGTCCCTTGAGGTGTCAATCCCTTCCCGGGATGCAGGTCCCTCCCCAGTATCACAGTATCGTCAGGGTTGGCAGGGCCCTCTGGAGCTCCCCCAGTCCCACCCCTGCCACAGCAGGGACACCTCCAGCAGTGGCACAGGACGGCGTCCAGGTGGGTTTGGGATGGCTCCAGAGTGGGAGACTCCCCCACCTCTCTGGGCAGCTGTGCCACTGCTCTGCCACCCGCACAGGGAAGGAGTTCCTCCTCAGGTTGAGATGGAACTTCCTATGCTCAAGTTTGTGCCCGTTCCCTCTTGTCCTGTCACTGGGCACCACTGGAAAAAGACTGTTCCCATCCCCCTGGCACCCTCCCTTTAAGGATTTATAAGCATTGATGAGACCCCCTCAGTCTTCTCTTCTCCAGACTAAAAAGCCCCACGGCCCTCAGCCTTTCCTCAGCAGAGAGATGCTCCAATCCCCTCATCATCTCCGTAGCCCTTTGTGGACCCTCTCCAGCAGTTCCCTGTCCTTCCTGACCCGGGGAGCCCAGAACTGCACACAGTGCTCCGGCTGCGGCCTCCCCAGGGCAGAGCAGAGGGGGAGGATGCCCTCCCTCGCCCTGCTGGCCACACTCTGCTGGGTGCACCCCAGGGTGCCATTGGCCTTCTTGGCCACCAGGGCACATTGCTGGCTCATGGTCACCCTGTTGGCCCCCAGGACTCCCAGGTCCCTTTCCCCAGAGCTGCTCTCCAGGAGGTCAGCCCCCAACCTGGACTGATGCATGGGGTTATTCCTCCCCAGATGCAGTACCCCACACTCACCCTTGTTGAATTCCATCAGGTTTTTCTCTGCCCAACTCTCCAGCCTGTCCAGGTCACGCTGTATGGCGGCACAGCCTTCCGGCGTGTCAGCCACCCCTCCCAGTTTTGTGTCACCAGCAAACTGGCTGACGGTACACTCTATCCCTTCATCCAGGTCATTGATGAATATACCAGGACTGGACCCAGTACTGACCCCTGAGGGACACCACTTGTTACTGGCCTCCAACTGGACTCGGCACCACTAACCACAACCCTCTGAGCTCTAGCGTTCAGCCACTGTTCAATGCACCCCACTGTCCATTCATCCAACCCACACTTCCTAAGCTTGCCTGCGAGGATGATGTGGGAGACTGTCGAAAGCCTTGCTGACGTCAAGGTAGACAACATCCACTGCCCTCCCCTCATCCACCCATCCAGTCACACCTTCGTAGAAGGCTCTCAGATTAGTCAGACACGACTTCCCCTTGGTGAATCCATGTTGACTACTTCTGATAACCTTCCTTTCCTCCAGATGCTTGGAGATGACGCCCAGAACGAGCTGTTCCATCATCTTTCCAGGGATGGAGGTGAGGCTGACTGGGCTGTAGTTTCCCGGGTCATCCTTCTTGCCCTTTTTGAAGACTGGAGTGACCTTGGCTTTCCTCCAGTCCTCAGGCACCTCCCCTGTTCTCCAGGACCTTTCAAAGATGATGGAGAGCGGCCCAGCAATCACTTCCGCTAGCTCCCTCAGCACTCGCGGGTGCATCCCATCAGGCCCCATGGACCTGTGGGTATCCAGTTTACTTAATTGTTCTCTAACTTGTTCCTCTTCAACCAAGGGAAAGTTTTCCTTCCTCCAGACTTTCTCTGTTCCTTGCAAAGTCTGGGACTCCCGAGAGCTGGCCCGAGCAGTGAAGACAGAAGCAAAGAAGGCATTCAGCAACTCCGCCTTCTCTGCATCATCCGTCACCACAGCACCCGTCTCGTTCAAGAGCGGGGCCACATTTTCCCTGGTTTTCCTTTTGCCACCTATATACTTAAAGAAACCCTTCCTATTGGCCTTGACATCCCTCGCCAGGTTCAATTCCAAGGCTGCCTTGGCTTTTCTCATTTCTTCCCTGCATACCCTGACTGCAGTATGCAGATCTCTTTCTGGGATGCGGATCCCTTCCTGGATTCGCACCTTTTCTCAGGGTGCGGGTCCCTTCCCGGGGTACCGATCTTTTCCCGGGATGCGGATCTTTTCGCAGGGTGTGGGTCCCTTCCCTGGATGTGGATCCCTTCCTGGGGCGCCAGTCCCTTCTTGGGGTGTCGGTCCCTTCCCGGGATGAGGGTCCTTTCCCGGTATCCAGATCTTTTCCCGGGATGCGGGTCCCTTCCCGGGATTCGCACCTTTTCTCGGGGTGCCGGTCCCTGCCCGGGGTGCGGATCTTTTCCCGGGATGCCGATCCCTCCCCGGGGTGTCGGTCCCTGTCCGGGGGGGCCCGCGGGGGCCCGGGGGGAGGAGCGGCGGCCGCCGCTGCCATTTCGGGCGGTGGAGCGGGTCCCGCCCGCCGCCGGTGTCCGGTTACGGGCTGCAGCGGGGGCAGGGAACCGCCGTCCCCGGGGCCGCCGCCCGCCGTCCGCGCCCCCGAGCAGGTACCGGGCCCCGGGGGCGGGCGGGGGGCGGGGGGGCCCACGCGTGGGGGAGCCCCGCGGGGGCGGGAGCCGGACGGGACGGGCACCCCCCGGCGCCGGGCGCCCCGCGGCCCCGCACACTCACACACACACGCACACACACACGCACAGCCCTCGCCCGCCGCCGGCTCCCACCCGTGTCTGGGGGGGGCGTCTTCGGCCCCCCCCGCCCCACGGCTCCCCGCGCCGCCGGGGGTCCCGCCGCTGCCGCCCCGGCCCCGTTCCGCCGCCCCGGTGACCTTGTGGCGCTCGCTGGGGTGGGAGTTGGGGAGGTGACCCACGGGGGAGTTCTCCCACCCGCGGGCGTGGGCCCTGCGGGGTCCCCGAGCGCCTGCGGAGACACGCGGTGCCATTCGGCGCAGTGCCGGGCCAGGCCAGGCCATGGCATGCAGGGTTCTACGCAGTGCCGCGCGCTGCGGTGCTGTGCCAGGCCCTGCTGTGCACTGCCGTGTGGTGCCACACTATGCCGTGCCATGCGCGATTCTATGCGGTGCCGTGACCTGCGGTGCTGTGCCAGGCTACACTGTGCCATGTGGTGCAGTGCCAGGCTGCCCCGTGCAGTGCCATGCTATGCTATGCCGTGCCACGCATGATTCTACGCAGTGCCGTGCCCTGTGGTGCTGTGCCAGGCCACGCTGTGCAGTGCCATGCTATGCCATGCCATGCCATGCCATGCATGATTCTGCACGGCGCTGTGCCCTGCGGTGCTGTGCCATGCCATGCTGTGCCGGGCCGTGCCCTGCGGTGCTGTGCCAGGCCGTGCTGTGCCATGCGGTGCAGTGCCATGCGGTGCCATGCGGTGCAGTGCAGGGTGGTTGCCTGCAGCGGGATGCGGTGCGGTGCAGCCTGCAGCTGGGCAGTGCCACGCACTGCGGTGCCCTTCAGTGCAGAGTGATGCGGTTTAATGCAGTGCCATGCAGTGCGGCGCGGTGTAGCGCGGTGCAGTGCTGTGCAGCGCGGTGTAGCGCAGTGCAGTGCAGCACAGCGCAGAGCAGTGCAGTTCAGTGCAGCGTAGTGCATGCCAGCGCGGGGCAGTGTAGCCATGTGGCGCAGTGTAGCCGTGCAGTGCAGTGCAGTGTAGCCATACGATGTGGTGCAGTGCGGTGTAGCCGTGCGGTGGAGTTCAGTGCGGTGCGGTGCAGTGCGGCGCGGTGCAGCAGTAGCGGTGTGACTTGGCTCTTGCCGAGCTGCCGCTGTTTGCCTTCAGCCCAAGGACGCCCTTGCGAGGGGCACCCTGAGCACACCCGCGCCGCGGGCACCGCCGGGCCTCCCCCCCTCCGGGCCCGGGCTCCGGCAGCCCCCCCGGGCTGGCACCGGCTGCGCTGACACCAGAGTGTCCCCGGGGAGCCTGGCTGTCCCCGCAGAGGGGTCCCTCCTCGCCCCATGGCTCCAGCGGCTGCCTCGGACGGTGGTGTTCCCGGCGCGGGGACAGCGTGTGCTGTGTGCCGGCGCAGGGGCACGTGCTGCCTCGTCCTCCAAGGGTTTCACCGCAGGCAGGGGACAGGCAGCTGCCCGCGAGCGGGGGGTGTGTCAGCGTCACCATCCCCTTTCCTGAGCGCCGGGGACGCTGCCGGGGACGGAGGCGGCACTGACCCTTCCCTCAGTGGGCACCCGGCCAGCGCCGTGTGACTGGGCCGCGGCACGCGCACCGGGCTGGCAGGCTCCCACGGGACGTGGCCGTCCTGGCACCGCCGCCGGCACACCACCTCCGAGGCTGCTCGGCACACCGCGCTGGCCCAGGCAGCACCGCGGCCGCCGCGGGCAAGGGCACCCACCGCCCCCGCCATGGCTTTGCTCCCTGAGCCGCGGCGCTGGGGCCGGGCGGGTGTCCCTCTGCCATCCTGGGTAGCGCATCCCGGGGGTGACCGTCACCGTGCCCACCCACAGGTGCCGGCAGACCCCCACGATGGCGGAAGCTCACCAGGCCGTGGCCTTCCAGTTCACCGTCACCCCCGAGGGGTTGGACTTCCACCTCAGCCGGGAGGCCGTCAAACAGCTCTACCTCGCCGGCATCTCCTCCTGGAAGAAGCGCTTGGTCCGCGCCAAGGTGGGCCCAGCCGGGGGCAGCCGGACGGTCGGATCCCCCCGTCCCTGCCGACCCCCCCGTCCCGGCCACGCTGACCCCCCTGTGCCCACAGAACAGCTTCCTGACCGGCGTCTACCCCGCCTCCCCCTCCAGCTGGATGGTGGTGGTGATGGCCACCGCCGGCTCCTTCTACTGCCAGGTGGACCCCTCCCTGGGGATGATCGCCCGCATCCGCCACTGCCTGCCCGAGAGGTGAGCGCGGGCGGCTCGGCCGGGGGGGGACACCCCCCCGCCCACGGGCATGGTCCCACCAGCCACATCCCCCGGTGGGGACCACCCCCCATGTCCCAGCCCATGGGCATGGTCCCACCTGCCCTGTCGCACAGGGGGGACCTACCCTGCATGTCCCCAGCCCTGCCAGCGTGGCCGTGGGGGCCTGCAGCATACGCTGGGGGGGATCCCACCCCGGGGGGGATCCCACCCCACACATCCCTACCCCGTGGGCACAGCCCCACTTGGGGACCTCCCCTGGGGGGGGTGGTCCCAGTACACGCCACAGACATGGCCCTGCATGGGGACATCTCTGAGTGGCTCCCACCCTTGATGTCCCCCCAAACTCATCTCGTGCCCCGCTCACCCCCTCTGTCCCCGCAGCCGCCTCCTGAGCTACGAGAGCCGGACGATGGTGAGCGCCGCGCTCTTCTCCACCGGCGTCTGGCTCTCGGCCGTCCTGCTCTTCCGGCAGGCGCTGAAGCTGCTCCTCTCCTACCACGGCTGGATGTTTGAGCCCCACGGCAAGATGAGCCGCAGCACCAGGATCTGGGTGGTGAGTGGCACCGGCACTGGCACCGGCACCGGGCCGGCAGGGGAGGGCAGGCGGTGCCGAGCAGGGCGCTGCCAGTGCGGGTGCAGGAGGCTGCTGCGGCGTGGGGTGCAGCGGCTACGTCTGCATGCGTGTGCATGCACGTGTGAGTGTGCATGTGCGGCGCGGTGGGTGCGGGGACTGCGAGGCTGCTGACGGTGGGGACGCGCTGGGGCTGCTCCGTGGCACGGAGACGGTGGGTGCCACGGGCCCAGGGGAGCCGCAGGAACCGGGCAGCGAGGCCGGAGCTGCTGCGAGAGGCTCTGCCCGGGGTGGGCACGGGCAGGAGCGGCTGCCCAGGCCGCGGTGTCAGGGACGGCGTGCAGGGCTGGGACAGGGACATTGGGGAGGGCTGGGATGGACATCGGGGAGGGCTGGGACAGGGGACAGCATGCAGGGCTGCGACAGGGGACATCGGGGAGGGCTGGGACAGGGACATCAGGCATGGCTGGGACAGGGGACAGCGTGCAGGGCTGGGACAGGGGACATCGGGGAGGGCCGGGACCCGGTCACAGTGCAGGGCTGGGACCCATCTGCGGTGCAGCAGGCGCATGCAGGACCCCCGGTGCCGGCAGCAGGAGCTCTGCGTGGGCCACGTGTGGCCCCGCCGCGGTCCTGCGGCTCTGCCCCGTCCCCTCCATCCTCTCCGCGTGCCCGGCAGGCGCTGATGAAGGTGCTCTCCGTCCGCAAGCCCCTGCTCTACAGCTTCCAGACCTCTCTGCCCAAGCTGCCCGTGCCCCCCGTGGAGGCCACCATCACCCGGGTAAGGGGCTGGGATGGGGACGGGGGGTGTGTGGGGGGGGTCCGATCGCGGTGGGATGGGGATGGTGGTGGTGGGGTCACACCAAGCCCCCCCCGACCCCCGCAGTACCTGGAGTCGGTGCGCCCGCTCATGGATGACGAGAAGTACAGTAAGATGGAGGCTTTGGCCAAGGAGTTCAAGGAGAAGACAGCTCCACGGCTGCAGAAGTACCTGATCCTCAAGTCCTGGTGGACAACCAACTACGTGAGTACCCTGGGCTTCTCCAGTGCTGGAGAGGGGGGGGGACCACCACCGCTTGTCCCCCCCACAACGGCCGTATGGGACAAGCGGTGGTGGTCCCCCCTCCAGCACCAGGGATGGTGACCCCAACCCAAGCCCAAGGTCCTGCTGTCCCCCCATGATCATGGGAAGGGGGCACATGGGTCCTCCTGGGTGCCCCAGTTGGCTTATTAAGGGCGGGGGGGGGGGGGGGGGTCCTGCACCCTGTCCCCGTCCCCATCCCTGTCCCTGCAGGTGAGCGACTGGTGGGAGGAGTACATCTACCTGCGTGGCCGCAGCCCGCTCATGGTCAACAGCAACTACTATGCCATGGTAAGGGCGAGGGGGGGAGGTCCACCACTGGCATGACCCAAAACCCCAACCGGGTGCCCCCCCACCCCCCACCCCAGCGTCCTCACCCGTCCCTCGTCCCCAGGATTTCCTCTACGTGAACCCCAGCCACATCCAGGCTGCCCGGGCGGGCAACGTGGTGCACGCCATCCTGCTCTACCGCCGCAAGCTGGACCGCGGGGAGATCCCCCCCGTGAGCCGCCGGCGGGGGGGGCGGTGGGGCTGGGGGTCTTGGGGAGAGCAGGGGAGGCTGTGGGGCAGGGGTAGGGGCCGGGGGGGGGGGAGTCGCCGTGGGGCTGGCATGGGGTCCGGGGGCTGCTGGGGGTCTCAGGGGGGTGGAGGGTCTTAGGGCTGCGGGGGGACACAGAGCTGGGGGGGTCCGGTGGGGTTGTGGGTCTTGGGGAGAGCAGGGGAGGCTGTGGGGCAGGGGTAGGGCCGGGGGGAGTTGCTGTGGGGCTGGCATGGGGTCTCAGAGCCGCTGGGGGGCTCCGAGGGGCTGGGGGATCTCAGGGGGTTGGAGGGGTCTCAGGCAGGGGGGGGGGGGGGCATGGGGCTGGGGGGGTCTAGTGGGGCTGAAGGTCCTGGGGAGAGCAGGGGCAGGAGAGGGTGTGGGGCAGGGGTAGGGCCGGGGGGGCACCGTGGGGCTGGCATGGGGGCTGGGGGCTGCTGGGGGGCTCAGGGGGCCGGGGAGGGGGGGTGCGGGCGCCCTGGCCCCCCTCACCGCTGCCCCGCACAGATGATGGCGCTGGGCATCGTGCCCATGTGCTCCTACCAGTCCGAACGGATGTTCAACACCACCCGCATCCCCGGCAAGGAGACGGGTACGGGGGCCGGGGGACGCCATCCCTCCTGCGGGGTCTGTCCCGGGTCGGGTCCCGGGGGTGGCCCTGACACCCGTGGCGTCGTGTCCCCCCCAGACACGCTGCTGCACCTGGTGGACAGCAAACACTTGGCCGTCTACCACAAGGGCCGCTTCTACAAGGTCTGGCTGTACTACGGGGGGCAGGTGCTGCGCCCCCGGGACCTGGAGCTGCAGTTCCAGCGCATCCTGGACGACCCGTCCCCCCCCCAGCCCGGCGAGGAGCGGCTGGCGGCACTCACCGCCGGCGAGAGGTGCCGGCACCGCCGCGGGTCCCCGCGCGCCGGGCAGGCTGCGGATGCTGCGGATGCTGCGGATGCTGCGGATGCTGCCTGGGGTGGCGGGAGGAGGCACAGGGGGTGGAGGAGATGCTCTGGGATGGGGTCCCTGAGCCACCCATGGGTGGGGGCTGCAGCGTGGGTGGGGGCGGTGGGCCCAGGGGGCTTCGTGGGACGGTGGGCATCACCAGCCCCGCGCCCCCGTGGCTCCCGGTGCCGGACCCTGGGGCCACCCGTGGGCTGGGGGGGGCTGCGGTGTGGGTCGGGGCGGTGGGCTCGGGGGGGGCTCGGCGGATGGCGGTGGGCCTGGGCATGGCCAACCCCCCCGCCCTCACGCCGGCGGTGCCGGCAGGGTGCCCTGGGCCGAGGCTCGAGCCCGGTTCTTCAGCCACGGGAAGAACAAGGCGTCGCTGGACGCCATCGAGCGCGCGGCCTTCTTCCTGACGCTGGACGAGGAGGAGCACGGCTACGTCCCGGGCAAGGAGGGCTGCATGGACGCCTACGCCAAGTCCCTGCTGCACGGCCAGTGCTACGACCGGTGGGCAACCCCCCCCCCCGAGCCCAGCCACCCCCCCGAGCCCCCCGGCGCCCACCCTGCCCTCACCCCCCGCTCCCCGCAGGTGGTTCGACAAGTCCTTCACCCTGGTGGTCTACAAGAACGGGAAGCTGGGGGCCAACGCCGAGCACTCCTGGGCCGACGCGCCCATCATCGGGCACCTCTGGGAGGTAACGGAGGGGCTCCCCCCGGGGCTGGGCACCCCCAAGGGGCACCCCCAGGCTGGGCACCCCCATGGGCACCGGGGGCTGAGGACCCCCATTAGGCACCCCCGTTACGGACCCCCAGGTTGGGCACCCCCAACTGGGCATCCCCAGTGGGGGACCCCTATGGGGCACCTGGGGGCTGGGGACTCCCAGGGGAGGGGACCCCCAATTGGGCACCCCCAATTGAGCATCGCCAGTTGGGGACCCCTATGGGGCACCCCAGGGCTGGGGACCCCCAGTTTGACACCCCCAAGCAGGGCACCCCCAGTTGGGGACCCCTATGGGGCACTCCGGGGCTGGGGACCCCCATTTCGATGACCCCCAGAGGTTGGCCACCCCCCAGGCTGGGTACCCCCAGGTGGGCACCCCAGGGCAGGGGACCCCCAGTTTGGCACCCCCAAGCTGGGTACCCCCATCCGGGGGGGGGGGGGGTCAGAGGGGTGTGACCTGGGGGGGGGACCCTGGGGCAACCTGGGGTGTGTGGGGCTGTGGGGGGGGGGGACACGGGACGTGTGGGGCCACACTGGGGGGGAGGGGGGCAGCCAGGGGGTGAGCGGGGGGAAGGGGTGATGCTGGGGGGCTCGGGGGGCCGGTGCCCCACGCTCAGGGGCACCTCTCCCCCCCAGTTCATGCTGGCGACAGACAAATTCCAGCTGGGCTACACCGAGGGGGGGCACTGCCTGGGCGAGCCCGACACCCTGCTGGCCCCCCCCCAGCGTCTCCAGTGGGACATCCCCCAGGAGGTGCGTCCGACCCCCAAGTGCCCCCGCCCTGGCCCTCCGTGCAGGTTCTTGGGGTCCCCCTGCGCCCCACGGCATCGGGGTGGGCTCTCTGCACCCCACCACCCCCCCCCCGCGCCCCACGGCATCGGTGCACCGGGTGCTGTTGTCCCTGCGGTGTCCCGGTGCCCCCGGCTGTGCGCAGGGCTGGGGCTGAGCCGTCAGCGTCCCCCGCCCCGGGTGACGGTGGGGGGCCCGGGGGACGGTGCCGCGCGCCCCGTCTGCCACGGCTGCGCCTCTCCGCAGTGCCGTGCCGCCATCGAGAGCTCGTACCGCCTGGCCAAGGCGCTGGCCGACGACGTGGACTTCTGCTGCTTCCAGTTCTCGGAATTCGGGAAGGGGCTGATCAAGAAGTGCCGGACCAGCCCCGACGCCTTCATCCAGATCTCCCTGCAGCTCGCCCACTTCCGCGTGAGCTGCCGGGCAGCATGGGGACATGGGGACATGGGGACATGGGGATGGGAATAGGGGCAGGGATGGGGACAGGGATGGGGATGAGGATAGGGATAGAGATGGGGATGGGGATAGGGACGGGGATGGGGATGGGGGCAGAGATGCAGATATGGGGATGGGGACATGGGGATGGGGATGGGGATAGGAATAGGGACAGGGACATGGACAGGGATGGAGATAGGGACAGGGATGGTGACAGCATCCCCCGGGGACACCCCGGTCTCCCCCGGCCTCTCTGCAGGACAAGGGCTGCTTCTGCCTCACCTACGAGGCCTCCATGACGCGGCTCTTCCGCGAGGGCCGGACGGAGACGGTGAGGTCCTGCACCGCCGAGTCCACCGCCTTCGTGCGCAGCATGGGGGACGCCCGGCAGACCGTGAGCAGCGCGCCGGCGTCCGGGTCTCCGGCCCCCCAACCCTCCTCCCCAGACCTCCCCTCCCAGCCCTCGGCTCCGTCCTGCTGTCCCCAGCGGGGTCGGGGCTGTCCCTGCGCGGCCCGGCTCAGCCAGCGCGTCCCCTCTCTCTGGGGGTCCCATCCCCTGGGCAGGTCCCCGTCCCTCGGGGACATCCCCTTTCCTTGGCGAGGTCCCCGTCTCTGGAGAAAGTGCCCATCTTGGGAGGAGGTCCCCATCTCTCAGACACCCCCAACCTCATGGAGGGTAGGTCCCTATCCCTCACGGTGGTCCTCATCCCTTGGGGACGTCCCTGTCCCTGGCAACTGTCCCTATTCCTTGCAAATGTCCCTGTCCCTGGAGAAAGTGTCCATCTCTGGAGGAGATCCCCATCCCTCACGGAGGCGCCCACCTCTCAGGGAGGTCCCCATCTCTGGCAAACCTCCCTATTCCTTGGGCATGTCCCCATTCCTGCGGAGAGTGCCCGTCTCCTGGGGACGTCCCCATCCCTAGAGAAAGCGCCCATCTCCTGAGGAGGTCCCCATCCCTCAGGGAGGTGCCCATCCCTGGGAGAGGTCCCCATCCCTTGGGGACATCCCTTTCCCTGTGGAGGTGCCCGTCCCTCGGGAGCGTGTCCCCCCGGGCTGTGCAGCCATTGTGTCCCCCGGGCAGGACCGGGGAGGACTCACCCCGCACAGAGCACCCGGGGTGGCGGGGCCGGGGGTGATGGGACCCCGGCCCTGAGCCCGGCTCTCCCCGCAGCGAGCCGAGCGCCAGCGGCTCTTCAAGCTGGCGGCCGAGAAGCACCAGCACATGTACCGCATGGCCATGACCGGGGCCGGCATCGACCGGCACCTCTTCTGCCTCTACGTGGTGTCCCGCTACCTGGGGGTGCAGTCCCCCTTCCTGGCCCAGGTGAGCCCGGGCGGGCGCGGGGGCGCACGCAGTGCCACGCAGTGCTGTGACGGTGACACGCATGGCACGCAGGACACTGCATGGGCACGTGGGTGCAGGGGCTGGGCTGGGCTGGAGGCTGTGCCCATGGGCAGCGGGGCGCAGGGGGGCGCAGTGGGGTGCAGGGGGGTGCAGAGGGGCACAGGGGGGTGCAGTGGGGTGCAGGGGGGTGCAGAGGGGCGCAGGGGGGCGTGGGGGGGGCAGTGGGGCGCAGGGGGGTGCAGGGGGGCGTGGGGGGGGGCAGTGGGGCACGGCGCAGCGCGGCGCTCGGCCGGCGGCACTGACGCTGGGTCCGGGCAGGTGCTGTCGGAGCCCTGGCGCCTCTCCACCAGCCAGACGCCGCAGCAGCAGCTGAAGATGTTCGACCTCAACAAATACCCCGACCACGTCTCCACCGGCGGCGGCTTCGGCCCTGTGAGCATCCCCGGGGGGCACTGGGGGGGGTGGGTGTGCAAGGGGCAGGCGTGTGGGTGTGCAAGGGGCAGGCGTGTGGGGCTACAGCGCATACTCCCCCCGTGGCTGTGGGGCAGGCACGTACCCCACAGCGGGTGCCCCCTGCCCCATGGCCCGGGCGGGTGCCCCCCAGCGGGTGCCCGGTGCCCCCGGGGGTGCTGTGGCCCCACTCATCCCCCCTCCCGCCCCCCACAGGTGGCGGACGATGGCTACGGCGTCTCCTACATCATCGCCGGCGAGAACCTCATCACCTTCCACGTCTCCAGCAAGTTCTCCAGCTCCGAGACGGTGAGCGCCCCGGGCCGGGGCGGGGGGTTCCCCGCGGGGGGGCTGGGGCTCCCCGGGCCGGGCAGGGCAGGCAGCGGGGGCTCTCCCAGCGCTGCCGCTGCCCCCTGTGCTGTAGGGTCTCCTGTGGGGTCCCCATGGGCCTGGGGCGCCCCCCCGACCCCGACCCCCCTGCGTCCCAGCCCCCCTCCTGTGGGACCCCCACCCCGCGCCAGGCTCGTGCTGCCCGTGCAGGTCCTGCCGGGGGTCCCAGGGCGCGCAGGGTGCCCGGGGCGGGGGGGGGCCGGGTCCCACTCTCGGGGCGGCCGGGGGCCGGTGGGGCTCACGGGTGCTGCCCCGCAGGACTCGAAGCGCTTTGGGAGGCACATCCGCCAGGCCATGCTGGACATCGCCGAGCTCTTCGACAAGCCGGCCGGGAAGGCGGGGAAGTGAGGGGGGTGGGCTCAGACCCCCGCCCCGCGGGGGGACGACACGGAGCCGGGGCCGGTGGGGGCTGCCCTGAGCCGCGGCGGGGGGCGGTGGGGTGGGGGCAGCGAGGGCGTTGCTGTTCTGTACATGCTTCCAATAAAGGCTGTTGGTGTGAGCCCGCTCCGTGCCCGCCGTCGGGCTGGGGACCCCCACGTCGGGCGGGCGCACCCCGGGCTGCGGTCCCCGTGTCCCCAGGGGGGTCCTGGCAGTGTCCCGGCAGCCGGCGGGCACCGGGCAGCGGGTGCGTCAGCAGCTCCTTGGGCTGAGAGGATGAAAGGCGCCGTGGGATGATGATGGGTGACCGGTGAGCCGTGCCCGCCGGTGAGCCGTGCCCGCCAGCCGCCTGCGTAGCGGTGACGGGGAATGTGCAGCGGGGCACGGCGGCAGGGACACACGCTGCGCAGAGCCCCTCGGCCGTGTCCGGCACGGCGGGACGCCGCGCCCCGTGCAGCACCCGATGGGCGCAGGCAGCAACCGGCAGCCTCCTCCCGCCGGCCGCCCGCGCCCGTGGAGCTGGCAGGGCCCGGACGCAGCCCGGGCAGCACCCATGGCGGGGCAGCCAGCGCCGAGCCGCTCGGCGGGCGAGGGGCCAGGCAGGGCTGGCACGGGGCTCGGAGCCCCCCCAGCGCGGGCACAGCCTCAGCCCGCGATGCTCCGGCTCTGCGACACACGCCGAGAGCCCAGCCGGCACCCACAGCCTGCCTGCACTCCCTGCCTGCACTGCCTGCACTCCCTGCCTGCACTCCCTGCCTGCACTGCCTGCCTGCACTGCCCGCACTCCCTGCCTGCACTGCCTGCCTGCACTCCCTGCCTGCAGATCACTGCCTGCACTCCCTGCCTGCACTCCCTGCCTGCACTGCCTGCCTGCACTGCCTGCACTCCCTGCCTGCACTCCCTGCCTGCACTGCCTGCCTGCACTGCCTGCACTCCCTGCCTGCACTCCCTGCCTGCACCCCCTGCCTGCACTCCCTGCCTGCACTGCCTGCACTCCCTGCCTGCACTCCCTGCCTGCACTCCCTGCCTGCACTGCCTGCACTCCCTGCCTGCACTCCCTGCCTGCACCCCCTGCCTGCACTCCCTGCCTGCACTGCCCGCACTCCCTGCCTGCAGATCACTGCCTGCACTGCCCGCACTCCCTGCCTGCAGATCACTGCCTGCACTCCCTGCCTGCACTGCCCGCACTCCCTGCCTGCAGATCACTGCCTGCACTCCCTGCCTGCACTGCCTGCACTCCCTGCCTGCAGATCACTGCCCACACTCCCTGCCTGCACTCCCTGCCTGCACTGCCTGCACTCCCTGCCTGCAGATCACTGCCCGCACTCCCTGCCTGCACTCCCTGCCTGCACTGCCTGCACTCCCTGCCTGCAGATCACTGCCTGCACTCCCTGCCTGCACCCCCTGCCTGCACTCCCTGCCTGCACCCCCTGCCTGTTTCCCCTCCTGCACTGCCAGAACCGCCCGATGTCCCTGCGCAGAGGGACACAGTGAGGGGTGATGGGGAGGTGGCACCGCAGTGACATCCCTGTAGCTGGCACGGACGCTGCGCCCGCCATGGGCTGCCACGCCGGGGTCCCTCCCGCAGCTGGCCGTGGGCGCCACCGTCGCCCTCACGCCCAAGGCGGGGTGCCACCCCCAGCCGTGCACCCCACGCACCGGCGGGGAGTGGGGACAGCGGGCGGGAGCTGCCGTCTGCCCACAGCAGCGCCAGTGCCCTCGCGTCACCCTCTGCCAGCCCCTGCCCTGGGCCCGATCCTGGGCTGCATCCTGCACCCCGACCCCACACAGGGACTGTGTCCTGCACCCCGACCCCACACAGGGACTGCATCCTGCACCCCGACCCTGCGCTGGGGACCGTGTCCTGCACCTGAGCCCAGCCCCACGGCCGGGGGTCCCCTGGTTGGGACCTGGAGCCCCCCGAGTGCGGCGGGGACCCCGGAGGCCACAGGCGGGTGCCTCTGGCGGGGGCTGTGGCGGGTGCCCGGGGGGGCAGGAGCTGCCGGTGCGTGTCTGGAGCCACGGCTGCTCCCCGCTCCCTTATCTGATGCCGGCGCGGGCAGCGAGCCCAGCCCTGGCCCCGCTCCGCTGCCCCACGCTCCAGTGCCTTCACCCCCAGCCCGGCCCTGCTCGGGGGGCTGTGCGCCCACGGGGATGGCAGCGTTGCGACGGGGTGCTCCCTCCCGGCACCCCCGCGGGTCCCTGCCCACCACGCGGCATCGCCTGGCCCCTGTGCCGTGTCGTCCCGGCTGCTGGACGGGGGGCAGTGACCCGGCCACCACGCTGGCCAGTGGTGACACCGGAGCCGTGGGCTGATGCGGAGGGTGCTCACACTGGAGCTGTGGGTGTCACGCTGCAGCCATGGGTGCCACACTGATGTGCTGGGTGCGCATGCCAGAGCTGTGGGTGCTCACGATGGAGCCGTGGGTGCTCACACCGGAGCCGTGGGTGCCCAGGAGCCCGTGGCTGGAGCTGGCACAGAGGAGACCCCCCCGCGAGGCGCAGCCCAGGGCCGGTGCCACCGTTGGGGTGGACACCAGCAGCTGCCCAAGAAGCACCGACACGCACCGGGGTCTGCTGGGACAGTCCCGGGGACACCCAGGGACTGTGGCCCCACCGGCCCCATGGTGCTGTGGGGCCAACACTGCTCCTGGCACAGCCCAGCTCCCCTGGGATGGCACAGCCGGCGTTGCACCCCCAGCGAGGGCAGCACCCCGGGGTGCCCAGGGGCTCGGGCGGTGGGGACAGGACCGTGGGGCTCAGCTGGGCACGGGGGGGCGACCCATGGCTGGTGCCAGTGGCACTCGTGTTGGGGGGTGCAGAGTTGGCCCCGGGACAAGGGGCTCTGCCACGGCCTCGCTGGGGTGCGGGGTGGCTGCCGGCACCGCCGGGGACCACGGGCACGGCCATCCAGGGTCCGGCGGCCCTGGGGTGTTCGGGCTGGGGGCTCTGCTGCGGGGGCTGCGCCCGCTCGGGGCCCCCGCCTGCGCCAGCCGGAGCCGTGGGGCGGCCGCGCTCCCCTTTGATGTGGGTGCCAGGAGTGGGTGCCACCCGCCCCGGCTGCCCCGGCCGCCTGGCGCCCCAGCGCCTATAAAGGTGTCGGGGCCGCGTGCTGCTCCAGACGGGCTCATCTCCACATCGCTCCCGCAGGTGCCGGGTGGGTGCTGCGGTGGTGGGTACCGGGGGACGTGGTGGGTGGTGGGTGCTGGGGCAGGCGATGGGTGGTGGGTGCCCGGGCAGATGGTGGGTTGGTGGGTGCTGGGGAAGGTGATGGGTGATGGGTGCTGGGGCGGATGGTGGGTGCTGGGGCGGATGGTGGGTGCCAGGGAGGGTGATGGAGTGGTGGGTGCTGGGGCGGTGGGTGCCTGGGCAGATGGTGGGGTGGTGGATGCCAGGGGAGGCCACGGGTGCTGGGGCAGATGATGGGTGGTGGGTGCCCAGGCAGGTGATGGGGTGGTGGGTGCTGGGGAAGGTGGTGGGCGCTGGGTGCTGGGGCCACCCCACGCCGCCGGCTCCAGCCGCCCCTCTGCCGCAGGGAAGGGAGAGGATGGGACCAGCGGCGTTCCTGGGGCTCTGCCTGCTGGGCTGCCTGGCCCTGCACCCCTGCCTGCACGGTGGGTGACCCCTGCCCGCACCCTGCCCACCCCCCGGCCCCTCACCCACCCCCGTCCCCCGCCCCGCTGCCTGCCCCGCACCCCGGGGACGGGCAGTGTCCGGGGGCTCCCCGAAACGCGGGCGGTCGGGAGCAGCCCCCCCGGAGAGCCGGGGGTGCCCTGAGCCCCCCCGCGGCTGCTGCCCGCCGGGGCCCGGCTGCAGACAGGGGCTGCTGGGGGGTCTCAGTGCAGGTGTGTGTCCCCCCCCGAGCAGGGGTGCAGGCGAGCAAGTGTCCCCGGGGCTGGCTGGAGTTCAGGGGGTACTGCTACGGGTACGTCAGCCAGGAGCTCACCTGGAGGAAGGCAGAGGTAGGTGCTGGGGGGGTCCCCGGTCCCCCCCGCTGCGCAGGCAGCGCTGCCGGCCCCCCCCGACCTGCCTGTCCCTGCCAGGCCTGGTGCCAGGCCGCCCGCGGCGGGTGTCACTTGGCCTCGCTGCACACCCCCGAGGAGCACCGGGCCCTGGCGGCCTTCATCGCCCAGCGCCAGCGCCGCGAGGAGGAGGAGGAGAGCGTCTGGATCGGCCTCTACCACCGGGTGAGCGTCCCCCGCCTGCGGCGCTGCCTGCACTGCTGCCTGTGGTGCTGCCTGTGGTGCTGCCTATGGTGATGCCTATGGTGATGCCTGTAGTGCTGCCTGCACTGCTGCCTGCACTGCTGCCTGTGGTGCTGCCTGCACTGCTGCCTGTGGTGCTGCCTGCACTGCTGCCTGCGGCACTGCCTGTGGTGCTGCCTACACCACTGCCTGCACTGCTGCCTGTGGCACTGCCTGCACTGCTGCCTGCACTGCTGCCTGCAGCCCCCCATGCTCCGGGGGGGTGTGGGGGGGGGTGTCACCCCCCCACACCCCTTCCCCCGTCCCTCTGTCCGTCCTCCTCCCGCCTGCACCCCCCGCGCTGCCGCCGCCAGCCCGCCCCGCCTGCACCCCCCCCCCCCCCCCCCCCCCCCCCCCCCCCCCCCGCCCCCCCGGCCCCCCCCCCGCCCCCCCCCCCGCCCCCCCCCGGCCCCCCCGGCCGCGGCCCTGACGCTGCCCCCGCAGCGCCCCGCCTGGCGCTGGGCCGACGGCTCCGAGCTGCGCTACTCCGCCTGGGAGGGGGACGACGGCCCCAAAGGGCGCCGCTGCGCCGCGCTGGAGGACTCCGCGGGTGAGGGGGGGCCCCGCGCCCCGGCACCGACCCCCCCCGACACACACACCCCCCCCCGGGCGGGAGGAGGGGAGAGCGGGGGCGGCCCCCGGTCCCCCCCCCAGCGCCCGCGGCTGCTGTCCCGCAGGGTTCCTGTCCTGGGAGGAGGATTCCTGCGGCGAGAGGAAACCCTTCCTCTGCAAACACCCGGCCTGAGGGGCACCCCGACCCCGGCCCCGGCCCCAGCCGGCACCCCAACACCAACACCGCACCCCGACCCCGGCCCCGGCCCCAGCCGGCACCCCAACACCAACACCGCACCCCGACCCCGGCCCCGGCCCCAGCCGGCACCCCAACACCAACACCGCACCCCGACCCCAACCCCGACCCCAGCCGGCACCCCAACACCAACACTGCACCCCGACCCCGGCCCCGGCCCCAGCCGGCACCCCAACACCAACACCGCACCCCGACCCCAACCCCGACCCCAGCCGGCACCCCAAAACCATCCCCGACCCCAACCAGCACCCCGACACCAACCCCGACCCAAACTCTGCACCCCGGCCCCGACCCCAGCCGGCACCCCAACACCAACCCCGCACCCCAACACTACATCCCAACCCCGCACCCCACACCACAACCCAAACCCCAACCCCGCACCCCTCTGCCCCATGGCACCCATCCCGCCCCAGCCCCCCCCAGCCCTGTGCCCCATTGCAACCATCCCATCGTGCACCCCGAAACCCCGCACCCCTCTGCCCCATGGCACCCAGCACACCCCGCACCCCAAACCCCTGTGCCCCATTGCACCCATCAGAGCCTGGACCCCCCCAAACCCCTCACCCCTCTGCCCCGTTGCACCCAGCATCCCCCGCACCCCCAAACCCCGCACCCCTGTGCCCCATTGCACCTATCACAGCCCGGACCCCCAAACCGCTCCGCCCCATTGCCCCCGGACCCCCACAGCCCCCTCCCCCCCGCGGGTGGCCCCCGCCCCCCTCCCTGGCCGCGGTGGGGCACCCCACAATAAAGCGCCCCACAATAAAGCGCCCGTGGCCCCGCGTCTTCCTCCGCCGTGGCCGTGGCGGCGGCGCTGTCCCCCCCGCGCCCCCCCCCGGGCCCTGGAAGGGCGCAGCGGCCCCCCCGGGGGACACCCGCGGGCGGCGGGGACCCACCAGCGTCCCCTGAGCTCCCCGTGGGGCGAAGCCGGGGGGCATCGCAGCGCCCCTGCTCCGGGGCTGCCGGGGGGGCTCAGCGCCCATGGGGCGCTCCCGTGGGGGCCTTCCCCGGGGTCCGCGCAGGGGGTGCAAACCCGCCGCAGGGGCACCGTTGCCCCCAGCCCTCCCCCCTCCACCCCCCCCCGGTTTTCCACAGATTTTTCTCCGTTTTATGGTCAAAATCCCCCCGGCCGGAGGGTCCCCCCCGAACCGCCCCCCCCCCAGAGTGCCCGGGGCAGGGAGCGGGGCTGGGCGCTGGCGCCATGGGGCAGGGGGTCCCCAACCGTGGGGCTAGGTGCCAGCCACGTGGGGCAGGAGATGTCCCCTGCAGGGGGGTCCCCGGGGCAGGGGGGGTCCCCGGGGCAGGAGGGGTCCCCATGGTGGCACGGGTGGCTTTGGCAGTGGCACTGCCCACGCGTGCGAGGGAAGGACAGCAGGCGCAGGTGGCTGCTGGGCGCTCAAGCCAGGGTTTATTGACCATGGGGCGTGCGGGGGGGGGGCCGGGGGGGCCCCAGCAGGGCGGCGAGCAGGGAGGGGGGTGCGGGGGCACCCCCAGGCCCCCGTGCCGGGGGTCCCGACCCCCCTCAGAGCTCGTGCCGGCACAAGAAGGGGAACTTGTAGTTGCAGGGGTAGTCGTGCCAGAGCTCAAAACCTGCAGGGGGGATGGCAACGAGTCACCCCAAGCCCTGTCACCCCCCCGGCACACGGCCTTGCACCTCCAGAACCCCTCCCCACCTCCATCACACCCCCCACCTCCATCACCCTTCACCTCATCACCCCCCTCCATCACCCCCCTTCGTCACCCCCATCACCCCCCATCACCCCCTTTGTCTCCAGCACCCCCATCACCCTTTTAATCTCCATCACCCCCCATCACCCCCCCATCACCCTTTTAGTCTGCATCACCCCCCCATCACCCCCCATCACCCCTTTTGTCTCCATCACCCTTTTCATCTCCATCACCCCCCATCACCTCTTTTTGTCTCCGTGACCCCCATCACCCTTCTGTCTGCATCACCCCCCTCCATCACCCGTTTAATCTCCAGCACCCCCCCTTTACCACCGCCCCCCAACTCTCGCGCCGTGCCCCCCGGCCCCCGCCCGCTGACCCGAGCCCTTGTCCAGCACGGTGCAGTCCTCCCGGTCCCACAGGTTGTTGGGCTGCCCCCGCGCCCACTGCCGGTAGTTGAAGGCCGAATCGTCCGACCACTTCCACTGCCTGGACTGGGGGGGCATGGGGGGGACACATGGGGGTCAGCGGGTGCCCATGGCAGCGGGTGGGCTCAGAGGGTGCCCGCGGTGGGGGGACGGGGGTCAGAGGGTGCCCAGGGCGAGGGCAGGGGGTCAGTGGGTGCCCGCGGTGGGGGGACGGGGGTCAGAGGGTGCCTGGGGCGGGGGCTCAGTGGGTGCCCAGGATGGGGGGGGTCAGCGGGTGCCCGGGGCGGGGGGCCAGGGCAGCCCCCAGGCAGAGGTGCAGCCCCCCGGTGACTCACGTGCTCCTCGTCCTGCAGCCCGATCCAGGTGTTGTCCGTGTCCCTCTGGTTGGAGAGGTAGCGGGCCAGGACCCTGGTGGCCCCCAGGCTGTGGATGGAGGCCAGGTGCCCCCTGGGGCCGTACCGGTTGCACTCATTCTGGGGGGGTCACAGGGGGCCACCTCAGCGCCCAGCGCCCGCAGCCCCCCGGGCACCCCCGCACGGAAACCCCGGGGGGAGCGCAGCAGAGCCCTCCCCGGGCTGCAGCCCCCGGCGCTGGGGTGGGGGGAGCCCCGCTCCTGGACGGGGCGATGTCCCCGCCGCCCCTCCCCGGGGACGCCCCCACGTCCCGCACCCACCTCGGCCTGGGCCCAGGTCTTCCTCTCGGTGAAGTACCCGTAGCAGGACCCCCGGTGGTACATCCAGTTCTCGGGGCACCTGGCAGCCCCCGTCCCCACGCGGGTAGGGCTGGGGCAGGTGGCGAGGGCACCTGCCAGACACGGCACAGCCGCCGCTGTCCCACGCGTGGGGGGCACCCGCCACCGCCCCCCGCCCGCGACCCCCCAGCGGTGTGAGGAGGGCTCCCACAGAGGGCAGTGGGGGCTGCCCGGCACGGGGAGGGGGCAGCCGGGAGCGGGGATCGAGGAGGAGGGAGCGGGGATCGGGGATTGGGGATTGGGGACCAAGGAGGAGGGATCGGGAATTGGGGGTCAGGGAGGAGGGATCAGGGATTGGGGATCGGGTAGTGGGGATCGGGGGTCAGGGACTGGGGGTGTCACGGGTCAGGGATTGGGGAGCAGGGAGGGAGCAGGGAAGAGGGATTGGGGATCAGGGATCGGTGATCAGGGATTAGGGGGTCACGAATTAGGGACTGGGGACCAAGGAGGAGGGATGAGGGAGCAGGGATTGGGGATCAGGAAGGAGGGAGCGGGGAGTGGGGATCAGGGATCGAGCAGGAGGGGTTAAGGACTGGGGATCAGGGAACGGGAATCAGGGATCAGGGAGCAGTGATCGGGGATGGAGGAGGAGGGATCAGGGATCTGGGGTCACGGATCAGGGATTGGGGACCAAGGAGAGGGGATCAGGGAGCAGGGATCAGGGATCGGGGATCGGGGACCGGGGAGGAGGCAGTAAGGATGGGGGATCAGGGAGCGGGGATGGGGATGTGCCGGATCAGGCACTGCTGCCCGGGGGGGGGAATTGCCCCACTCCGAGGGCCCACGGCCCCGGGCAGGGAATCACCTGGCAGGAGCGCAAGGAGCAGCAGGCGGGCGAGCAGGCGGGGGGGCGGCCGCGGCCCAGCACCCATCGCGGCTGCGGCGGAGAGAGCGGAGAGACGGCCCTGAGCCGGGGGAGCACGGGGGGAGGCACCCAGCGCTCGCGCTGCCGGGGGCACTGCCCGGGGGGCAACGGGGCTCATCCGGCTCCCGCGCCCCACGCACGGCCCGGGACGGGGGGCAGGGGGTGCCCAGCGCCATACTGGGACGGGGGGCAGGGGGTGCCCAGCGCTATCCAGGACAGAGGGCGGGGGGTGCCCAGCTCAGCTCAGGTCCCCCCGGAGCGGAGCCGGGGTGCAGCAGGAGCCAGCACCCATGAGGGTGAGGGACCCCCACGCCGGGGAAGGGACTCACCAGAAGGCTGCTCTGGGCCGGCAGGCGGGAAGGTCAGGGGTGGCCCTTGGGGACTGTGCGCCGGTGGCTGCCCTGGGGACAGGTGACAGCTGGGTCACTGGGCGCTCCGAGGGTGGCTGATGGTCACGCAGGAGCCGCCAGGGCAAATGCCACTCTCGGGCTCTACAGCCACCAGCGGGGAGGGCAGCGGTGGCCCCGGTTCCTGGGACGTGCCGGGGACACACTTGAGGTGACGATGGCACCTGCGCCCCTGTGAAGGCACCCTGGGGTCCCACCGTGACCCACCACAGAGGGGCAGGTTTAGGTTGGACAGAGGGAGGAAAGGTTTCAGGCTGAGGGTGGTGACACGGTGGGACAGGCTGCCAGAGACACTGTGGGTCATCGGAAGGGTTCAAGGTCGGGCTGGAGGGACTCTGGGCAACCGGGGCTAGGGGGAGATACCCCTGCCCATGGCGGGGGAGGGTCCGTGAAGGGCAGGGGAACAGTTAAAGGCCACCGAGTCCCCCCCCTGCCCTGGGCAGGGCCACCTCCCCCCAGCCCAGGGTGCTCCCAGCCCCGTCCAACCCGGCCTGGAACACCTCCAGGGATGGGGCAGCCACAGCTTCTCCAGCGCTCGGAACATCTCCATGGTCTCCTCTGGACCCCTTCCACCAGGTCCGTGTCCTTCGGATGTTGGTGGCCCCCCCGAGCTGGAGGCAGCGCTGCAGGGGGGGCTCCCCAGAGCGCAGCAGAGGGGCACAGTCCCCCCTCGCCCCGCTGGCCACGCTGCTGGGGATGCAGCCCGGGGTGCCGGGGGCTCGCTGGGCTGCCGGCGCCCGTTGCCGGCTCATGGCCAGCTCGTCCCCCCCAGCACCCCCGAGCCCTTCTCGGCAGCGCTGCTCTCCATCCCCCCATCCCCAGCCCGTGCTGGCACCGGGGGCTGCCCCCCCCCGGGTGCAGGACCCTGTGCTGGGCCTGGTTGGACCCCTGGGCTTCACAGGGACCCCCTTCCCCCGCTGCCCGGGTCCCTCTGGGTGCCATCCCGTCCCTCCGGCGCGTCACCGCTCCGCTCAGCACAGTGTCATCCACAGACTTGCGGATGTTCGTGACGGGCGTGGGACCCCGTCGCAGCGGGACACTGCCGGTGCCGGGGTCTCTGTCACCACACGCGGCTCCCAGAGCAGACACGTCCCTGTGCCAACGCGCCGAGCGGGACTGTGCCGTGGGGTGTTGGCCATGCGACACTCACCAGACGGCTCCCGGGAGCGGGGCTGGCCGGCGGGTGGCACGTCTCGGGGGTGACGCGCGTCCCGGGGCAGCTCGGTCCCGCGGGTGTCTCCGTGGGTCGGGGCTGCGCGGGCAGGACAGGACCCCCCGGGCAGGCGCTGCGGCTTTTATGGCCGGGGGGGGCAGGGAGGGCGCGGGCAGGAGAGCCGTCCGCAACGGCCCGGCCCCTTCTGCTTTCCTGGAATGGGGGTTCGTTACTGCGGCTCCTGCTGGCGGCCCTGGGGTCACCAACGGTGAGACCACGGCATCCTTAGTGCCACCAGCAGTGAGACCATGGAGTCCCTGGTGTCACTGGCAGTGAGACCCCCGTGCCCCTGGAGTCACCAGCAGTGAGACCATGGAGTCCCTGGTGTCACCAGCAGTGAGACCCCCGTGCCCCTGGAGTCACCAGCAGTGAGACCATGGAGTCCCTGGTGTCACCAGCAGTGAGACCCCGGTGTCCCTGTGGTCACCAGCAGTGAGACCACAGTGTCCCTGGTGTCACCAACGGTGAGACCACGGCATCCTTGGTGTCACCAGCAGTGAGACCATAGCTCCATCCCACAGCTCAAACCAGCGCCCACCCCACCGGCCGCCCCGCTCTGGCAGCCACGACCACGGCCGTGAGCCGGCAGCTGCCGGCCGCCGGGCAGGGACCGTCCCTGGGACATTTGGCGAGAGGCACCGACGTGCTGCTGGCTGGCACGTCCCTCCTCTCAGGTTTGGTGGGGTCCGTTAGCAGGAGGCCATCAGGCAGCGCGTGGTGACACAAACCCCCCTGCGAGGTGTCCCCGGTCGTGGGTGCGCTGCCTCAGAGGGAACGGTGGGTTCCAGCCTGCGGGACCTGCAGGAGCAGTTTGGGTCATTCCCATGCAGCCGAAACGCCAACAGCATCTGGCCCGCCCGCCGCGATGCCCGAGCTTGGGGACATCACAGGGACACGGTGGTGGGACCTCCTGGTCCTTCTGCTGGGGGCCGGACGCGGGGCAACGCAGGGCAACGGCCGTGGAGAAAATGAAATGTTAAATTCCCAGACTGAAGCGCAGAAGGAGCGAGCGGTGCCGGGGCACAGGCAGCTGCCCGCAGTGCCACCGTGCCAGCGCCGAGCGCGTCTGCAGCCGGCGGGATGGCGGCTGTGCCCGGGGCCACCCCCGTGTTGGCCAAGTGACCACCCAGGGGTGAAGAGCAACGGGGTTTCACTGAGCGCTGAATCGGATTGACCGAAAGGGGCTGTGATCTGCACGGCCAGGTGTGTCACCGCGCGGGTCCCAATTATCGTTAGCGCTCGGCCGACCGTCGCGCTGTAAGCGAGTTGGGAGCAGTGAAATTCCAGTATTGCCAGCGATCGGCGTTACCCACCCCCCGTGCCAGAGGCCGGAGCTCCACACCGCCAAAACTGTCATCACTTGTAATCGGGGATTAATTATTCCAGGTCCACGAGGTGCCCGGCTCGGCGTCGGTGCCGGCTGGTGCCCGGGGCTCACGTGCGAGCCGGCGCCGTGCCGGGGAGTGGGCACCGCTGCGGGCGTCAGACGTCCCCCGGCACTGTGCGTGTATGTGTTACAGCAGCGACGGGAGGGAGCGGCAGTTATCGCCCGTCCTTGTCGTTCCTGTAACAGAGAGAGACGTGAGCGCCCGCCGCGGCCCTCCCAGCCTTCCCTCCCAGCACCGCAGCCCCCGCACCGCGCAGGAGCCCCTTCATGCCGTGCAGGAGCCCGTGTGCGTTGCGTAGGAGCCCATATATGTTGTGTAGGAGCCCATATGTACTGCATAGGAGCCCATATATGTGGTGTAGGTGCCTGTATATGTTGTGTAGGAGCCCATACATGTTGTGTAGGAGCCCGTATGTATTGCATAGGAGCCCATATGTTGTGTAGGAGCCCATATGTATTGTGTAGGTGCCCGTATATGTTGTGTAGGTGCCCGTACATGTTGTGTAGGTGCCCATATATGCTGTGTAAGTGCCCATATATGCTGTGTAGGGCCCCATATGTTGCGTAGGAGCCCATATATGCTGTGTAGGGCCCCATATGTTGTGTAGGAGCCCATATGTTGTGTAGGAGCCCATATGTATTGTGTAGGTGCCCTTATATGTTGTGTAGGTGCCCATATATGCTGTGTAGGGCCCCATATGTTGTGTAGGAGCCCATATGTATTGTGTAGGTGCCTGTATATGTTGTGTAGGTGCCCGTATATATTGTGTAGGTGCCCATATATGCTGTGTAGGGCCCCATATGTTGTGTAGGAGCCCATACCTGCTGCATAGGAGCCATATATGCTGTGTAGGAGCCCGTGTATGTTGTGTAGGCAACGCCTGGCAGCTCGGCCGGCTGCTCCCTCCGCCTCTCATGGGCCGGGGGCCATTGCCATCGCCATCGCAGCCACCTCGTTGTCGGTCCAGTGCCGGCCCACAGAGCACAGGCAGCGCGTGGCCGGGGGGGTCAAAGGCCCCCATCATCACCCAACGCAGGGACCCCCCGCCAGCTCCCGGCGCGTTTATCGCCTCCATCATCGCCCCCCCCGCCCCGAGACCGGCCGTGCGCGCCCTGCACCCGCTGTCGCAAGGCCGGGGCTGAGGCTGCTTTATCACCGCTGCGGTGTCGGCTCTTGACGTGACCGAGACCCAAAGGGGCTGCTCACCCCTCTGCGGCCCTGCACGCCCCTCCGCGTGTGGAGAGGAGCCTCCACATCCCTGCACCCCCTCCACATCCCATTCCACATCCCTGCATCCCCTCCACACCTCTGCCTGCCCCTCCACGTCCCTGCATCCCCTCCACATCCCCCTTCACATCCCCGCATCCCCTCCATCACCACTTTCAGTGATCCCATTCCTGTCCCACCCGGGTGCTCTCCACCCTGTCCCCTGCCACCTCCGTGCCCTCCCCCGGGCGCCCCCGGTGTCCCCTGCACTGGCTGGTGTCCTGCCCAGGAAGGGTCACCAGCTCTGGCACGGCCGTTACCAACTTCTGCTTTCCTGGAAGGGCCGTTCGTTATCGCTGTTTCTTTCTGCCGCCCTTATCAAGGATGCCGCGGGCACCCAGATAAGTGGAGATCCTTCCCTGCCAGTACCTTTCCATTACACCCGGCTCACCCGTAGGCTGCTCCAACCGTGCCAAAGGCTGCGTGCTGAGCCCCACAGCTGGGTGCCGAGCTCCACACCTGGGTGCTGAGCCCCACAGCTGGGTGCCGAGCTCCACACCTGGGTGCTGAGCCCCACAGCTGGGTGCTGAGCTCCACACCTGGGTGCTGAGCCCCACAGCTGGGTGCCGAGCTCCACACCTGGGTGCTGAGCCCATGGCCAGGCAATGGACATCACGGCTGGGTGCTGAGCCCCACAGGGAGTTGCGAAGCCCCGCAGCCCAGTGATGAACACCATAGCCGGGTGCCAAGCTCCACAGCCCGCTGCCAAACCCCGCAGCTGGGTGCTGAGCCCCACAGCTGGGTGCTGAGCCCCCTGGGCAGGCGCTGGAGCCCCGCTCAGCCCGGCTGCACCGGTGCTTTCCGTGCCGCGCTGGCCGGCCTGGCGCATGGCCCACGGCCGGTTTGATGCCGGGTGGAGGCGTTTGATCTCGGGGCATGAAGGGCTGCACTGGCACGGGCCGGCGCGTGGCGGGGGGGCTCGGTGCCGGGGAGCCGGAGGAGCCACCAGCACCATTGCTGGGGCGAGGGGCCGGGGCTGCAGCGGGCTGAGGGGGCCCTGCCACCACCCCCCATCTGCAGAGCATCCCCCATCTGGCGCTGGGCATCCCCTGCCCTCCGTCCCAGTATGGCACTGGGCACCCCCTGCCCTCCATCCCAGTATGGCACTGGGCATCCCCTGCCCTCTGTACTGGATAGCGCTGGGCACCCCCTGCCCCCCGTCCCGGGCTGTGCGTGGGGTGCGGGAGCCGGACGAGCCCCGTTGCCCCCTGGGCAGTGCCCCCGTGTCAGCGCAGCCCGCGCCGGGGTACAGCACCACGCCAGCACCCTTCTCTGGGTACGACGAGGCGCTGCCACCACCCTGGTGCCAGCACGGGGTGAGGGGACACGTGGCAGCGTTGGCGTGGGGGCCGCGTGAGCGGGAGCTGGGGGACACGCTGCTCCTGAGGTCACGAGCGACAGAGGGACGCACGGGGCCGGGGAAACTCTTTTAATCTCGGCCGGACTCGGCCCCGGCTCCGGCGCTGGCACCCGACCGCGGCCACCCCTTGGCGGGGTGACGACGACAGCAAAGCCGGGGCGTCCCCGCGGCGGGCGCCCCATCAAAGGGAGCAGCCGGGCCACGCGTCGCTGAGCCGCCCTGCGTCGCCTGCATCGCCTGCGTCGACGGGGCCCGTGCTGCGTCGGCCCTGTTTGCTTTGGGGCAGGGATGACATTTGGGGTGGCTCACGGGGTGCCCCACCGCCCCCCTCCCCGGGGGATAAAACCCCCCGGGGCTGCTGCCCGCTCCCCGGGTCCGAGCCAGCGCCCGCTGCCCTGCCGAGCTCCCGCGGGACGCAGGTGAGTCCCGGCAGCCCCATGGCCCTGCGTCCTGCACCATGCACCCTGCGTCCTTGCACTCCTGCACTCCCGCACCCTGCGCCCCGCACCCTTGCACTCCTGCACCCCTGAACCCCGCACCATGTACCCTGTGCCCCGTACCCTGCGCCCTTGCACTCCATGCCCCCCCAGTGGAGCCCCCTGCCCGGCCCTCCTGCTGCCAGGCTCTGCTCCGGGGGCTTCGCCCCCGGAGCAGAGCCTGGCAGCAGGAGGGCCGGGCAGGGGGCTCCAGCACCCATAAGCTGGGGGGGGCTCAGCACCCCCTATCCTGCCACCGTGTCCCCCCCAGGAAAGGGACAGATGGGACCGATGAGGACGCTGAGGCTCAGCCTGCTGCTGCTGCTCATCCCCCGGCTGCGCGGTGAGTGGTGGGATTTTTTTTTGGGGGGGGGTGGGACACAACACACCCCAGCTCGCTCCCCCCACCCTGCCTGACCCCCCACACACACACCTTCCCCACAGGGCAGGAGGCGGCTGCCTGCGCCTGGGGCTGGGTGCCCTTCGAGGAGGGATGCTACGGCTTCTTCCCCCGGGAGCTGAGCTGGAGAAGGGCGGAGGTGAGGGGATCGGGGGTGTCTGGGGGGGGGGGGTTGGGGGGTGACCCACCCCCATGGCCCCACGGCGCTCAGCAGGGAGCTGGGCTTTGCCCGTCCCTGCCGGGGGCCGCGCATCGGGGTGGCAGTGCCACTGGGGATGGGGATGCTCCTCTCCAAGGGGGTCCTGGCCCCGTGCCGGACCGGCTGCCAGCACGGTGGCACCACGGCCACCCTGTGCCGAGGGACAGTGTACGGCTGTGCCAGGCACCGCGTGTGCCAACATGCCAACGGCACCCGTCCCGCCATCCTCCTCCTTGGTGCAGCCAAGAGTCGGGGACCAGGGGTTGGGGTTGGGGACCAGGAGTTGGAGCCGAGGACCAGAGATTTGGGTCTGGGGCCAGGAATTGGGGTTGGGGACCAAAGGTTGGGAGCATAGACTGGGGCTGAGGTTGGGGACCAGGGGTTGGGGTTGGGGACCAGGAGTTGGAGCCGAGGACCGGAGATTGGGGTCTGGGGCCAGGAATTGGGGTTGGGGACCAAGGGTTGGGGTCGGGGATCAGGGGTTGGAGTTGGGGACCAGGGGTTGGGGTTGGGGACCAAGGGCTGGGGTCTGGGGCAAAGAATTGGGGTCAGGGACCAGGGATTAGGATTGGGGACCAGGGGTTGGTGCCGAGCACGAGAGCTTGGGGTTTGGGGCCAGGAATTGGGGTTGGGGACCAAGGGTTGGGAGCATAGACTGGGGCTGAGGTTGGGGACCAGGGGTCAGGGTTGGGGACCAGGAGTTGGAGCCGAGGACCAGAGATTGGGGTCTGCGGCCAGGAATTTGGATTGGGGACCAGTTTGGGGTCAGGGATTGGGGGTTAGGGTTGGGGTCAGGGTCCAGCATCACCCTCCCGTCCCCGCCGCAGGCCTTTTGCCAGCGCTTCGGCACGGGGACCCACCTGGCCTCGGTGCACAGCGCGGAGGAGCACCAGGCCATCGCCGCCATGCTCACCTCCTCCCGCCCCGGGGAGGGCAGCAAGGAGGAGGATGGGGACAATGACATCTGGATCGGCCTCCACCGTCCCCTGGGGGTGAGTGCGGCCCTGGGGCAGAGCCGGGACCCCTGGGACCCACTCCTGGCAGCCCCAGGTGGGGCCGGTGGCACCAGCCACGGGTCACAGAGTCACCTCTTCCCCCCCAGAGCCACCACTGGCAGTGGTCGGACGGCTCCGAGGTGGACTACGGCTCTTGGCACCGGCAGTCCGGCACCAGGAGGAGAGCCTGCGCCGCGCTGCAGGACACCGCCGGTGAGCATGGGCCACGGGTGGCACTGGGGACCCGGCCACCAGCATCCCCAGCCACCAGCATCCCCAGCCATTAGGGTCCCCAGCCACCAGCATCCCCCATCCCTGGCCGTCAGGGTCCCCTACCCGGTGGCAGGGGCAGCTGGGTGTGCACACACACACACAAACGCATACACGCACAGGCACACACACGCTGTGCAGGCGCACACACACGCACCCTGAATGGACACACGCTGCATACACACACGTATGCACACGCACGCTGCACATGCACACACACACGGACACATGTGCACGCACAGCCACCCCTTGCACACGCACACGCACGGTGCGAGTGCCGGGCAGCGCTGCTGGCAGCAGGGCTGCAGGGGGGTCCGGGGGGGCTGACGGACCCTTTCCCTTCCAGATTTCCTGATGTGGTCCAGCGACGCCTGCGCCCACAGAAAGCCCTTCGTCTGCAAGTCCAGCGCCTAGACCGCGGGCAGCCCCTGCCCGCTCCCTGCCCGCACCCTGCCCGCCCCCTGCCCGCCATCCCTGCCCGCCATCCCTGCCCGCCATCCCTGCCCGCCATCCCTGCCCGCCACGGCGCAGCGGCCGCCGGCCGCAGTAAAGCTCACCGAGCCCGGTCTGGTCTCTGCATCCTTCATCCCATGCGCCCAGGACCGCACCGCCTGGAGCGGGACCCGACGCCGCCCCACAGCGCCGCGGGGCTGGGGAGGGGGGACCCAACCGGGGCCTGGTGTGCACGGGGTGCTGGTGTCACCCGGCCACCAACCACCACGGGGAGCAGGGATGGGGACAGGGATGGGGACGGGGACGGGGACGGGGACAGGGATGGGGACGGGGACAGGCATGGGCAGCCCAGGGCAGTGACAGCTTCTGCCAGAGGACCAGTGGGGCTGGCGGAGCAGCACACCCCATGGGACCCCCGCGGCCCCCATGGGACCTCCATGGCCTCGGGGAGACCCCCATCACCCCAGTGGGGCTCCTGTGCTCCCAGAGGGATCCTATGGCCCACATGGGACCCCTGTGATCCCCAAGGGTCCCCCATGGCCTTAGGGACAGCCCGTGACCCATGTGGGACCTGCATGGACCCAAGAGGATCCCCATGGTCCAGTGGGATCCCCCACGTCTCTTGTGGAACCCCTGTGCCCCCCCTCAGACCCCTATGGGCCCCCATGAGACCCCCATGTGGGACCCCCATGGCCCCCAGCAAATCCCCCAACCCTGCAGACCCCCACGACCCTATGGGACCCCCGTGCCCCGGGATCAGCCTCTCCTATGGATGGCTCCTGCGGTGGGGCGGCCCCATGGGCACGGCTGCCTGCACCCCCACGCCACCCCCGTCCCTGTCCCCATGTCCCCATGTCCCCATCCCCATCGCGGGCTGCCCAGCGCAGTTTGTTGTGCAGGTGCCATAGTAACTGGGGGAGGAGAGCCCGGCCAGAGCTCGGCACCGGCAGGGTAAGGGGCTCGGCCCCCCGGGACCCCCGCCCCAGGGCTGCGGGTGCGTCCCCGGGGTGCCGGGGGCTGCATCCAGGGGGTGCCGGGGGCTGTGCCTATGGGGTATTGGGGGCTGCATCCATAGGGTATTGGGGGCTGCATCCAGGGGGTGCACAGGGCTGCATCCATAGGGTATTGGGGGCTGTATGTATGGGGTATTGGGGGCTGCCTCCATGGGTTGCAGAGTTTTCTTCCCCGGGGTGCTGGGGGCTGCACCGAGGGGATGTTGGGGTTCACCACGGGGCGCTGTGCCCCCCCCGCAGGGTTCAGACCCGGGGTGCTGGGGGGCGCCTCAAGACATGACCCCCGGTGTGCTGAGCAGGGGGAGCCGGTGTGGGGGGGTGCAGAACGCCGGAGCTCCCCAGTCATTGTGACACGGGTGCCCGCTGGCGCCCCGGCTGCAGACCCACGTCCCCCTCCGAGGGGACCCCCGGCTGGCTGCGGGCTGAGGGGCCGCGCTCGCCGCCGGCGCTGCACGCCATGTCGGCCGACGCCTGGGTGGGCAGCTGGAGACCCCACCGCCCCCGCGGCCCCATCGCCGCTCTCTACGGCAGCCCTGGGCCCAAGTACGGGCTCCCCACCAACGTCGGTGAGTCGGGGCGGGGGGGCCGGGGGGATGCGGTGCCGGTGGGGTGCTGGGGGCCCCATAACCCACCGACGCTCTGCCCACCCAGGCTACCGTCTGCACGACCCCTCCCGCGGCCGAGCCCCTGCCTACAGCTTCGGGGTGCGGGCGGGGGGGCGGCAGGAGGAGCGCTCCCCCGGGCCGGCGTACCTGCTGCCCCCCGGGACCACCGCCAGGGGCAAGGACGGGACCCCCGCCTTCTCCATCTACGGCCGCCCCCGCGACCTGCCGCCCCTCCGCACGCCCGGGCCAGGTGAGGGGGGGACGGGAGTCTCGGGGGGAGGGGGGCAGGGCTGGGGACCCCCCCAGCCATGCCCATGGCCCCCCCCGCTCCCCCCAGGCTGCTACTCCCCGGAGAGGGCCAGCAGGTTGGCATTCCCCTCCGCACCCGCCTGCTCCCTGCGCTCCCGCACCCGGCAGGGCACGGCCCAGCAGACGCCGGGTAGGAGAGACGGGGGCCAGGCTGGGCCCCCCATCACCCCCGGGCTGGGCCCCCCATCACCCCCGGGCTGGGACCCCCATCACCCCCGGGCTGGGACCCCCATCATCCCCGGGCTGAGCCCCCCCCATCATCACCCCCGGGCTGGGACCCCCTTCATCCCCGGGCTGGGACCCCCCATCACCCCCGGGCTGAGCCCCCCCCATCATGGCCGGGCTGTGACCCCCATCATCCCCAGGCTGGGACCCCCTTCACCCCCGGGCTGGGACCCCCCATCATCGCCCCTGGGCTGCGCCCCCCATCATTGCCCCCGGGCTGGGCCCCCCATCATCCCCAGACTGACCCCAGGGCGGGTACCCCCCCGCCCCAGCTCTCCCCGCCCCCCCGCGGGCCCCCTGAGCCCCATCTCCCCCAGGCCCCGCCGCCTACCGGCTGCCCCCCATGCTGGGGCCCCGCGTGGTGAACAAGAGCGCGGCCCCCAACTTCTCCATGCCGGGGCGCAGCAACGTCGGCGCCTTCTACGAGGACCTGTGCAAGGTGAGGGGCGGGGGCCGGGGTGTCGGGGGGCTGGGGGGCCGGCATGCCGGGGGGCTGGGTTTGGGGGGGCTGGGGTGGGGGATCGGTCACCGCAGCCTCTTGCCCGCAGACGCCGGGGCCGTGCAGCTACCGCGTGGTGGACGCCGACGTGTACAAGCGGCGGGCGCCGCAGTACAGCATGTTGGCGCGCAACGCCCTCCCCGGGGACACCGGCACCAAGCCCGGGCCCGGCGCCTACAGCCCCGAGCAGGTGAGGGGGCGCCGGGGGTCCCCCCCGGGGGGGGCAGGGCAGGGTCCGGGAGCGGGCGCTGCCGTCGGACCCCCCCGGCCCTCACCGCCGCCGTCTCTCCCACCCAGCAGGGCCGGCAGCGGGGGCTGACGTTCGGGATCCGGCACTCGAACTACCTCACTCCCCTCATCGTGGACGTGCTCGACTAGGGGGGGCGGGAGGGGATGGGGGCCGCGGGCGATGGACACAACCCGTGACCAAAAGATTGGTGCCTTCATCCGGAGTCGCTCTCCCGCTCTCCTCGTGTCCCGCCGCGTCGCCCGGCCGGGGCTGCGCGTACCGCTCTGCCCTGGGTTGGGTGGCACCACCCGGACACTGCAGCCATCCCAGGGATCACCGGACCCCCCGTGAGCTGCCCTCACCTCCGCCTGTGCCCCTCTGCCCCGGAGGAGACCCTGGCGAGGCCATGGAGGAGGGAAGCAGGGCTGAGCTCGGGCCCCACAGCCCCACAGCCCCATGGCCCCACGGCCGTGGCGGTGTGTGCCAGGGATGGAGGATGTGCTGCCCACATGGTCCCCTCCGTGCTCCAGCCCCATCCCCGCTGCTGCCCGCAGCACCCAGCTGATACTTCCTTGCTGGTCATGCTATCCCATCCCACCCCATCCCATCCCACCCCATCCCATCCCATCCCATCCCATCCCATCTGCATCCCCAGCAGCGTGGCCAGCGGGGCGAGGGGGGACTGTGCCCCTCTGCTGCGCTCTGGGGAGCCCCCCCTGCAGTGCTGCCTCCAGCTCGGGGGGGCCACCAACATCCGAAGGACACGGAGCTGGTGGAAGGGGGCCAGAGGAGACCATGGAGATGTTCCGAGCGCTGGAGAAGCTGTGGCTGCCCCATCCCTGGAGGTGTTCCAGGCCGGGTTGGACGGGGCTGGGAGCACCCTGGGCTGGGGGGAGGTGGCCCTGCCCAGGGTGGGGGGGACTCAGTGGCCTTTAATGGTCCCTTCAGCCCAAACCGTTCCGTGATTCTTTTTGCTGCTGGTGCCCGTGTAAAAGCCCATCCCTGTCCCGTCCCGTCCCGTCGCCACCTGCCCGGCCGTGACCCCCTGAGCAGCCAGGGCTCTGCCACAGGCACTCCCCGTCCCGCTCCCCGTCCCCGCTGGGCAAAAGCCAGAGGGCGGTGGCCACCCTCGTCCAAGGCAAGGCCACTGCCACCACCTCCTGGTGCCGCTGGTGCTGGTGCTCTGCCGACTGTGCCACAGCCCCGCACTGTGCCAGGACAGCCGCTCGCATCTCCCTCGGTGTCCCCCCCTGCGCCCATCCCACTGGGGCCCACTCCCAGCTCTGGCCACAGGGCCCCACGCCAGGCGCTCGCCTCTCCCCATGGCACCAGAGCCCTCAGCCCCCCGGCAGGCGCCCACCCCGGCCCCCTGCCCCGTCCCGCCCCCGGGGCTGGGGCCACCCCAGCAGCTGGGGACACACACGGTGCCCCTCGGTGGCACTGGGGGCCTCAGCAAAGTGCCATGGTGCCATGGGACACCCTGCCATGCTGAGGGTGCCGTGGGTGCTGCATGTACCATGGTGCTGCGGGCGCCCTGCATGCAATGCGTGCTGTGGGTGCCATGGGTGCCGTGGGTGCCACGGGACCTGTGCATGCCATGGGTGCCATGGGTGCCGTGGGAGCTGTGGGTGCTGTCGGTGGGGACGCCGAGAGCTGTGTGGGTCCGAGGCAGGGGTGGCCACGCACAGCCCTCGGGCATCGCCGCGGCTGCCCCGTGGGGAGCGGGGGGGAGCCCAGCCCTGCCACCCACCCGTTCCGGCCTCTCCCCGCCCAGCCCGAGCCACGCTCGCTGCCCCGGGGACAGAGTCCAGCACCGGAGACGACACCTTGCCACGGGCACGGGGCCAGGCTGGGCAGGAGCCGGTGCCGGCCATCTGGGATCGTGGTGCTGGCTCTGCGGGATCGGGCATGGCCACCCAGACCTCCATCCCGGCCCTCATCCGCAAGAAGCGGGATGGCGAGCAGCTGGAGGAGGAGGAGATCCAGAGCTTCGTGCGCGGCGTGACGGATGGCACCGTGCAGCAGGGCCAGATCGGTGGGGGCACGGCGGGGGGACAGAGCCCAGGGACGCGCCGAGGGGACGTGGGGTGGGAGGGTTGTGGCAGCGGGACGTGGCAGGGGACACGGCTGGGGGCACAGGGACGTGGTGGGGAACATGGGGGAGGCACGGCCGGGACAGACCCCGGGGGGGGACATTGCCAGGGGACCTGGAACAGGGACACAGCGAAGGGCAGGGCGGTAGGACACCCGGGGGGATGTGGCCGGGCAGGGCGGGGGTCCCCGGCCACGGGTGGGGTGGGGGGTGGGACAGCAGGGCCAGCCCCAGGACACGGCAGGGGGTCGTGGCCAGGGGACACGGCTGGGGACAAGAGGGAGACACCCGGGGTGGGATGGGGACGTCAGAGCCTGCAGGGGCCTGGGGTGGGGAGGCTGTCCCCAGGGACCCCCTGCCTGTCCCCGTGTCCCCAGGTGCCATGCTGATGGCCGTCCGGCTGCGGGGCATGGACGCGGGGGAGACGCTGGCGCTGACGCGGGCCATGGCGGGCTCGGGGCGGGCGCTGGCCTGGCCCCCCGCCTGGCGCGGGCGGCTGGTGGACAAGCACTCCACGGGCGGCGTGGGGGACAAGGTCAGCCTGGCCCTGGCCCCCGCCCTGGCCGCCTGCGGCTGCAAGGTGAGGAAGGGGCTGGGCGGGGGGGTCCCTGTGCCCCCTCGGGCCCCCCGCGCCCACCCACCCCGTGCCCGCAGGTGCCCATGATCAGCGGCCGGGGCCTGGGCCACACCGGGGGCACACTGGACAAGCTGGAGGCCATCCCCGGCTTCCGCGTCACCCAGAGCCCCGAGGAGGTGAGGGGTGGGGACACGGCCACGGCCACTGTGCCACCGGGCGGGCACACGGGGCTCGAGGGGACTGGGGGCTCTGATGGGACACGGGGTGCCGATGGGACGCAGGACGCCGACAGGACGTGGGATGCTGATGGAATGCCAAGGGGACACGGGATGATGATGGGATGCGGGATGACGGTGGGATAGGGGACGCTGATGGGATGCAGGACACCAATAGGATGTGGGACACCAACAGGACATGGGATGCTGCTGCGATGCTAATGGGACACGGGATGTTGATGGGATGCGGGATGTTGACGGGATGCGGGATGCCGATGGGATGCTAATGGGACACGGGATGTTGATGGGATGCGGGATGTTGATGGGATGCGGGATGCCGATGGGGTGTGGGTGCCGATGGCTCAGCAATGGGACGCGGGATGCGGATGGCAGCAGCTCACCGCTGGTCCCGCAGATGCAGAGCATCCTGGAGCGGGTGGGCTGCTGCATCGTGGGGCAGAGCGAGGAGCTGGCGCCGGCTGACCGGGTGCTGTACAGCCTGCGGGACGTCACCGCCACCGTCGACAGCCTGCCCCTCATCACAGGTACGGGGGGACAGGGACGGGGACGGGGACCGCGGCTTGGAGCAGAGCCGGGGAGGGGTGGCAGCGGGGCGAGGACAGTGGCCTCAGCGAGGCTGCCCTGGCCCCAGCCTCCATCCTGAGCAAGAAGGCCGCGGAGCAGCTCTCGGCGCTGGTGTTGGACGTTAAATTTGGGAGCGCGGCCCTGTACTCCACGCTGGAGAGCGCGCGGGAGCTGGCCCACAGCCTGGTGAGGCCCCGGCCCCCGGGGACCCCCTGCCCTGGGCCGGGGGGCGCCGAGGCCGCCTCCGGCCTGCGCTGAGCCCGGCCTGCGCTGCCTGCAGGTGGGGGTGGGCGAGCGGCTGGGCATCCGCACGACGGCCGTGCTGAGCCGCATGGACACGCCGCTGGGCCGCTGCGTGGGCAACGCGCTGGAGGTGCTGGAGGCCCTGGAGTGCCTGGACGGGGGCGGCCCCCCCGACCTGCGGGAGCTGGTCACCAGCCTGGGTCAGCCACGGGGACAGGGATGGGGACGGGGGGACATGAGGGGACATGAGGGGATGGCGACAGGGGGCAAATGGGGGGACATGAGGGGACGGGGATGAGGACGGGGGGGAAGGCCCAGGGTCCACACACGAGTCCCCTGCCCTGACCCCCCCCCAGCCTCAGACCCCTCCATGGCCCTGGGGACCCCCCCTGTGTCCCCCGCAGCCCGGTACCCCTCTGCGGCCTCGGGGACCATCCCTGTCCCCACGCCCCTGCCCTGTCCCCCCACCCACACACCCCGGGGACCTGTCCCCTCTCCCCCTACCCCACCTGCCTGCCCGTGTCCCCCCAAGTCCCCTCATTCCCCCCCTTGCCCCCAGCCCCCTGGCTGCCCCACTGCCGGTCCCCAGCACCAACGCTTCACCCCACGTTCTCCCACCCACCCAGGGCACCCCAGGGGTGTCCCGGGGGTGTCCCCGGGGCGGGGGGCGGCCGGGGGGGTGCCAGCGCTGGGGTCCCAGCCCGTGTCCCGCAGGTGGGCTGCTGGTGTGGCAGTGCGGGCTGGCGGGGGACGCCGAGCAGGGCCGGGAGCGGCTGGGGCGGGCGCTGGACGACGGCTCAGCCCTTCGCACCTTCGAGGCCATGCTGGGGGCGCAGGGGGTGCCCCCCCCCACCGCCCACCGCCTCTGCGCCGGGGCCCCCTCCGAGCGCCGCCAGGTCCTGGGGCAGGCGAGGGTCTGCGAGGAGCTGCCCGCGCTGCAGGGAGGTGAGCGGCATGGGGGAATGGGGGACACTGGGGGGAATGGGGGACACTGGGGGGACGGGGGACACTGGGGGGACGGGGGACAGCCCCACACCCCCCTCTGGGAGGCCAAGGGCCCCACAAGTGCTCTGGGTACCTGCCCGCCCCCCCCCCCCCCGGGGTGCTCAGGGCTCTCCTGGCTTATTCCCCCCACCCCGGGTCTCTGCCCCACATCCCCCATTCCTGGGGCTCCCCAAACTCCATGTACCCCACACCCTGCCCCCCCCCGGGCTCTGTGACCCCCAGGCCCTGGGGTCCCTGCCTGGACCCCCTGCCCCACATCTGGGGCTCCCCAAAACCCGCACGCCCCAGACCCTGCACCCCTCTAGCTCTCCCACCCTGGGTCCCTGCCTGTGCCCCCCCCCCCCACATCTGGGGCTCCCCAACCCCCCCCCCCACCCACACCCTGCCCCCCCAGCCCCCTGCCTGCACCCCCCCACATCTGGGGCTCCCCAAACCCCACACGCCCCAAACCCCACACCCCTCCACGTCCCCATTCCCCCCGCCCCCCCCGGGCCCCTGCCTGTGCCCCCCGCCCCGCAGCCCCCTTCCCAGGCCCCCCCATTCCCGCCCCCCAGGCTGGGTGCAGGCCGTGGAGGCGCTGCCGCTGGCCCGTGTCCTGCACGAGCTGGGGGCCGGCCGCACGCGCGCCGGGGACCCCCTGAACCCCCGGGTGGGCGCCGAGGTGCTGGTGGGCGTGGGGGAGCACCTCCAGGAAGGTAACGGGGGCGGGGGGGGGAATCAGGGGGTAATGGGGGGCTTGGGGGGAGCTGGGGGTCATGGGGGGGGGGCGAGGGGGGCTGGGATGTGGGGAGAAGCGCTCGGGGAGGGGATGGGGGTAACGGGGGGAAAGGAGGGGCAGAGGGAGACTGAGGGGGACACACCGGGGTGTAACGGGGGGCTGGGGGGCTCGGGGCAATGGGGGGGGGCTGGGGGGCACCAGGGAGCTGAAGGGAGATCGGGGGGGCTGATGGGCACCGGTGGGGAAGGGGAAGGAGTGGGGAGGAGCTCGGGGGGGGGCTCGGGAGGGGCAGGGGGGGAACGGCGGGGGAAGCTGGGGGGGTCTGGAGGGCGCCGGGGGGGGCTCGGAGGGGGCCGAGGGGGAACGGCGGGGGAAGCTCGGGGGGCACTAGGGGGGAGCCGGGAGGGGGCTGAGGGGTAGCGGGGGGCTCGGGGAGGGGCCGGGGTGACGGTGGGGGGCTCGGGGGGGTGGAAGGTGACGGGGAAGGACTGAGGGGGAGCGGGGGGGGTAACAGCGGGCCCAGGGGGAGGCCGGGGCGGTCACGGGAGGGGCTGTGAGGCGCTCGGGGGGGGCTGCAGGCGGCCCCGTGACCCGCCGTGACCCCCCAGGGCAGCCCTGGCTGCGGCTGCACCACGAGGGCGCGCTGGGCGCGGGGGGGCGGCAGGCCCTGCAGGCCGCGCTCCGCCTGGGCCCCGCGCCGCCGCCCGCCGCGCCGCCGCGCCTGGCCGAGACCATCCTGCCCGCCGCGCCCGCCGCGGCCGCGCACTGACCCCGGGCCGGGCCACGGTGAGGGGCAGCGGCGGGAAGGGCGGTGGGCCCCGCCGGGCGCGCGTGCGCAGAGCCGCCGGGGGGGGGGTGGTGAGCTCGGTGCGCATGCGCCGGTCCCGCCCCCTCCCACGCCGGTACTTCCGCTTCCGGCTGGAGCGGCGCGGAGCGCACCGGGCGGCGCGGGCGGGACGGGGCCCGGGGTCAGAGGGCGAAGGTCAGCGGGGGGGGCGGAGGGTCGCGGGTGAAAGGGCGGCGGGTGGGAGAGAGCGGCCGGGCTGGAGGCCAAGGGCGCATGCGGGGGCGGGGCCAAAGAGCACGGGGACGGGGTCAAAGGGCGGGGGGCGGGGCCAAATTGTGCGGGGGCGGGGTCAAAGGGCGCGGGGGGAGCAGAGCCAGGAGGTCAAAGGGCAGCAGGAGGGGGTGTGGCCAGGGGTCAAAGGGCATTTGGGGAGGGGGTGGAGGGCAGTGAAAGGTGAGGGGTCAAAGGGCAGTAGGAGGGTCAAAGGGCACGGGGGGCAGGGCCGGGGTCAGAGGGCGGTGGGGTCAGAGGGCGGTGGGGTCAAGGGGCAGGTAGTGGGGAGTAGCTGGGGGTCAAAGGGCAGCGGGGGGTCAAAGAGAGCCCATCCCCCCTCCCGGCCATGCCCCCCATCCTGCCCCTCCCCCACAGCCCCGCCATGTTCCCCACCCACTGCCTGCGCCGCCTGACCCACGGCGTGACCCACGGAGTGACCCACGGCGTGACCCACGGAGTGACCCACGGAGTGACCCACGGCGTGACCCACGGAGTGACCCACGGCGTGACCCACGGAGTGACCCACGGAGTGACCCACGGCGTGACCCACGGAGTGACCCACGGCGTGACCCACCCCCTGCCCCACCGCCTGCCCCCGCGCCGGGCGCTGTGGGGCCGCAGCCCCTCGGGGCAGGTGCTGCCGCTGGGGCGGCGGCTGGCGGTGGCGCTGGGGGTGGCGGGGGCGGCGGGGGGCGGCTGGCTGTACCTGCGGGAGGAGAAGGGGCGGCGGCAGCGGGCGCAGCGGCGGGCGGAGCTGCAGGCGCTGGCGCTGGGGCAGGGCGACTTCCAGCTGCAGGACCATGCGGGGCGGCGGCGCTGCAAGGGCGATTTCCGCGGGCAGTGGGTGCTGCTCTACTTCGGCTTCACACACTGCCCCGACGTCTGCCCCGAGGAGCTGGACAAGCTGAGCCGCGCCGTGGGGCTGCTGGAGCGCGAGCCCGACCTTCCTCCCCTCCAACCCCTCTTCATCACCGTCGACCCCGAGCGGGATGACGCGGCGGCCATGGCGCGCTACCTCCGCGACTTCCACCCCCGCCTGCTGGGGCTGACGGGCAGCCCCGAGGAGGTGCGGGCGGCCAGCAGCGCCTACCGCGTCTACGCCAGCGCCGGCCCCAAGGACGAGGATGGCGATTACATCGTGGACCACAGCATCCTCATCTACCTGCTGGGCCCCGACGGGCTCTTCCTCGACTGCTACGGCCGCAGCAAGAGCGCCGAGCACATCGCCCGCAGCGTGCGCCGCCACATGCAGACCTACCAGCCGCTCCGCGACGACGCAGGGCAATAAAGGTGCCTGCACCCCAAAAATGCCTCCTGCGTGCCCAGGGAGGGACACACTACTCACGCACCCCCCAGGACGGACCCATGGCGGGGAGGCCCCGGGTGGGCAGGCGGAGGGACCCTCCCCACCTCGGGTGGCCCCCGCCACCCCCTGCAGCCCCCGAGCACTGTCCCCACAAGGAGGGAGAGTGCCAGCCCCATGGGACAGGGCTTTTCCCTCCCTGCGCCCCCCAGGACAGCAGAGCCTTTACCAAAGGGGGGTTTATTGCCGAGGAGGGGGTATATTGGGGGGATGGGGCTCAGGGGCAGGCGGAGGGGGGCTGGAAGGTGTGGAAGCGTTCGTGCGGCCGCTGGTGTGTGAGGAGCCGCAGCCGCAGTGTGTCCAGCGCCTGCTCCAGCCCCGGCGCCTGCGCCAGCTCCACCACGTAGTCGTTGGCCTGGAGGAGGAGGGGAAGAAAGGAAGGGAGGGAGCGGTGGGTGGGCTGGGGGGGGGGCCAGGAAAGCCCGGGGGTCCCCCCGGCGTCACTTACCAGCTGGAGGGAGGCCAGCATGTAGCGGCACACCTCGAAGGGGGGCTGCCCCGCCACCAGGCTGGCAAAGGTCCGCCATTCACCCAGGTCCGCGCAGCGGCTCGCCAGTGCGTCCCCATAGCTGTGGATGTCAAAGCTGGTTCGTTCCTCCTGCGGGGAGAGGGGGTTCAGGCATGGGGAGGGGGCTAACCGACCTCTGCCCGCGCAGGCAGGGGGCGGGGGCAGGCAGGGGGCCCTGGCTGCACAGGGTCCTTGCCTGTTCCTGCAGCAGCGGCCCCATCTTCTCCTCCCAGCAACGGATGTGTTGGGAGAGCTCTGTCTCCTGCGCGTACTTCTGTGAGTTGGTGATGAACAGCTCCTGCGGGGAACCAGGGCATGGTTTGGGTTGGAGGGACCTTCAAAGATCACCCAAGTGCCACCCCCTGCCCTGGGCAGGGCCACCTCCCCCAGCCCAGGGTGCTCCCAGCCCCGTCCAACCCGGCCTGGAACACCTCCAGGGATGGGGCAGCCACAGCTTCTCGGGGCACCCTGCGCCAGGGGCTCACCGCCCGCACAGGAGAGAATTTCTTCATAATACCTCATCCCAATCTGCCCTCTGTCAGTGTCAAACCGTTCCCCCTCGTCCCATCGCTCCCCTCCCTGACCCAGAGTCCCCCCCAGCTCTCCTGGAGCCCCTTTAGGCACTGGAAGGGGCTCTGCGGTCTCCGTGGAGCCTTCTCTTCTCCAGGCACCCCAACCCTCCTGCCACCCACTCGGGGCTGGAACCCGCTGCCGCCGCCGGCACACCCCAGCGCTGTCCCCACGCCGTCCCCTTGCCACCGGCACCTACCACGTTCCTGCGGACCAGCTCCTCGTAGCCCAGCGAGCACTGGTCGGCGAGGCCTGCAGGACAGCAGAGCGTCACCAGAAGTGACACCACAGAGCCACCCCCTCCCGCCAAGCGGGGACAGGGCAGGGGCGTTTGGGGTGGGGTACAGCAGTCGCCCCCCCGGCTCACAGCACCGAGGCCGTGGGGCTCGTGCCGAGGGGCGCGCGCTTGCCAGCCCCCCGCCAGCACTCACCCAGGTCCCTTTCCCCCGGCTCCTCGGGGCCCTCGGACTGGAAGTCCTCGTGCTCTGCAAAATCATCTGCCAGGAGGGGAGACCCGCTCAGTGCCCCCGGGGCCGCCAGCCCCCCCGGCCCCACCTCACCAAGGGCCACCACCGCAAGAGGGGACCCCCGGCTGGGGGACGTGGGGGTGCGGGGTGCCGAAGTACCTGCTACTTCATCGCAGTCAGGCCCGCGCTCCTCCTCCGGCAGGTCCAGCTCCTCCTCGCACGGCGGCGGCCCCTGGTAGCGAACAGCTCTGAGCGCCCCCGCCCTGGGCCCCCGTGAGCGGCACCACTGTGCCCCCCAGCAGGGCGGGCAGGGGTCCCAGCCGCCCCCAGCTCACCGCCCGGCTCTGCAGCTTCCTCTGCGCCGCCATCCGCTCCTTCAGCTGCTTCCAGTACAGCATCTCCAGATCTGCCCAGAGAGGGGGTGCCAGGCCTGGGGAGCGCTCCTCCGCTCCCCTCGGGGGGCTCAGCCCCTTCGGCCCCCACCCCGCAGCGACGCCCCCCACCCTGGCACACCGCGCGCTCCCCTCACGCGGTTTGGGGCTGCAGGCCGGGGTGACGCCTGCCCTTCCCTCCGCGTCCCACCACCCCTGTGGAAGCCGCCCCCTGCCCCCCAGCGCCCCGCCAGGCACAGGAGGGGCTCTGCAGCCAGCCGGGGCGAGGTTTGGTGCAGCCGGATCTCAGGTCTGCTTTTCGAAAGAGGAAGAGCTGTGAGATGTTGAAATCCCCTGCAATTCCTAAACTGGAGCATCCTCCTCCGGCCCCGACAGCCGGGCTCTCCCGGGGCTGCCCATGCCCTCTGCGGTGAGCCCCCCCGGCACGGCCCCGCTGTGGGGGCTCTGGCTCCCCTCCCTCCCGGGCATTTGCCTTGTCTCGGCTCCCCAGCGAGGCGTCCTGCCGCTTTCCAGCCCAAAGCCCGCCCAGCGGTGCCGCACGGCGCAGGGCACAGCAACGCCTCTGCCTGTGCCAGCTCCAGCCGGGTACAGCCAGAGCCGCGGGCTGGGAGGGAACTGCCGCCTCCCCGACAGGCCCACCGTGCCCTGCTCACCTGCGAACGTCGGCCCTTTCCTCCTCGTCTTCCTGCTGTCGGCGACATTGTTGTCTGGGGGAACCAGGGAGGATTAAAGCTACCACCAGTCGAAGGTGCCGACCCCCGAGCGCTCCCGGGGACACGGGCAGGGAGAGCAGGCGGGCGAGGGCTGGCAGCAGCAGGCAGCCCCCGCTGACAGCGCCACCGACCCCGTCTGCGACCCTCACAGCGCGCAACCAGCCGGCTGTCACCTCCAGAGCCACCTCCTTCCCCCGGAGGTGGCCCGGCCACGCCTGGCACAGCCACCCACAGCTCCAGCTCCAGCAGTTCGCGGGCTCTAAGGCAGCCTGCTCCCTTTGGAGCGGGAGCGAGGGGCACAGCGGTGCAAGGCCACCTCGGCAGTACGGGAGCCGGGGGGACTCCCGCGTGGACCTCTGCTCCTCCCCTGCAGCCACCCCTCGCACTACAGCCCACCTGCCGTTATATTCGGGCTGCTGTTACTTGAGGCGCTCCCCGTGTTTGCCGTAAACACGTCCTGTTTAACGCCCTGCTGAGGCAGAGCGCTCTGGCCAGCTGCTTCTGTCTCGGATAACTCGTCCCTTCCTCCTCAGAGCTTTGGTTAAGGAACGAGCCCGGGTGAGGAGATCCCAGGGCAACGAAGGCGATTCACATCCCACTGGGTGAACGGGATGGAGCTGCCTGGGCAGCTCCAGACAAAGACCCTGCTGGTCTGCACAGACACCAGCAGGACCAGAGCCGCTGCTGAACGGGGCCGGACAGGAGCACCCACAGCAGAGGGGTTTGGGCAAGGTGTTTCCTGGCAGAGAAGGGTCCCACTGCGAGCTTGGCCAGATCCCGTGGGAATGCCGCAGCCACGATACTCACAGGTTGTAGAGAACCATTTCATGAAGTCCTGGAGCTTCCTCGGTCCCTTCCTCTTCCGCTTGCCCCCAACCATATTGTCCAGGCCGTGTGGAACCAGGAAGGGCCTCCCTGCAGGCAGGCACAGAATCACGGAAGAGTTTGGGCAGGAAAGGACTGTTAAAGGCCACCGAGTTCCCCCCCTGCCCTGGGCAGGGCCACCTCCCCCCAGCCCCGTCCAACCCGGCCTGGAACACCTCCAGGGATGGGGCAGCCACAGCTTCTCGGGGCACCCTGCGCCAGGGGCTCACCGCCCGCACAGGCAACAATTTCTTCACAATATCTCACCTAAATCCCCCTTCTGTCAGTGTCAAACCATTCCCCCTCGTCCCGTGGCTCCCCTCCCTGACCCAGAGTCCCCCCCCAGCTCTCCTGGAGCCCCTTTAGGCACTGGAAGGGGCTCTGCGGTCTCCGCGGAGCCTTCTCCTCTCCAGGCTGAGCCCCCCCTCTCCCCGCCTGTCCTCCCCGCAGAGGGGCTCAGCCCTCGCAGCATCTCCGGGCCCTCCTCTGGCCCCGCTCCCCCAGGGCCGTGTCTCTGCTGTGCTGAGCCCCCGAGCTGGAGGCAGCGCTGCAGGGGGGGGCTCCCCAGAGCGCAGCAGAGGGGCACAGTCCCCCCTCGCCCCGCTGGCCACGCTGCTGGGGATGCAGCCCGGGGTGCCGGGGGCTCGCTGGGCTGCCGGCGCCCGTTGCCGGCTCATGGTCAGGCAGAGATCAGCAACCCTGCCCAGCGCACGCGGCACCGGGTGCCACGGGGAGAGTCCTGTGCCACTGCTCTAAGCACGGCACAGCCACCCCCAAGGGTCCAGGATGCGGCAGATGCCCCTCACTGATCACGGGGCTGGGAAAGACTCGCCATGGCTCTGTGGACGCTGAAGGACAAGCGGCCGGGAAAGCAAGCCGTACTGCACCTGTGGAGCCAGGCCCTGACCTATCTGGAGCAAACCGAAACCCAGGGAACAGCCCCTCTTCCCTGGTTCCCCCTCAAATACCTTTCTTAAACGGCTTGTCCTCGGAGTCAGCAAAGGGGTCGAGGCTTTTCCACGGATCCAGCACCTCCTGGTGGAGTGAGCAGAGCTGCAGCCGGCAGAGCTCTGGGCCACTCTGCTCCCGGCAAAGCTCCCTGTGGCACCCTGGGGTGGGCACATGGGAGCCACTGGGCCCAGCGGGTCACCCCACCATCGGCACCAGCGCAGCACAGAGCGCAGCGGGGAGGGCAGGGATGTCCCGGGGCTTCCCACAGCGTCCCACACAGACTCAGAGGCTCCCCGGCTCTGGGCCCCCCTACCTTGATGTGTGCTGTGGGGTTCTCGGCAGGGGCTCGCTCCCGCAGCACGTAGCCCCTCGCCTGCGGCGCACTCTGGCAGACACAGAATGAGGCAGTGAGTTTCCCGCAGCAGCAGGCAGTGAAGCGCGGCGCAGCGGTGCTCTGGGGAAGGAGCCAAGCAGAGGCACGGCCCCCACGCCTACCCTCTGCGCCTCAATGCGTTCATTAGCAGCCGGAGGCATTTCCACATCGTCGTCCCAGGCCCCGGGAATGTCGTCCCCTCTGCTGTTGTCATCATCTGCTGCGGCACCACCTGGCAAGGGAACAAAAGGGTGAAACACCGTAAAAGCTTCTGTGAGACCCCAGTTCATAGAATCACAGAAGGGTGTGGGTTGGAAGGGACTGTTAAAGGCCACCGAGTCCCCCCCCTGCCCTGGGCAGGGCCACCTCCCCCCAGCCCAGGGTGCTCCCAGCCCCGTCCAACCCGGCCTGGAACACCTCCAGGGATGGGGCAGCCACAGCTTCTCGGGGCACCCTGCGCCAGGGGATCACCGCCCGCACAGGAAAACATTTCTTCCTCGTATCTCATCTAAGTCTGCCCTCTGTCAGTGTCAAAGCGTTCCCCCTCGTCCCATGGCTCCCCTCCCTGACCCAGAGTCCCCCCCAGCTCTCCTGGAGCCCCTTTAGGCACTGGAAGGGGCTCTGCGGTCTCCGCGGAGCCTTCTCCTCTCCAGGCTGAGCCCCCCCTCTCCCCGCCTGTCCTCCCCGCAGAGGGGCTCAGCCCTCGCAGCATCTCCGGGCCCTCCTCTGGCCCCGCTCCCCCAGGGCCGTGTCTCTGCTGTGCTGAGCCCCCGAGCTGGAGGCAGCGCTGCAGGGGGGGCTCCCCAGAGCGCAGCAGAGGGGCACAGTCCCCCCTCGCCCCGCTGGCCACGCTGCTGGGGATGCAGCCCGGGGTGCCGGGGGCTCGCTGGGCTGCCGGCGCCCGTTGCCGGCTCATGGCCAGCTCGTCCCCCCCAGCACCCCCGAGCCCTTCTCGGCAGCGCTGCTCTCCATCCCCCCATCCCCAGCCTGTGCTGGCACCGGGGGCTGCCCCCCCCCGGGTGCAGGACCCTGCGCTGGGCCTGGTTGGACCCCCTGAGGTTCATTTCCACCCCATCTGCCACGGAGTTCCCCTGGGGAGCTTCCCTGGGCATGGCCAGCTGAAGCTGCCGAGAACACCAGGCCACCTCAATGTAACAGCAGGCAGGAGCATCCCGCAGAGCAGCAGCTGCCTGAACACATAGACACAGCCCAGCCTGGACGGACAGACAGGCAGGAAGGACAAACAGCCGGATCTCCCCTCAGCCTGCCCACCACGCAGGTCTCACCTCTGTCTTCAGAGAAACTCAGCATCAGGACGGGGGCCCCGCTGCCACCGAGGATGCCAAACGCTGCTCCTGCCGAGGTGACAGAGGCGAGAGGTCACAAGCCACGCCGGCAGGCAGAACCCACCGCCCCTGCCCACGGCTGCCCCAGGGTGGCCTCGGCACTGCCCCTTCCCACCGGCGCCGGCTGTGGGCAGCCTGCCCCCCAGCCAGGGGGTAGCTGCCAGCACCAGCACCCTGCCCTTGCCCACCACCTGGGCCCAGAGTCGCTGAGGTTGGAAAAGACCTTGAAGGTCATCGAGTCCAACCGTTAACCCCGCACTGCCAAGCCCACCACTGAACCGTGTCCCTCAGCACCGCGTCTGCCCGTCTGTTAAACTCCTCCAGGGATGGCGACGCCACCACTGCCCTGGGCAGCCTCTTCCAATGCTTGATAACACTTTTGGGGAAGAATTTTTTCCTAATATCCATCCTAAACCTCCCCTAGCGCAACTCGAGGCCGTTTCCCCTTGTCCCATCGCCCGTTCCCTGGGAGCAGAGCCCGACCCCCCTCGCTACCCCCTCCTTTCAGGAGCTGTAGGGAGTGAGGAGGTCTCCCCTCAGCCTCCTCTTCTCCAGGCTCAACACCCCCAGGTCCCTCAGCCGCTCCTCACCAGACGTGTGCTCCAGACCCCTCACAGCTCCGCTGCCCTTCTCTGGACGCGCTCCGGCCCCTCAGTGTCTGTCTGAGGGGCCCAAAACTGAGCACAGCACTCGCGGTGGGGCCTCACCGGTGCCGAGCACAGGGGGATGATCGCTGCCCCGGTCCTGCTGGCCGCACTGTTCCTGACACAGGCCAGGATGCTGTTGGCCTTCTTGGCCACCTGGGCACACTGCTGGCTCATGTTCAGCCGGCTGTCCGCCAACACCCCCAGGGCCTTCTCCGCTTTCCAGCCACTCTGCCCCACGCCTGTAGCGTCCATGGGGTTGGTGTGACCCACGGGCAGCACCCGGCACTCGGCCGTGTTGAACCTCACACCACAGCCCTCGGCCTATCGGTCCAGCCTGGCCACAGCCCTCTGTAGGGCCATCCCACCCTCCAGCAGATCCACACTCCCACCCAACTTGGTGTTGTCTATGAACTTACTGAGGGTGCACTCGATCCCCTCGTCCAGATAAGTGAGAAAGATATTAAACAGAACCAGCCCCAGTACTGAGCGCTGGGAAACACCACTTGTGACCGGCCGCCAACTGGGTTTAACTCCATTCACAGCCTTTGTGCCCGGCCATCCAGCCAGCTCTTTACCCAGTGAAGAGTACGCCTGTCCAAGCCAGGAGCAGCCAGTTTCTCCAGCAGAATGCTGTGGGAAACGGTGCCAAAGGCTTTACTAGAGCCCAGGCAGACAACACCCACAGCCTTTCCTTCATCCACTAAAACTCTGGCAGCGAGGGGCCCTGCTGCTCTGGCGGGCAGCTTTGCTGGAGGCAGGCAGCGGGGGCAAGCCGTACTCCCGTCTCGCCCCAGGGAGCTGGGCTCTCTGGAGACCCCGGCCCCCAGTGCTGCCCCCTGGCTGGCAGCTCCGCTGCACCCCGAGCCCCCCATACCTGCCGTTCTGCCCGGGCTCCCCCTGCCCCACTGCTCCTGCAGGCCGGTGGGGGAGAGCCCCCCCAGCTCCAGCAGGAAGGCTCCGGTGGCGTGAGGGGTGCAGGTGTTCATCCGGAAATCCCTCCGGCTGGCCAGGACCTCTCCTTTCCCGCTGAGGGCAAAAAAACGTGTCAGGGGAACCCCGAGACCAGGCTCTGCCCTGTCCTGCTGGGAGCCCAAAGAGGGGGGCACTGGCCGCTGGGGAGTCCCCCTGGGGTGTCCCCAAAGCCCCCCTGGTCCGCGACGGTGGGGAATCAGCCCCAGCCCTCCCACTGGCTGTTCTCAGCGAAGTCCTGCCTGGATTTCCAGTGCAGCACCAGCTCGTCCCTCCCCAGGACCCTCCCGTCCTGCCGTCACCACAGGACCCCACGCCTCCCAGCTCTCTGGGCCCCATGGGATTATCCTGCCTGCCATCCAGTTTAAACTGGGAAGGCACTACTTCCTCGGAGAGCCCGACCCTACTACAGCAACAGGGGGGTCCAGCTAAACCTGCGGGGGTGGCTGAGGGGCACGGCGAGGGGGCTTTCACCTCAACAGAGGGTTGTCCCTCTTCTCAGCCTCTTCTGGGAGGACCAAAGACATTGGAGTCAAGGGAACGATGTCCACAGCCTGCAAAGGCAAGGTGGCAGGAGAGCAGCAGGGCGGGACAGAGCCTGGGGAAGGCACCTGGCATGGCGCAGCGCTGCCCGGGCGCCACCATCCCCGCAGAACCTGGCCGGGACAGCGGCTGGCCCCAGGCACCTGTGGGATGCATCCAGGGAAACCCTGACGCGGGGAGGGACAGAAAAGGCAGAGAAGAGCTTCTCTTACATTGGGCTGCTGATCCTTCCTCATGTCCACGTTCGCCTGGCTGCTGTCCCCGATGTCATCCAGGGAGAGGAACTGCTGAGAGAGCCCCACCAGTGGTGACCCCAGCTCGGCCTGCCAGGCTGTGCCACCACCGAGGGACCCTAACCGGGACAGGGGGACAGACACGGGACGCACCCATGGCTGTACCACGCAGGCGGGACAGACCCAGCAGCAGAGACAGCGGAGCTGCAGCTTTTGAGCCGCTGTAGCTGGACAGGAGCGGGGCTGGGGCGTGCAGCGCTGTGAGGGCAGCGCCCAACATGCAGGAGGCAAGCGAGGAGGGAAGGAAGGTGCCCCCTCCCTCGGAAAGGGTCCAGCCCAGGCAGCCGCCGCACCCCTTGGGGACACAGTCCTGAGGGACAGCCTGAGCTAAGGATCCCCAGAAGGCAGGCTAAGCCCCGCGGTGGAGAGAGGGAGGTCCCCGTGCGCTGCACAGGGTCCGGCTCTTCTCCAGGAGGGCTGCGAGGTGGCAGGTCACATCCCTTGGAGGCCAGGACAGCAGTGGCATGACAAAAAGTGTGCTCCTGCCGCGCCCAGGGGCTGAAGGGGTATGTGGGGCTAAACGCCCCCTGCTAGGGCAGGGCAGGAGAGCGTACACAGGACGTGGCCACCACGGCACCAGTCAGACAGGGGGGAATGCCGGGGCACCCCTGCTGCCTGCAGCCCCCGTGCAGCTGAAACCAGCCCTGCCTGTGCCCACCAGCCTCCGAGCGCCCCGCTCCCCGCACTGGGGCACCCACGCCGCTCTCACCTCCTCCTCCGCCTCCGTCCCAAAGGTGGCGTCGCTGTCTTTGCCGTCCTGCCCCAACGAGCTGGGCTGCTTTTCCCGCCTGAGTCAGGGAGCAAAACACAGCGTCAGGATCTGCCCGGGGCAGCAGCAGCTTCCCTCCAACCCTGCTGTGGCCTCTCTAAGCGGGACCATCCCGCGGTGCTACAGAGAGCATGGAGAGGCGACAGCGTGACTGTCAGCACCACCGGAAAGCCGCGCCATCACCGTGCTCCCCTGACAAGAGCAAACTAACACGCTTTTGGTGCTCCTCCGCGCCTGCCCAGGAAGGTGGGGGGGACTGCAAAGGAATTGGGGCTTGCAGGAAGACGATCCAGCCTGCCCGACAAACCCATCTGGAACAAAAACGTCCTGCCAATTCCAGCACAGAAGCTCTGTTACAGGAGGGAATGCTTCAGTCCCACAGCACAGGAATAATTGCTGGAGGCTTTCAGAAGCCTCCGCAGCAGCTTCACGTTGCTCCAGCCCAAGCAGAGGATCTCTCAGGTCCTCTGCCTCGACCTCCCTGAACAACCGGCAAGATTTCCTACAGGTGGGGCTCACGGTTGGGCAAAGTAGAGGCCGGACGGTTCCCTTGCGAAGCTCTTTCGCATGGTTGGAGCCAAGCAGTTGTTCGGAGTGAGGTGCAGCACAAAAACCTCATCTTTCCCCAAATCCCCAGGCTGAGGACAGACGGGAGGGTGCCATTAGCCAACCTCTCCTCACTGGGGAGCGTGTTTGGAGCCAGTCCCCAGCACGTTACGCAAAGCAACTTGAGAGCGGCAGCAGCAGAGCTCCGCTTTCAGCAACAAGGGGAAAGATAAATCACAAGCTGCTTTGCCACACAGGACAGTTTCTTGCCCGCTAAGATTACTCTGCGGGATGCTAGGCACTGCCCTCTCCTTACGCAACAGCAAAGCACTGCAGCAAGAAAACCACAGGACGATGCCACTGGAAGACGTGTGGGGACCAGCATTGCCCAAGGCCCTCTGGGCTGAAGAAAGTCCCACCAAGGGCCTCTCCTGCAGCCATAAAAATCCTTCTGCTTCAAAGAACTTTTTACAGGACCAGAGACTGATGCTGCAATAGGTTTGTTTGGGGCTTTTAAAGGGGCAGAAGCAAGGCTCAGAGCAGGAGAGGGGCCATGGACCTTCCCGTGGGCTCTCTCTGCAGCTGGGGGCACAGCTTCATCCCCAAAAGAGGATGCACAGCTCACGCGCTCTCAGAGTAGGAGCAACCAAACCTCATCAGGAAAGAGAGCAGGGAAGGGCTCGGGCCTTAGTGCAGCGCAGAGGACAAGAGCAGCGAGGCAGGAGCACGCAGTGGCATTTTCTACTTAGGCAGAGAAGACACACTGTAAGGCAGCAGCCCGGAGCCCCGGCAAAGCTCCCTCCCCAGGGCTGAGGCTCTACTTACTTTTTGTTGGAGATGAAGTCAAGCGTCTGGTAGACCAGTGAGTAGAGATACTCCACCTGCAAAACAGCGACCAGACTCTTGGAGAAGGAGAAAGCAGCTCCCAGAAAAGCTACTCTGGCTGATGCTGGGAGGAATCACCGCCCTCCTCTTATCTCCAGGCAGCTGGAGTTCAATTCTGCGATAATCTTGTTGTTCTTTTCACTGTTTGAGCCATTCTGAGGCCAGATTTGGGGAAACAGCGTTTCGTATTCCACCCTCTAGAGAAGAAAAGTGCTGAACAACAAAGTTCTTGCTCTTTTCCAGGCTGCGAACACAGGTGGGTATAAAGGGGTTGAATTTAGGAATCATAAGTTTATATCCTTTCATTTCCACAAGTCATCGTTATATTCAAGTCTCTCAAAATCCCAGAGCAGCCCCCGTGGAACTTGGCCTCAGGACCCAGCTGAGGGATGGCCGAACGTGCAGGGTGACAGGACCAGAGCCACCTCTCACCTTCCTGCTGTAGATGCAGGCGGAGCCCTGGATCAACAGGGCCGCCTCGATGAAGTTCATGGTGGTTTTGCCGTTGTCGAAGGAAATGCAGATTTGATCCAGCTGCAAAACACACAAAATAAGGAAAACAAAAGGCTGATTTGCAGGCTGGATTGGAGGGTAGGCACAGCGAGAGCCAAGACCGCCAGTGGGGCGCAGTGGGGGTGCACGGTCCCCCCTACCCCGCGCAGGGGACGTAGGGCCTCCCCCTTACCTCCTCCAGGTACTCCCCGAGCTGGGTGGCCACGTCCACCTCCCAGTTCTTGGTGAGGTCATGGATGGGCTGCAGGAGGTGCAGGAAGCGCGACTCCACCTCCTCCATGGTGACAGCTCCTGGTGGAAGAGCTCACCAGCTGCTCAACTCCCAGCAGTGTTTAAACTGATTTAAACCACTCCTTTCTCAACAGATGATACCACGGCTGACATCTGAGGGTCACATGTCACGCAGAGCTGGGCGCAGCTGACGACTTGCAATGGCAGTGTAGAAACCTGGAGTCAAATAGATTTCAACAGAAAAAGGTCAGTTTTCCAAGGTCAGACTGGACAGGGCTCTGAGCAACCTAATCTAGTTGAAGGCGTCCCTGCCCATGGCAGGGAGTTGGACTAGGTGGCCTTTAAAGGCCCCTTCCCACACAAATTGTTCTGAGATTCCATGATTCTAAGAAATAGACATGTCCATATACATAGAATCACAGAATCAATTACGCTGGAAAAGACCTTAAGACCTTTAAGACCATCAAGTCCAATCGTTAACCCAGCACTGCCAAGTCACCACTAAACCACATCCCTCAGCACCACATCTACACGTCTTTTAAATACCTCCAGTGATGACAACTCCACCATTTCCCTGGGCAGCCTGTTCCAGTGCTTGACAACCCTTCTGGTGAAGAAATTTTTCCTAATATCCAACCTAAACCTGCCCTGGCGCAACTTGAGGCTGTTTCCTCTCATCATAGAATCACAGAATGGTTTGGGTGGGAAAGGACTGTTAAAGGCCACCGAGTCCCCCCCCCTGCCCTGGGCAGGGCCACCTCCCCCCAGCCCAGGGTGCTCCCAGCCCCGTCCAACCCGGCCTGGAACACCTCCAGGGATGGGGCAGCCACAGCTTCTCGGGGCACCCTGCACCAGGGGCTCACCGCCCGCACGGGAAAACATTTCTTCCTCGTATGTCATCTAAGTCTGCCCTCTGTCAGTGCCAAACCGTTCCCCCTCGTCCCATGGCTCCCCTCCCTGACCCAGAGTCCCCCCCAGCTCTCCTGGAGCCCCTTTAGGCACTGGAAGGGGCTCTGCGGTCTCCGCGGAGCCTTCTCCTCTCCAGGCTGAACCCCCCCTCTCCCCGCCTGTCCTCCCCGCAGAGGGGCTCCAGCCCTGAGGCAGCCGCAGGCTGAGCTAGACACGGACCCACCGGGACAGCCCGGCCAAACGCCAGCCGCCACGGCCCCTCTACCTGCCCCAGGTAACGCTGGGAGCGGGAGGCCCGGCCCGGACCGGCCCTCCCCGCACCACAGCCACGGGCCCGGCCCCGCTGACAACCGGCCGAGCTCCCGGGTCCCCCCTGGGCCACCCTCCGCACACCAACCGGGTCCCCCCAACCCGACACCCACCCCACCCCACCCCCAGTCCAGGCCCACCATCCCCGGCCCCACCTCAGACCCCGCTCCCCGCCGCCATTTCGTGCTTCCCGCCCGACGCGACGCGCATGCGTGCTGACGCATGTGCGTGCCAACGCCTGCGCGAGCTGACGCAGCGCGCGCGGGGCCCCGAGGTGCCGCCGCCGCCGCCGCCGCCGCCACCGCCACCATGGGGGATCCGCCGCGGCGGCCGCGCTCCCTCTTCCTGGCCGGGCTGGCCGCCGCCTACCTCGCCGCCTTCGCCTCGCTCTACGTGCAGATCCCCGGTACGGCGGGCGCGGCGGGGGGTGCTGGTTGGGGGGTGTCCCTGGGCTGTGGGGGGCCGGGGGGCGGGCAGGGCCTGCGGGGGGCCGGGTAGGCCTCACCGGTGCAGACCGTATAGGCCTCACCCGGGCAGGCCGGGTCGGCCTCACCGGCGGCAGCGAGGCCGGTGGGGCCCGGGCTGTGGTGGGGACTGGGGGCTGCTCGTCCCGGAGCCGGGATGGGGTTGGACCCCCCTGGCTGTGTGCCCGGTCGCCCCCTTCTGCGTGCGGGGCAGGGGGATGCGGAGCTTTCCCCCCCCACTCCCGGGGGCCGCGGGGCTGAGCCCGCCTGCCGCCCCTACGGCTGTCCCAGGCACCCCGGGGATTTCGCATCCCGCTGCCGGGCTTGGCTCGCCTGACCCCCGGTAGCGGTTCTCTCTGTCCGCTGGCTCTAGCTTCCCGTTTTCCTCCGCGGGGGGGGGGAACAAAGAGGGGCCGAGCCGTGCGCTGCCCTGAGCACCGGCGAGAGCTGCCTAGGTCAGCCCCCCCTCTATGGGGAGAGGGTCCTCTCTCTCTCTCCACCCCACCCCGGGGCTCTGGGGGCTGCTCCAGAGCCTTACACCCCCCTCCCGAGAGCACCGCAGTAAAGCTCTGCCTGCCCAGATCTCCCCTCCCTGCAGCAGGCAGACGTTCATCTCCTTCCACGTAGCCAGGCTGGGTCTGGCAGCTGCTGCGCTCTTCCCACTACTGCTCCGTTCCCAGTTTTGTGAGGAAACTGGGATGCCAGCATGCAGGGGGATCTAGCTGGAGCCCCCCAGGCAGCACCTAGATGAGTGGGGGGCTCCCAGTTCTCCTGCCCCACGTTTACGAGGCTGGGGAGGCTTCATTCCCACTGGCACTGTCCCATTTCTAGGGCTGTATGGGAGAGATGGCATCCTACCGGCTCGTAAAGTGCTGCGCCTCAGCGGGAAGGGGCTGTGGGAGCAACTACGGGATTTTCCCACCTTGCTGTGGCTCAGTCCCCGCTTGGGTTTGGATACGGAGCTGGGGATGGAGCTGCTGTGCCTCCTTGGCATCCTTGCTTCCTTCGGCGCCTTGCTGTTCGAGCCCTTGCGGGACAGCCTGCTCTTCGCCCTGCTCAGGATGCTGTATCTCTCACTCTACCAGGTAGGAGATTGGTGGGGATTGGGAGAGGGGGTCTTGCAGTGCCCCGGTGGGGTACCTAGGAGAGTGGGGTGGTGATGTTCTTGCGTTAACATTGTACTACGAGCTCCTGGCATGCTCAGCTTCCTTCCTCATGGAGCAGGGGAAGGTGCTGGCAGCTCCCTGGCTCATGTAGAGGGGGGTACAGCCCCATCCCTGTGCCTTTCCTGGGATAAAATTCTCCCAGAGTTGCCTGCAAAGCTGATTCTTGCACTGCTGTGCGGGCAGCTCCTTCCCCTGCCCACCCACGGCCTTGCTAAGCGCTCCCTGGGGCCCTTTCCCCACTTCCCGTGAGAGCTCTGTGCCTGCCAGCTACAAATCCGCCCTCCTGAGCCGTTTGCGCTCGCTGCTGGGGCTTCGGCTTCGTGCAGAGGAGCTCGGGTGAGTCAGTCTGCTGGCGCAGGCGGTGGGGGGAGGAAGGTTTCTTTTCCCTCTGAAACCAGGGGAATTAAAAAGTAAAAAACCGCCTGTGCTTGGAAATCCCTCCCGGGCTGGGCGGCTCTTAGCCCAGGGAGGAGCTCTCCTGCCCTGCCAGAAGGCAGCCCGGTGCCGGTTGCCCTCACCGATCCCTCCTGCCAGAGCTCAGGCTGTGCCCAGCACCGGTGGCTGCAGGGGATGGGGCTGAGAGGCCGGGAGAGCAAAGGGCCAGCCATGGGAGCAGGGTTTCTCCTGTTCTGGGGGGCTGCCCTGCAGCGCTGTTACCCCGTCCCCTCTGAACTGCGCGTGGCCTCCCCGGTACATGGCCGTGCCCCATGGGGAGCTGTTGTGAGCGGCTCCGCTCGCACGGGCAGCCCTGCCGAGCTGTGTGGGCCAAGTAGAGGCAGGGGGGGAGCCAGGGCTCCGGAGTGGCTCGCTGCCTCGGCAGGCAGAGGAAGCAGCGCCCACGGCTGTGTGGGGCTGGGAAGCCCTGGGTGATTCCCATCTGCGGGGACTCTGTCTCCCAGCGTGGCTGCGAGGGTGCTGTGCCACGGCGTGCGCGGCTCTGCCTCTTCCTGGCCCTGTGTGCCAGATGGACATTCCTTTCCTCGCTGCCTTTTATCATGGAATGGTTTGGGTTGGCAGGGACCTTTAGAGGCCATCTGGTTCCAATCCCTGGCCACGAGCACGGGTATCTTCAACTAGATCAGGTTGCTCAGAGCCCCGTCCAACCTGCCTGGAAACCTCTCCCAGCATCTCCGGGCCCTCCTCTGGCCCCGCTCCCCCAGGGCCGTGTCTCTGCTGTGCTGAGCCCCCGAGCTGGAGGCAGCGCTGCAGGGGGGGCTCCCCAGAGCGCAGCAGAGGGGCACAGTCCCCCCCTCGCCCCGCTGGCCACGCTGCTGGGGATGCACCCGGGGTGCCGGGGGCTCGCTGGGCTGCCGGCGCCCGTTGCCGGCTCATGGCCAGCTCGTCCCCCCCAGCACCCCCGAGCCCTTCTCGGCAGCGCTGCTCTCCATCCCCCCATCCCCAGCCTGTGCTCATACTGGGGAGAGCTGGGAGGGAGCTATGGCTGCCTCTCGGCCCTTTTGCCCCCTCTCCGTGGGGTGCGCCTGGGGAAGGGGACAGGGGCCAAACCTGCGCCCTGCTCACTGCCCGCTCCCTCTCTCCGCAGGTGGGCCAGGTCTTCCTCTACTTCCAGTGGTAAGTCAGCCCCACCTCGGCCCTTCCAGCGTGCTGAGCCGGGGGGCGACCGTGGGGGCTCCGTGCTGGGGAAGCTGTCCTGCTGCCGCTGTGGCAGGGCCACAGCTTGCCCAAGCCCCGTGGCGCGGAGGGCCGTGTCCCCCACGGGCAGTGGTGACCCGGCTTGCCACCCTCGGGAAGCGGTGGCAGGCTGGCCAGCCCCTCGGCACCCCAGGCTCTGTCCCAGCACGGCCGGGGCAGAGCTGGCTGCCCCACGGCGTCTGTGGCGGTGGGGGACAGCAGTGTTCCCCACAGGGACAGCCTCCTGCTGGAAGCGGGGTTCCTGGCGGTGCTGGTGGCCCCCCTGCGTCTACTGAAGTGGCGGTCCACGGCCTGGCGTCCCCATGACAGTGTCACCTTCTGGCTGGTGCGCTGGCTCCTCTTCCGGTTGATGTTCGCCTCCGGCGTGGTGAAGCTGACCAGCCGCTGTCCCACCTGGTGGGGGCTCACAGGTGAGGGCTGGCACGGGCTGTGGGGTGGCAGGGGCTTTGGGGCACCCCCGCCAGGCAGGAGTGGGGCATTGCCTCAGGCTGTGCCTCCCGTGCCCTGTAGGCAGCTGTGGGGCTGCCAGCACCTCTCCCTTGTTGGGCACAGCTGTGTGCCGGCTCTGCCTGCTCTGAGCCGTGTCCCTGCGCACCCCTCTGCACCCCTGACCTCTCCTGTGCCCCCCAGCTCTCACCTATCACTACGAGACCCAGTGCATCCCCACGCCGGCTGCCTGGTTCGCCCACCAGCTGCCCGTCTGGTTCCAGAAGTTCAGCGTGGTGGCCACCTACGTCATCGAGATCGCCATCCCGCTCCTCTTCTTCGCGCCCATCCGCCGCCTCCGGCTCTTCGCCTTCTACAGCCAGGTGGGTGGGCAGAGCCGGGCCCCGCTCCTGCTCCAGGTGCCGTGGGGCTCCCGTGGGGCAGGCCCGGCTCGGCCCGCGGGCGGGAACGGCTCCTGGCTCTGCGGGCCCTTGCAAGCACGACTCTGGGTGCGGGGGTGGCCATGCTGGCGGGGTGCCTGACGTCCTCTGCCCCCCTGCACTGTGACACCCCAGCCGTGCCTTCGCTACTCCCCAGGTCCTGCTGCAGGTCCTCATCATCCTCACGGGTAACTACAACTTCTTCAACATGCTCACCATCGTCCTGGCCTTCTCCCTGCTGGACGAGGAGCACGTGGGGCGCTGGCTGGGGCGCAGCAAGAGGAGGCACGCCAGCAGTGAGTCCCCCGGGCACCCTGTTTGGGGCGGTGGGGTCCCCTTTCTGCCATGCCCGGAGTGGGGAGGGGACAGGCCACCGTCACTGACCACCCCTGTCTGGGTGTGACAGCGAGAGGCGTCGTTCTGGCTGCCCTCTGGCTCGCTGCTGTGGGAGCTGTTGCCGGCACGGCGGCCTTGCCCGCCCCTGGGGCAGGGGTCTGTGCCCGTGGGGTGCTTGAGCCGGGGCTCCCGTGAGCAGCGTGTTGGCTCCTGCTGTGGGCATGTGCTCGCTGGTGCCCGCTTGCCCTCGCCCTGCCTGGGCTCTGGGGCCGCGCTTTGTGCCCCCTCGGTGCCGCGGTGGGTCGGGCTCGCCGAGCCCCCGCCAGCACCCGGCGTTCAGTGGCCCCGCTCTGCGGCAGCCTGGCCCCCCAGCCTGCGGTCCTTCCTCGCCGCCCTGCTGGAGCTGAGCACCTACGGCCTCCTGCTCTACTGGAGCATCCAGTCCTTTGGCCTGGAGATCAACTGGGAGAAGAGGCTGCTGGACTCCAAAGTGGGTACGTCACGGCCGGACCTGCGAGGGCCGCTGGCCCATTGTCCCACGGCCCAGCCTGGTCCCGCGCACCCCGTGCGGCTTCTGGGGCAGGAGAGGCTCCTCAGTGACCCTGCGGGTTTTCCTTCGCTCCAGCCTTCACCTATCACGAGTTCACGACGTGGCTGCGGGCAGTGACCCTGCCGCTGGTGGGGCTGGGCTTCCTCTCGCTCTCCTGGGAGACCCTCTCCGCCTTGTACAGGTGGGTGCCGGCGGCGCTGCCCCCGGGGCCTCGCAGCTCTGCCGCGAGGGGCTGAGCAGGAGCGGGGCAGCCAGCGCCGCCCACGAGGGCGCCATTCCTGCGCGGGGGGCGCTTGGATCTGACGGGCGCTGGGGGAGCTGGCGGGGGTGGGGGCCCGGCTCGGGGGCGCTGGGGGAGTTAGGGATTCTCCTCCAGCGTCGGAGTGGGCCTGAGTCCTCCACCGCTTTGGGCACAGCGTGAGTGGCTCCGAACCCCACCATGCGCCCCAGCCTGCGGGGCTGTGCAGCTCTGATACGTTTCTGCCCCCCTCGCAGGTGTGCCTGCGTCCGTGGCTGCTTCTGGAAGCTCTGGGCCACGCTGCAGTGGGCCGTCTTCGCCACAGCGACCGTGGGGATGTTTGCTGTCAGCTTGGTGAGTGGCGGGGAGGGCAGGGGGCGGCGGAGCACTGTGTCCTGGCGTACGGGGAGCGGGAGGCTCAGCCTGGGCCCCCCGAGCCGTGGTGACGGAGCTGCTTTCTGCTGCTCCCCAGGTGCCCTTCACCTACATTGACTATGAGTCCAACGGCAAGCTGTGGCCCGGCATCCACCAGATGTTCAACGCGGTCGAACGCTTCCAGGTGGTGAACTCCTATGGGCTCTTCCGCAGGATGACGGGCGTCGGGGGGCGGCCCGAGGTGGTGCTGGAGGGCAGCTACGACAAGCAGACCTGGACGGTGAGCTGCCGTGTCATAGAACCACGGACTCTGGGTCGGAAAAGACCTTTAAGATCGAGTCCAACCGGTACCCTAACACTGCCAAGCCCACCACCGAACCGTGTCCCTCAGCACCGCGTCTGCCCGTCTGTTAAACCCCTCCAGGGATGGCGACGCCACCACTGCCCTGGGCACCCTCTTCCAATGCTTGATAGCACTTCTGGGGAAGAAATTTTCCCAAATATCCATCCTAAACCTCCCCTGGCACAACTCGAGGCCGTTTCCCCTTGTCCCATCGCCCGTTCCCTGGGAGCAGAGCCCGACCCCCCCTCGCTACCCCCTCCTTTCAGGAGCTGTAGGGAGTGAGAAGGTCTCCCCTCAGCCTCCTCTTCTCCAGGCTCAACACCCCCAGGTCCCTCAGCCGCTCCTCACCAGCCGTGTGCTCCAGACCCCTCACAGCTCCGCTGCCCTTCTCTGGACGCGCTCCGGCCCCTCAGTGTCTGTCTGAGGGGCCCAAAACTGAGCACAGCACTCGCGGTGGGGCCTCACCAGTGCCGAGCACAGGGGGACGATCGCTGCCGCAGTCCTGCTGGCCGCACTGTTCCTGACACAGGCCAGGATGCCGTTGGCCTTCTTGGCCACCTGGGCACACTGCTGGCTCACGTTCAGCCGGCTGTCCGCCAACACCCCCAGGGCCTTCGCCGCTTTCCAGCCACTCTGCCCCACGCCTGTAGCGTCCATGGGGTTGGTGTGACCCACGGGCAGCACCCGGCACTCGGCCGTGTTGGGTGCTAAAGGAGCTGTGGCTGGTCGGTGGGGTGGCCGGGGACAGGCACTGAGGAACAGACTCCAGTGGAGCCGAGTGTCCCTGTCCCGCTGGTGTGGTCCTCTCTGGGGTCCCCTGCCGTCCCCCGTGGGCTTTGTCCCTCTGGAAGCAGCCGGTAACCTCGGGAGGCGAGTCGGGGAGCTCTGTGCCGGGGCAGCGTGGCTGGGGGGGCCCAGGTCCGGCCCCCGCTGCTGGAGGTCCCCCAGCGCGCTCTGCCCCTGCCCCGCAGGAGATCGAGTTCATGTACAAGCCTGGGAACGTCAGCAGGGCCCCCCCGGTGGTCGCCCCGCACCAGCCCCGCCTCGACTGGCAGATGTGGTTCGCGGCGCTGGCCCCCCACAGCAGCAGCCCCTGGTTCACCAGCTTCGTCCACCGCCTGCTGCAGGGCAAGGCGGACGGTGAGTGGGGCTGGGGGCCGGGGGCGGTGCCGGGGGGGCCCCGCTCGGGCAGGCACACTGCGGCAGGGACGTCTGTCCCGCGGGGGGGCTGCCTGGGCTGAGCCCCCCGGAGCAGCGGGCGGGGCTGTGCCCACCCCGATGGGGGCCATCGCTGCCACCCTGCGGTGGGGCTGCGCTCCGGGCCCTCCCCTTGGTTTTCGGGGCTGCTGGGCTCCAGCCCCGCGGCGGTTTGGGGTGTCCCCGCAGCCAGGGGCGCTGACGCCGTGTCTCCGGCAGTGATCCGCCTGGTGCAGGTTGATGAGGCCCAGTACCCCTTCAGCGCCCGCCCCCCCGTCTACATCCGCGCCCACCTCTACAAGTACTGGTTCACCGGCAGCGCCGAGGGCAGGTGAGCGGCGCCGGGCGCCCTGCAGCCGCGCTGCTGCCCGCAGTGGGGTGACACCGCATCGCCATGCGGACGGCGCAGGCGCATGTGCTGACTGCTCCTTCAGCGCGCGGGGGGGGGGGGGTGCTGAATTTGGGAGCTGCTTCTTGCTTGGCTAATTGGCTCATTAACTCTGCTCGTCAGTGCCCCGAGCTCCGCTTTGGCAAGGCTGGCTCGCTGCCTGGGCTGCGGGGGGGGGACGGGAGCCTGCCCTGGCGCGCGTGGGGCCGGGCGCTGAGCTCTCCCGTCCCGCAGCCAGGGCCCGGCGCCGTGGTGGCGGCGGCAGCACCTCCAGGAGTTCTTCCCCACCGTCTCCTTGGGCGACCCCGCGCTGGAGAGCCTGCTCAGCCAGCACGGGCTGAAGGTAGGGCCCTGCGCCACGGTCACGCCGCGGGGGAGCCCCGGACCCCCCTCCCTCGTGTCGCAGCCACACCGCCCTGCCGGCCGAGGGACCCCTGGACCCCCCTCCCCTGCGCCACGGCCACGCCGTGCTCCCGGCCAGGGCCCCCCTGACGCCCGTCTCTCCCCCAGGACAGGCCGTCCCTGCAGCGCGGGGCAGACGCCCTCCTGCCCTGGCTGCTGCGCTCCCTCCGCCAGCTCGTCCGGCCCTTCTCTGGCCCCGCCGTCCTCTGGTCCCTCTACCTCGTGGCGGCCACCGTCTGCCTCCTGCGGGCCCTGGGCCGCCGGCCCCGGGGGGGTGCGCCCCCCGCTCGCCACAAAGGCCCCAGGCGGGGGGAGCCCACGGACCGCGGGGGCGGCGAGAGGAACGGGCAGGTGCGGAGGAAAGAGGCCAAAGAGGCGGAAGAGAAAGGCGAGGGCCGGGCCCGGGGGGCGGCCGACGGCCACGGTGGCACCAAGAAGAAGAAGTGACGCCTGGAGCCGCCGGCCCGGGCCCCGTCTTCCACCCACGGACTGATGGCGCTGCCCCCCCTCGCCCCGCGGCATCCCTGGGTGGGGGTCCCCGGCGGGGAGCAGCAGGCTGGTGTCCCCCACTGCCGTCACGCTGCCTCTGCCAGCGCCTTCGCACACAGCGCGGTCATCGCTTGCAGGCGTCGCCTGTCCCCCTCGCGCTGTCCCGGGGCCGGGCTGGGGGTGCTCTGCGCGGGGGGTGCTCTGCGCGGGGGGGAGCAGCTCTAAGGCAGCGCCGGCCCTCCCGGTTACCCTTCCCGGCCCCTCGGCTGCCCCGGCCCTGCGCTCGGGGCGCTGCGCTGCGCTGCGCTGCGCGTCTCCCCCGCCCCAGCGCGGGGCTCCGGCTGTAACGGCCTTCCTGGCGGCGAGCACAGGCGTTTCCTATGATTTTCTAAATAAAGCCTTTCACATTCCAGCCCTGTGGCTCGTCCTGGGGCCAGGCGGAGCAGAGGAGGGGTGCTGCCCCCCTGGGGAGGGGGGACGGGCACGGTCCCCCCACCTCTCCCTGCCGTGATCCCCCCAGCGGGGCCGGGGGCTGCGACCGGCACCGGGGTGTGCGACAGCGCGTTTATTGAATGGCTGTGCCGTGGGGCTGGGGTCGAGCGTGGGGTTCTGGGCACTGCGCCGGGGCGGTGCAGTGGGACGGGTGGGGGCCCCGGTGCGGTGCGGGGGTCCCGGTGCAGTGGCTGTGGTGCGGTGGTCCTGATGCGGTAGTCGTGGTGTGGTGCAGCGTGGTCCTGGTGCGGTGGTCGTGGTGCGGTGGTCCCGTGCAGGGGTCCGCGTGTGCGGCGGTCGCAGTGTGGGGGTGCCGGTGCGGTGCGGGGGTGCCGCTCACCAGCAGAGCTGCCCGGGGCAGTACTTGTCGATCAGGGCCTGGTAGTAGCCCCGGAGCTGCTGCACGTCGGGCAGCTCCTCCTGCTTGGTGTAGAGGTCGAACTTGCTGCGGAGCGAGGGTGGGTCAGTGCTGGGGCGGGGGGCGGTCCCCCCGGGGGTGTCGGTGGACCCCCCACAGCCCCCCGGCCACGCACTTGAGCTCCCGGACCCAGGGCAGCATGCGGAGGTCCTCCTCGGAGCAGAGGTGCAGGTAGTCCCCGTGCGCGTGCCAGGGGTAGAAGGAGTGGAACCGCACCATGTAGAATGCCTGGGGGGGACGGGGAGGTGCCAGCCCGCCCCCCACGGCGCCCCCCTGCCCCACGGCGCCCCACGGCCCCCGGGGTCGGCCCCGCGGGCCCCCGCAGCCCTCACCTCCTTGGGCAGGGCGAAGCGGTTGAACTTCATGACTCTGTACATGTACTCTGGGGAGAGAGGGGGGCGTGCGGGGCCGGGGCTGCACCCCCATGCGGGGTGGGCACCCCGAGGGCTGCTGCCCCCCTGCCCCATGGGAAGGGGGGCGAAGGGACCTGCCCTGAGGAGGGGACCCCGGCCGGCCCCCCCGGCCCGCCCCCCCGGCCCTTACCGTCGTGTCCCCAGGACATGAGGACGTTCTCCAGGCCGCAGCGAGGCTGGTACATCCCGTACTCGGTGCTGCGGAGGGAGCCGGGTGGGGGGCTCGGGGCTGGGCCCCTCCCTGTGCCCCCGACTGCCCCACGGACCGTGGGTCACGGCGCCCCGCGGCGCTGCCTGGGGGTCCCGCCTCACCTGTACAGGGGGTCCCTGCTGTCAGGGTTGTCATGGAAGGTGGTGTCCCCGAAGACCACGGACTTCTGCACCTTGCAGCCCACGGGGAAGGTGTCCCCCACCACGGCCCACTGCGGAGGGGAGCAACAGGCGTCCCTGAGGGGGGGCCCTGGCCGGGGCGTGCTCGTGCCCCGGGCTGCCCCCTCCCCACGGTGCCTGTGGGCCCCGACCCCGAGGTGTGGGGCGATGCGGATGGGTCCCCGCTCACCTGGGGCTCCCCAAACAGCGCCAGGACCTTCCCCAGGTCGTGCAGCAGCCCCACGAGGTGGAACCAGTCTGGGGGCAAGCGGGGCCGTCACTCCCCGCAGGACGTGCCCCCGCGGGGGCTGCGTGGCAGCGGGGGGTCACCAGCCCTGCCTTTGTCGGGGTGGGCCCGGCGGATGCCCTCGGCGGTTTGGTACGCGTGGTAGGAGTTGGGGAAGTCCACGTCGGGGTCCGACTCGTCCACCAGCTGGTCCAGCAGCTCCAGCGCCTCCATGGCGCTCATCTTGCGCAGGGAGCAGCTCCCGTACTGGGCGCTCTGGGGACACGGTGGGCACTGGGGTACCCCAAACCCCTGGGGCCCCTCCCCGGCGGCGCGGGGCGCCCCAGGCAGGCCGGGACGGGGCAGCAGGGTGGGACCCGCAGTGTCGGGGAGCGCGGTGGGGGGCTGCGGGTGGACCCCGGGGGAGGTCTCGCACCTTCTTCTGGACGAAGTCGACGGTCTGGTGGGTGTGCATCTGCAGGTAGGTGTTGTAGACGCGGTCCAGCAGCTTCCCCTCCTGCAGCGCGGCGGCAGGCTCGGCGGGGGCTCCGGGGACCCCCAGTGTCCCTCCCGGCTCCTCCGCCCCCTCCCGGCAGCGGGGTGAGACCCCCGGCACCCCGGCTCGCGCCCCAGGACACCCCCCAGCCTCGGGGTCACCGTCCGTCCCCACGGCGGTGTCACCCGCCCGGCCGGGCTCACCCTGTAGTTGCGGTACTCGGACTTGGCCTTGCCGGACTCGGGCCCCTGCGAGGGGTCGGCGTCCTGGGGGGGGGGGAAGGCCGGGCTCGGTCAGCGGGGCCCGATCCTGCCCCCGGCCCGCCACGGAGCCCAACCCCGGGGGAATGTGTTCCGGGAAGGGCAGGGGCCCCCCACGGCACAGCAACGGCAGCGGCAGCCCCCCGGCACAGCGGGACCCCCTTCTCCCCCCCATAGTGTGTCGCCTGCCGTGGGGTGAGTGCTCACTCGCTCCCGTGGGGCTGCGACCCACTTGGGGTGGCGTCCCCGTGGGGCTGGGTCCCCCGTGGGGCTGGCACCCTCACCCCAGGGAGGACAGCGGGGGCATCTCCTCCACACCCCCCCCAAAAAGGCCACAGCCCCAGTGCTGAGCTGTGCCGGCGCCCACCCTCCCCCGGGGGCGACGCTGTGGGGCTGTGCCCCACGGCCCCAGGGCCGGGGGGTGCGTGTGCCGCCTGCGTGTGCCCGGCAGGACCTGCACCCCTCGTGCGGGGCGAGGCGTGGGGGCCCTCCTGCCCCTACTCACCACCCGGAGGCTCCTCATGCCGCGGCGAGGGGCGGTGGGCGCGGGCTGTGGGGCAGCGCCCCCGGCCCCCCCCCGGCTTTATCCCCACGGGGGCAATCGGTCACCAGTTAACCGGCCCCCGGTTAATGTTTGAGCCCGCGGCACCGGGCTCGGGGGGATGCGGCTCCCCACGGGTGCGCAGGGGCTGGGGGGAACCTGGCCGAACCGGGGACCCCACACTGCAGCCCCCCCGCCCGGGGCCCCCCAGCCCTGACCCCCGAGCTGGGGCGCCCCAGCCATGGTGGCCCCGCCAGTGGCTGATGGTGGCCCCGGGCTCCTCGTGGGGGCAAAGGGACATCTCCACCCCACTGCTCGCACCAGCCCCGGTGACCCCGTGGGACAGTGCCACAGCGTGACCCCCGGCATCGGGACACGGGGCCGGCGCCGGCGCCCCGCCGGCACGGTGAGGGGCTGCGGGCAGCAGCGAGGGGGCCGGGGGGGGCGGGCATGACTGTGCGCAGGCGGTGCTGGGGGCGGCCGGGGGCCTCGGGCAGCAGCTCGGGGGTCCCCACCCCGGCACGGCACTTTCCATCCGGCCACTGATGGCCCCGCGGCCACCAGTGCTCCCGCGGGAGCTGCCTCCGGGTGGGTCGGTAGCGACTGTAAGCGCACGGAGCGCGACCCCCGGACCGTCCCTGCGCCCTCCCACGGCAACCACGACACCTGTCTCCCCTTTAGCTTCCTCCTCCCCCTCCTCCTCCTCCCGCTCACCCTCCACCCCCTCGGCTCCTGCCCAGACCCCCTGGGTGCCAGGCGGGTGTCTGGGATGGACGCTGCACTGCTGTCCCCGCGGCACTGCCACTGCGCGGCCATGCGCTGCCATCCCTGCGACGCCGCGGGAAGCAGCCGGTGTCCCTCACCTTCTGCCACCGGTGGCCGCGGGCCCCCGCTGTCCCTCTGCTGCCCAAGGCCACCCCCCGCCCACCCATTCCCGCGGGAAGGCGGCCCGGCGCGGCACCAGACGTCGCCCCTCCTGGCACACTTTATTCCGCGCAAGAATCGGATTGTCACCGCGGAGAGAAGTGGCGTGTCCGGCTGCGGTGCCGCTGCGGGGCAGCATCCACCCGCGCACCCACGGGGCTCAGCGCGGCCGCTCTGCGGCCTGGGGGGCACCCGAGGGATGGGGGGGGTGCAAAGGCCCCGTATCCCACGGCAGCGCCGCGCTGGTCCCCGTGGGGTCCCCCACCCCTTCGCCAAACGGGGGCTGCGGGCGACGCCGGGGTCGGCCCCGGCCCAGGAACCTCCCGCGGTGGCCGTGGGACACCCCGTCCCCGTCCTGCCCCGCCAGCGCGGGCCGGGACCCCCGGGAAGGAGGGGCGAGGGGGTGGGAGCAGCACCCCTGGGTGCTCCCCCCACCCTCACCCAGTGCTGCTGCGGGATGGGTGCTCTGGGCACGGGGGCGCTCTGCGGGGCTGATGGCAGTTCCTCCCAGGAGGGACGAGGGTGCTCAGGGGTGGGGGCTGCCCCCAGGGCTACGCGGGCCCTGCCCGTCCCCGCGGGGAGGGGCGGCCCGGGCTGGGGGCGCGGGGGGCCGGGGACCCTCGCAGGCGGCTGCCAGGCAGTGGCCGGGGCTGCGCATCCTCCTCCCGCCGGGCCACGGGGGCGACAGCTCAGCCGGGGGGACACCGGCCTGGGGGGGCGCAGTCTCACAACTTGTCCCCGGCGGGGCTGGGGGCTGTCCCCAGCCTGCCCCCGCACTGCACCGGGGGACGGGAGGGGACAGGGACGGGAGTGGGGTGCGGGACCCAGCCATTCCGCTGCCCCCCGTGCTCGGGGACAGCTCGCCGTCCCCCGGCGCCCACCGGCACCCGGCCCCCCTCTCACCGCAGGGCTGTGAGCAGTACGGGGGGGACAGGGTGCCAGGGGACGGGGACAGCATCCTCTCCAGGGAGCATGGGACCCCCCCCCGGCCCCCACTGTGGGAAGGGACCCCCCAGGGTGCTGAGCCCGACCTGGGACCCCCATGGGGAAGGCACTGGGGGCTGCCCGTGCCCCCGCCCTGGCCGGAGCGGGGGTCCCCACACCCCGTCCTCGCAGGACCCCCACCCGCGTCGCCGTGCTGCCCTGGGTGGGCACAGGGGGGGTCTGGAGTGGGGGCGATGGGGTTGCGGCCGTGGGGCTCACGCCCCCCATGGCCGTGTGTGCCGTGGCGGGTGCTGAGCTGCTGAGTCAGGCGGGAGCGCGGCCTCTTGCACAAGGCACCGGCGCTGCTGCGGTCAGCAGGATCCCCCGCCGCCCCTTGGACCCGCCGTCACCAACCCCGGGCGGACGGGCCACCACCGGCCACCGCGGGCCGCCGGCTTCCCGGCCTGCGCCCGTGCTCTGCCCGCTCCAGGGGGTTCCAGCTGGTGGCGGGGCGGGGGGACCCCCTCCGTGGGGATGCTCCCGTGTCCCTGGTGGGGCCGTGGCCGGAGCCGGGCTCTGCCGGGGGGCACCGGGCTCCCCCAGAGAGGTGCAGAGGGGGCCCAGCCACGTCTGACTCTGGAAGCGCTTTAGTGGGGGTCCCGCGGGGGAGGGCGGGGGGCACGGCCGTCCGGTGCGCTGCCCCCCTGCTCCTCACCCGTAGCTGTGGGGGCTGTTGGGGTTCATGGGGGACGAGTCCTGGCGGCCCGTCTGGCCCATCAGCTGCCAGAGGCGGTGGCTCAGGTTCTGCACTTGGCAGGTGCCCAGCACGCAGCCCACCCGCAGCAGCTGCGCGTGCTGCAGCCGCCCCGGCGCGTGCCGCCGGCCCCGGGGGCCACGCCGCAGGACGAAGCGGTGGCCGTGGCCGTGGCCGTGGCCGGGGGCCGGGCGGGCACCGTGCCGGGGTCCGTGCCGGGGCATGGGCTTCGGGCCGTGCTGCGGGATGAGCGGCCTGTGCCGGGGCCTGTGCCGGGGCATGAGCTTCGGGCCGTGCCGTGGGACGAGCGGTCTGTGCCGGGGGGCCAGGCGGGCGCCGTGCCGGGGGCCGTGCCGCGGCATGAGCTTCGGGCCGTGCCGGGGGGCCGGGTGGGTGCCGTGCTGGGGTCCGTGGCGCGGGATGAGCTTCGGGCCGTGCCGCGGGATGAGCAGTTTGCGCCGGGGGCCGCCGGGCGGCTGCAGCGGGGCGAGGGGCCGTGGTGCTGGGTGCTCCTCGGGGAGCGGCGCCGGGGGGGGTCTCGGGGCCGGGGAGGGTGTCCGGTCCGGGGGCTCCCTGCAAGAGAGCGGCAGCGGGGTCAGCGGGGGGCAACGCTCGGTGGGCAACGGCGGGCAGAGCTGCGGCACCCCGGGCAGGGGGACAGCGGGGGGACAGCGGGGCTGGCTGTGCCGTGCCATGCCGTGCCGTGCCGTGCCGGGGGTGCCATGGTGGGCCGTGGGCATGCAGCCCCCCCAGCCGCTCTGCTCAGGGCCCCGGGCCTGGAGGAGGAGGAGGAGGAGGCGGCGGCAGCGGCAGCCAGGGAAGGGGAGCTGCTACCTGCAGCCGCACACGTACTCCACGCTCCGGCGGCGCGTGCCATGGCGGCAGGGCCGCAGGAGCTGCCCGCCACAGCCAGGGCTGCCAGCCCCTTCCCACTCCACGCCAGTGGGGCCGGGACACCCCCGTCCCCACCGGCCCGGGCAGGGGGGACCCCTCGGCACCGTGGGACCCCCACCAGCCCCACGCCAACCCGCAAGCGCCGGCACCGCCGGGGCCATGCAGGTCCCCGGGGACGCCCCGGGGTGCGCAGACGGGGTTCCCCCGGCGCTGCCAGCTCCAGCATGGCCCGGCCATCCTCCCCCCGCGGAGGAGCCAGTGACCCCGCACCGCGGCGGGGGGGGCACCCACCGTGTTGGCCCCGGGGCTTTGCCACCCGCAGCCACCCCGCGTGGCCGCCCGGGAGGAATCCGCGGCACCCGGGTGGCTGCGGGGGTGGCACAGGGCCGGGGCAGCGCTGGCGGGAGCACCCCGCACCGGCACCCGCTGCTGCACCCCGCGGCCCCCTGCACACGCACACCCCTGCATGCACACCCCCTGCCCTACCCGCACGGCGCCGGGCACACGCGTGTCCCAGCATGCGCACACGCGTGCACGCTCCCTCCCTTTGTAACCCCTGTACGCACACGGTACACCCACGGCCCTGTGTGCGTGCAGACACGCACACACTGTGACCCCTGTACACACGCCAGCGCACACATGTCCCAGCATGCACATGCATGCACACACACCATAACCCCTGTACACATGCTGACACACGCGTGTCCCAGCACACGCACACTCCATAACCCCAGTACACACCAGCACACGCGTGTCCCAGCACACACACACTCGGGAGCCCCCGCACACACGCAGCTATTCCCAACATCCCGGTGCACACACACACTCCCACCGCGCGCCCCCAGCCCGGTGCGCGCGTGCAGCCCCGGCCACGCACCGCACCGCCGCCGGCCCCGCGGGGACGCCGAGTGCCGGGGGGCTCATCCCGGCACGGCCGCGCCGAGGCCGGACACCGCTTGGCCGGGAGCCGCGGCAGCGGGGACGGAGGCCAAATTCCTCCGGCTCTGCAGAGCCGGGAAGCCCCGGGGGGGCCGGCGAGCGCCCGCCGCCCCTTCCGTCCCGGGCCGTGTTTGCAGGCGGCGGCGGTGCCCGGGAACGGGCGAGCTCGGCCCTCCCGTCCCGCTGCCGCCCGCGCCACCGCCCGCGGGGCTCTCCCAGGCGGCGCCGGCCCCGCCGCCCCGCGCCGAGCAGCCCCGGTACCGGGGTGCCGTGAGGCGGCCGCCGCGCCCCCGCATGCGGCTCTGCCCCGGCTTCGCCCCGCCGGCCCCGGCGCCGCGGGCCCCCGGCTGCGCCTGGCGCCCCCTGGAAGCGGAGCGGCGGCGACCCCACGCCCGCTCCCGCGGCGCCGCGGGGCACCCACCCCCTGTGGGCACCCACCGGCCCCGGGGCCGGCACCCCCCGCAGCCCCCCTCGGCCCCCACCCCCCTCCGCCTTCCCCCCGCCGCTGCCCACCGCGGTGCCACGGCCTTTGCACCGGCGCAGAGCCCGCACCCACCCCCCGGCCGGGGGCACCCGCGCCTTGGGCACCCGTGCGGCGGGGCCCCCCCCGCAGCGGCACAGAGCTGCCCCCCCCCGGCACCCCCCTGCCCCACGGCCCGGCCCACGGCGGGCGGAGCTGTAGCGGGGTGTCGGGGCGCCCCGGGCCGCCCCCATCCCCACAGGCTGCGGGCAGGGCCCCCCCCCGCACCCCCGGAGCGGCGCCGGGAGCCGCCGCGGAGGCAGAGGCAGACTTCCCACGGCGCGGCGCGGCCCGGGCCCGCTCCGCCGGCGGCAACGCGCGCACCCGCGGGTCCCGCCGGGTCCCCGGTCCCGCCCCGAGGCGTCGCCTTCAGGAGCGGTGCGGGCGGGAGACCCCGGCCCCGGGCACACGCGTGCGGCCACACGCACGGCGGCACGCGCACCCCGTGGGCTCTCGCACACGCGCCCTCTCCGTCACGGCACGAACCGCCACCCCCTCCCACCCCCGCACACCCCCCCCCGGTCCCGCTCCGGCCCCTGCACCCCCCCGCCCCGCCTCGCCCCCCGCACGCAGCGCCCCCCCCGGCCCCGGCCGCATCCCGCCCCCGCCCCGCACCTTCCCCACTCCCCCGGGGTGCGGCGGGGCCGGGACCCCCCCCGCTCCCGCCACCTCCTCCCCTCGCGTCCCCCCCGCTCCCGCCACCTCGCGTCCCCCCGGGCCCCGCCAGCGCCGCAGGGACAGGCAGGGGGCAGGGTCGGGGTGCGGGTGACATGGGTGCCCAGGTGACACCTTCCCCCCCCCCCGCAGCCCCCCGGACTGTGCCCACAACCTGCCGCCAGGCTGCGGGCAGCGGGACGGACGGACGGAGGGACAGACAGACGGGGTGCCGGGCCCTGCCTAAAGCCCCAGGGGCCGAGGGCCGGCGGGACAGACGGACACGGGGGGGAACTGGGGCAGGGGAGGGGGCACGGAGCGGGGGGGCGGGGGGCAGCGGGGCCCCATCGGAGGGTGCAGGGCTGTGCCCGGGGCGGGGGGGCACGGAGGTGTCCCATGCGGGGGGGCGAAGGGGGGGCACGGGGTGCGGGCGGGGGGTGCAGATAGAGAGGGGCACCGCGCTGCCCCATGGGGGGGGAACAGGGGGGCACAGAGCTGCCCCGGGCAGGGGGTGCGGGCAGGGGGGTGCAGACAGAGGGGGGCACAGAGCTGTCCCATGCGGGGGGTGCGGGCGGGGGGGCACAGCGCTGCCCAGGACAGGGGGTGCGGGTGAGGGGGTTGCGGGCAGGGGGGGCAGATAGAGGGGGCACAGCGCTGCCCAGGGCGGGGGGTGCGGGCGGGGGTGCGGGCGGGGGTGCGGGGCCCCGGCTCACCTGCGCCTGGGCGAGCGGGCGGCGGGCAGGGCCGCGCCGTCGGGCAGCTCCAGCAGACACAGCGCGAAGCTGATGCAACCCAGCGCCACCGGCGGCGGGGCTCTCATGGCGGGGCCGGGCCGGGCCGGCGGCTGCGGGGAGAAGAGACGGGCCCGGGGCTGGGCGGGGGGGTCGGGCCGGGCTCAGCCCCCCCGCCCCCGCTGCCCCCGCGCCCTCCCGGCCCCGGCCCCGGCCCTGGCCCGGCCCGCAGCGCGGCGGCGGCGCGGGGTCCCCCCCGGGGGTGCCGAGGGGTCGCGGCCGTACCTGGGCTGAGTGCGGGTCGGGTCCGTGCCTCGCTCGGCGCTGCCGCTCCCCGCCCCGGCCCAGGTTAAATATCGCCGGGTTCGACGGGCGAGGAGGAGCCGAGCGGCCGCGGGAGGAGCCACCGACGGGGGGGGGGCAGCCCCGCACCGGCCCCCCCCCGGCCCCGCGTCCCGGGATGGCATGGGATGGGGGGAACCGTCGGGGGGGCTGGGACGGGGCTGGGGGACCCCTCCCGGGGGAATGGGATGGAGCCGGGGCGGGGGAGGCGCCCAGGGAATCTGGGCCGGGGCGGATGGGGGGGTCAGGGTACCCCCCCTGCCCCCAGCACCTGCGGCCCGGTGCCACCCCCGTCCTGCGCCCCCGACCCCCCCGTCCTGCGCCCTCCGTCCCGCTGCCGTGCGGGGGAGCTCGGGGTGGGGCAGAGCCCCCCTGCTCCGCTCGCTGCACCCCACACTTGGGGGGCAAACCCATGCTGGGGGCCATCTGGCAGGACTGGCATCCTGCCCCCCTTCCCCTCCCCGCGCGGTGCGGGGGGGGACACCCAGTGCAAACCAGTGCCCCCAGTTCGGCCAGACCCCCCTGCCCCCGGGGGAGTGGGGGTGTGTGGGGGGGGGCAGCACCCTGGCACCCCCCCCCGCGGCGGGGACGCGCTCCCGCCCGCCGCTTCTCCCCGGGCCAATGTGGGTGAATGTTTTGGAGCGCCGCGCGGGGCCCTGCGCAGCGGTTGAGGATCGTACGGCGGCGGTCGGGGCGGCCCCGGCGCTGCCCGCGGGGGGGGGGCGGCTCCCCGGGAGCGGGGGCGGTGGGGAGCACGGGGGGGGGCGGGGGGCAGCCAGAGCTCAGCGGGGGGAGAGGGGGTTCCCCGCGCCCCCCCCTTGCCGGCCCCCCCCCTCCTCCTGCTCCGGGACGGGGTCTGGGTCTCGCCGGTGCCCCGGGGGCGAGGAGCCCCCCAGCACCCCAGGGTGCCCCAGACGGGGTCCGGGCCCCCTCCCCTACCCGCCCCCCCCGCCCCCCCCCCGCCGGGGGCCCCCGCGTGCTCCGCATCGCTGGGATTCTTCCGCATTACCGGGACACAAAGGCTGCAAACACCCGGGCCCGGGGCGGGGGGATTTGCGGCAGCACCTGATCCCGGGGGGGCGGGGGGGGAAGGGGGATACACCCCCCCGAGCGGGGCCGAGGCGGTGCAACCCTTTCCCCCCCCCCCGGGGCTCCCCGCCTCCCCCGGGGGGAATCTCTGCGGCTTCGGGAGCTGCCGCCTCTCTGCTGCGGGGTTATCCGGGCGAGCCCCCCCCGGGCCACGCTGCGGGGACACCCGCGTCACCCAGAGGGACCCGGGCAGCGGGGGAAGGGGGTCCCTGTGAAGCTCAGGGGCTCCAACCAGGCCCAGCGCAGGGTCCTGCACCCGGGGGGGGGCAGCCCCCGGTGCCAGCACGGGCTGGGGATGGGGGGATGGAGAGCAGCGCTGCCGAGAAGGGCTCGGGGGTGCTGGGGGGGACGAGCTGGCCATGAGCCGGCAACGGGCGCCGGCAGCCCAGCGAGCCCCCGGCACCCCGGGCTGCATCCCCAGCAGCGTGGCCAGCGGGGCGAGGGGGGACTGTGCCCCTCTGCTGCGCTCTGGGGAGCCCCCCCTGCAGCGCTGCCTCCAGCTCGGGGGCTCAGCACAGCAGAGACACGGCCCTGGGGGAGCGGGGCCAGAGGAGGGCCCGGAGATGCTGCGAGGGCTGAGCCCCTCTGCGGGGAGGACAGGCGGGGAGAGGGGGTGTTCAGCCTGGAGGAGAGAAGGCTCCGCGGAGACCGCAGAGCCCCTTCCAGTGCCTAAAGGGGCTCCAGGAGAGCTGGGGGGGACTCTGGGTCAGGGAGGGGAGCCATGGGACGAGGGGGGACGGTTTGACACTGACAGAGGGCACATTGGGATGAGGTATTAGGAAGAAATTCTCTCCTGTGCGGGCGGTGAGCCCCTGGCGCAGGGTGCCCCGAGAAGCTGTGGCTGCCCCATCCCTGGAGGTGTTCCAGGCCGGGTTGGACGGGGCTGGGAGCACCCTGGGCTGGGGGGAGGTGGCCCTGCCCAGGGCAGGGGGGGGACTCGGCCTTTAACGGTCCCTTCAGCCCAAACCGCTCTGCGATCCCGTGCCTCCCCAGCCCATGCCCGCACCCCACCACCGCAGTGTCCCCACGGCCGTGTCCCGGTGGGATGTCACCCCGCGGCCTGCACGGCCCTGGCACGGTGCCAGCAGCCCAAAGCGACCCCTGGGGCAGTGCCGGGCCGGGGTCACCCCCGGGGTGAGGGCACCCCCTCCCCGCTCCCTCTGGGGAGGGTGAGTGGGGCACGAGCGGGGGGGGCACCCCCGGCACAGCTCACGGCCACCGCTGCATCCCAGGGGGGGACGGGGGGGGGACAGAGTGAGGTCCCTGCTCCTCCCCGCCCAGCAGGTCCCCACCGGGACCCCCCCCCGAGCCCCTGGGGAGCCCCGGGGGGGGGTGTCAGAGCCCCCCGTCACGGTTAAGCCCCCCCATCACAGCCGAGACCCCCACACATGGGGCAGTGGAGGGGGGGCGGGGGCGCTCGGGGGGGCGCTGGGGAATCTGCACCAAGCCGGGAATTTGGGGCAGCCCATGGGATCTAGCTCTGCGTCCCCCACCCGTGGGGCCCCGTGGGATCCAGCGCAGCCCCTGTCCCCCGCCCCCCCGTGGGGCCCCGTGGGATCCAGCCCAGCCCCTGTCCCCCCCCCCGTGGGGCCGCGTGTTCCGGGTCGGGGGCCGAGGCCGGGCGGTGCCGAGCTGCCCCCCCATCCCGCACGCACCCCACGTCCCGTTCCCGCGTGGGAGTGGGAACGGGGATTTTCCGTGATGAATCATCCCGGCGCGTGTCCCGGCACCCCACGGGCGGCTGCGAGGGACGGCGGCGCCGCGCCCCGGGATTCCGTCCCTCGGGGGGTGCCCACCCGGGGGGTGCCCACCCGGGGGCGGGCGCACTCGGGTGACCCTGCGCGTGGGACCTGCGCGCGCTCTGGGCCGGGCACACGCGTGTCTGTGCACACCGGGGGGGCCCGCACCCCCGAGGGGTCCCCGCACACTCGTGTCCATGCACACACGAGGGGTCCGTGCACACCGGGGTCCCCAAACGTGCGTCTGTGCACATCCGAGGGGTCCCCGCCCACCCATGTCCGTGCACACCGGGGGTCCCGCCCATACCCGTGTGGCCACACGCCCGGGGTCCTGCCCACTCGTGTCCCCGCCCACCCGTGTCCATACACACCGGGGGGTCCCCACTCACCCGTGTCCCCGCCCACCCGTGTCCATACACACCGGGGGGTCCCCACTCACCCGTGTCCCCGCCCACCCGTGTCCATACACACCGGGGGGTCCCCACTCACCCGTGTCCCCCCCACCCGTGTCCATACACACCGGGGGGTCCCCACTCACCCGTGTCCCCCCCCACCCGTGTCCATACACACCGGGGGGTCCCCACTCACCCGTGTCCCCGCCCACCCGTGTCCATACACACCGGGGGGTCCCCACTCACCCGTGTCCCCCCCACCCGTGTCCATACACACCGGGGGGTCCCCACTCACCCGTGTCCCCCCCCCACCCGTGTCCATACACACCGGGGGGTCCCCACTCACCCGTGTCCCCGCCCACCCGTGTCCATACACACCGGGGGGTCCCCACTCACCCGTGTCCCCCCCACCCGTGTCCATACACACCGGGGGGTCCCCACTCACCCGTGTCCCCGCCCACCCGTGTCCATACACACCGGGGGGTCCCCACTCACCCGTGTCCCCCCCACCCGTGTCCATACACACCGGGGGGTCCCCACTCACCCGTGTTCCCGCCCACCCGTGCCCGCGGACACCGGGGTCCCGCCCACCCGTGTCCCCGCCCACCCGTGACGGGCGCCGCGCCCCCCCCGACCCCTTCCCGGGGAACCCCCCCGCGCCGCGGCCCCGCCCCCTCCCGCTGGGCCCCGCCCCTCCCCGCCCCTCCCGCCCAATGGGGTCGCCGCGTCCCTCCGCGTCCCGCCCCCCCCCCGGCGGCGCCGTCGGCGCAGGCGCGTTGCGGGCGGAGCCGGGCCGGTCCGCGCGAGGGGCCAAGATGGCGGCGGTCGGCGGGGCGCGCGGGCGGGTGGGGAGCGCGGCGGCGGCGGCCCGCGGTGGTGGCGGCGGCGGTGGGGGGATTGTGAGCGGCCGCCGCCCTCCCCGCCATGGCTCGCCTGGCCGACTACTTCGTCCTGGTGGGCTACGACCCTGGAAAGCGCGGTGAGCGGCGGCGCGGGGGCGGCGGGGGCGCGGCCGCTGTCACGGGGGCGGGGGTGCGGGCCGAGGCCCGGGCCGGGGGGTCCCGGGTGGGACCGGGGGCGGCGGGAGGTGGGGGCTACCGGCGTCCTTCAGCGGTGCTGCCCGGCCCTGCCCGTGAGGCGGACCGGCCCGGGGCGCGGTTCCGCGCCCCGGGCCGGTCCGCCTCACGGGCAGGGCCGGGCAGCACCGTGCAGGCCCCAGGCCGGTCCGTTCCCCCCCCCCACACCCCGTGAAGCCCCTTACAGCAAGGCCGGGGGGAAGCACCGGCGCTGGGTGTGCGCAGCTCCAGCTGTCCCCTCCCCCGGGCTTTACGGGCCTTTGCCCCGTTCGCCGGTAGCCAGAAACGTTTGTGCGTGGTTCTCCTAAATTACAGCTTTCTGTCATTTTAGTGGCTGCCCCCCCCCTTCCCCGCTGCAGCTGTCACCACTGTGGAAACGCCGGCTGGTGTTGGTTTGGGGAGAGGGTTCTGCCCTCTGCTTGCTCCCAAACCCCCCTCCCCGGGCAGACCCGAATCCCCCGGGACGGGGACGTCGTGCCCCGGTTGGTGCTGGGGGGGGGTTCGGGGGTTCCCGACCCACAGCCCTCTTTAGAGACCTCGTCCTCCGCCCACGTCGGTTCTTGTGTTCAGGCGCTGCCGTTGGTTGTCTCGGTCATGGAGTTTCGTTTGTTTGGGGGCTCTTTGCGTGATGTCTTCTTCAGCCTTCCTACACCCAACTTTTTTTGGTGAAAATGAGCTTTGTCGGCATTATAAATGAGGCCAAGTTTACCTAAAATAAGGACTTCCTTGCAGAACTGCCACCGAGAGCATCTATTCCCCAAATTGCACATTCACAGGAGAAGAGGCTGTTGGCTGGAATTGTTTTAAGTGCGCGCTCAGAGCTGAGGAGAGGGAATCCTTTTCCATGCAGCGCCTGTTAAACCGTGGGTTTGATTATTATGGGAAGTTGTTGAGGCTGAGAGCTTAGTTAACATTCAGAGCGGCTGCACGGTTGTACTGGTGGGAGCGTTTGCAGTGCAGATCCCAGCGCTCCTCGCTGCTCCGCTCTCTCTCCGGTGTCCGAGCAGCCGGGGGCTCCCCTGCGGAAGGCCGAGCTGGGGGTCGCACGGCACGCAGCTCCACTGCAGGCCCAGTGTCAGGAAGGCATTTGGGGCAGAAAGCAGACAGCCTGGAGAAGAGTTTTGGTGTTTTCTGAGTAGACTGATCGCGTGGCGGGTTGTTTTATTGTTATTATTGCAGGCGTCTTCCCCCAGTGTTGCAGCATCGGAGCGGGAGGGAGCCGCTCTCTCCCCCTGTGCCCTCTCTGCCCGCGGGAGCTGCGGGAGGAGGGCTGCCCAGGGCTGCACTGCCTGGGAGCAGATGCGGCAGCCTCTCGGGAGCGAGTGGAGGGCCGGGGCGATGCTTCGCAGCTGTACCGTCTTGGCCGCACTTCTGAGGGCTGTCTCTGGGGCCTCTGAGTGTTTCCTTCTGCATCTTCTTGCTCGTCTCGGCCTCCCTCCCGGAGCTGCGGCTGGTATTTGCAGCATAGCACTGGCGGTGGTTCGCAGCGGTTAATAACTGGTCGGGTACGGTGGGGCTCATGGAGCGGGTGAGAGCTTCGGTCCTGTGTTCCTTGTCTTGAGGCTCAGAAACCTGAGTTTCAGAAGGGAACAGTACATGCCACGTGTCTTCCTGGTGTCGTCCGAGACTTGTTTTGGGAAGACGGACAGCGCTCTGAGGTGAAGTGGTTAATTGCAGTGGGACATTAGAAACGAAATAGCTCACAATTAATGAATTGTATTCCTCTGACTTAAGTGTTCACTTTTTTAATTTTAAAGCTCACCTGTAGCTTACAGGGCAGAGAACTGAGCTGAACTCACCTGTGTTTGGGCTAGGGCAGACCTTGGCGAAACATCCAGCCTTGACTTGGAAGCCATTAGCAGGTTTTGGTAGTACAAAGAGCTGCCGCCAGCTGCGGCACTGGTCCGGTGGTGGCTGTCCCAGTAAAAATGGGTGTAACGCCTAGCCTCAACCTCCCTGACCTCAGCCGCTGGCCTCGGGTTTGAGAGGCCCTCGAACCAGGAGGTACGCTGTTATTAGCTCTGCTCCCGGCACAGTGCTTTTAGACCCGAGTCCCGCTTTAATTAGCGATGTAGCTGCAAGTTGCGGGCCTTTCCTAGGTGGTGTTTTGGCTGAGCAGAGCTGCTCGTGAAGGCTTGAGGTCTGTGGTGCTGCCACTTCCCCGTCACCATGGATGGGGATCTTGGCACTGCCCCGGCGCCTGCAGGGGACATTCCGCAGCCCAGGGTGTTTGGCCGTGGTAGGAAGCGGCTGTGATCTACACAGCTTTATACGACTCGGGTGGGCTCTTTGCCCCTGGCTGCCGGCACAGCAGAGAATTCGGCACCTCTGTCGGGGGCGGTTGACGGAAAACATGCGGCCGTCTTCCTTGAGGACGGCAGAGCTGCGGGGTGGAGATGTGTCCAGGACACCGTGGGGACCTTCCACTGCAGAGCCTGAGCCTCCGTGCTGCTGAGATAACGCAGTCACAGGTCACCTCGCCGGGGTGAGGGACCCGGGAGTCGGGGCGTCCTCCACCAGAGAAGGGTGTTGGGCAGCACCCTGCAAATGTCTGTTCTGGCCGGTGACAGCTAAAGCAAAACCCTTTCCTGTCCCAGTTTGCGGGTGCCCACGTGCTCTCCTGAGCTGTGTGACGGGTGGTTTGAAGCAAGATGTGTGTCTGAGCAGTCTGCCAGGCCCCGTGAGCACCCCCGAGGATCCGTCTGCTAAGGATGCAAAGATTGACTGATAGCGGTTGTTTGATTTTTGGGATCGATATGGCAACACTTATTTCCCTGGGTGCTGTCCTGTTTTCACATCCCCCTCCCTACAGGGAGCTTAGATAATGTTTGGAGGAAGGGCATGCCGCTCTCATCTGCGAGTGACTAATTGCTGTACAGGTTGGGTTAGTCTCGGCAGAGCTGTGGCCTGGGTGGCAGGCTGCTCTGCCGCGGCGGTGCCGTGCTGTGCCATGCCGGCAACTCCCTGCCAGCTGTCAACACGCCCGGGCTGAGCGCTGCGGGGGGGTCCTGCACAGCAGCCGAGGGGGTCTCGGCTGTGCGAGAGCTGGATGGGACCCTTTGAGCAGGCAGGGAGGGGGCTCTGCTCTGCCCGCAGCTGGACGGGCGCGCGCGGTGAGGTGCTGTGGCTGCCAAGCAGTTCATGGGCCAGTAGGATTAATGGTCAGGTGGCGATGGTGAAAGGGGAAGGTCTGCTGGGACCTGAGGTAGCTCTGCATTGTCGCCAGAGGTAGAATCACAGCACGGTTTGGGTTGGAAGGAACCTTAAACACCATCTCATTCCACCCCCTGCCCTGGGCAGGGACACCCCCCCCCAGCCCAGGGTGCTCCCAGCCCCGTCCAACCCGGCCTTGGACACCTCCAGGGATGGGGCAGCCACAGCTTCTCGGGGCACCCTGCGCCAGGGGCTCACCGCCCGCACAGGAGAGAATTTCATCCTCAGGTCTCATCTCAGTCCCCCCTCTGTCAGTGCCAAACCGTTCCCCCTCGTCCCATGGCTCCCCTCCCTGACCCAGAGTCCCCCCCAGCTCTCCTGGAGCCCCTTTAGGCACTGGAAGGGGCTCTGAGGTCTCCCCGGAGCCTTCTCTCCTCCAGGCTGAACCCCCCCTCTCCCAGCCTGTCCTCATAAGGTGTTAACATAGCGCAGTGCAGTTTTGTGAGAACAAAACCGAAAGTGAGCGAGACGGGCTCGGGCTCGTGGGCTGGAGCAGAGCAGCAAGCGGAGTTTGGCTGAGCTGGCGTGGGGCTGGCTGGGGGCTGCGATGGTGGAGTCTGGTGTGCCTGCAATGTTTGCCGGGGTTTACAGCCGGCCTCTGCTCCTGGTGCAGAGTGTGAGCTTCCCGAAGGAGCCCGGTCCGCCCTGTCACACGCAGGGTCATGGTGCAGTCGCAGTGATGGCTGGAAGCAGCGTCTCGGATGGCGTTCTGCTCATCTGGAAGGATGAGAAAAAGGACCGTTAATTCTCTCAAGAAACATGTTGTCTGGCTGTGAAACTGGTGTCTTCGTGGTACTGCGTGAGACCCTCCTGCAGCACGGTGTGACCGGGAGCTGGGCCTGCGGTCAGGCAGGCATCCAGCTGCTTTTCTTCCAGTTTGGCGAGCCCCGCTCCGGCGTGCTGAGCCGCTGGGTTGTTGCAGGGGTTGTGTCCGGGGAAGCAGAGCACCGACACACTACAGCGAGCCGAGCTGTCTCACCAGCAGCTGCGGCTGCCTGACCCTGATGTCCGTGTGTCCCGGTCGGTGTGACTGCAGCCGCAGCCACTGTGCTGGTACCGAGCTTGTGTCGGGAGAGGGGCTGCAGGTTTTGGGGCTCCGGGTAAACGCATGGAGCTAAATGCGCCCGGCAGTGGGTAATGGGTCTTTTCATATGTGAGTGTTTGTCATATTGTGTCATGATTGCTCACATTATTCTCAGTAAATGGATGTTTTTAAATCTCTTGGCTCTTATCGTTTATGCAGACGAATGACCGCTGTGCAAAGCCAGGACTTCTGGCTGCTTTTTGCCTCGGGATCTGGGAGGTTTTTCTCTGTGTATCCCCAATGGCCTGAGAGTCCAGAACAGCTCAATTTCAAAACACGCTTAGCATGGATGAAGGGCTTATCTTAGAGTTTTCTATACAGAGCACTGAATGAGGCATGGCCTCTTCCCTGTGGGGAATTAGAAAACAAACAAACAAAAATAGGGGGATTTAGAATACATGCATTTCTGAATAAGCCATTGACGATCTGCTGCTGTTTCTATCTGAGTCCGAGTCTGCAGCTGGCCGGCGCTCCCGACCCTGCCTTCGCGGGGTGCTGCTGGGTCTGCCCAAACCTCTGAGGTTCCCCCCAGGTACCGTGCAGCGGGGCAGGAGGGAAGGGCTTTCGGCTGGGCGGGCGGTGGGTGATGGGCGCCGAGGCCCCCAGCTCAGCGTCTCCTCGTGTCTCTCCCCAGGGGATTGCCACGTTTGCTCAGGGTGAGCGGCGTGCTGGGCTGCGGTAGGTGCACACCCTCCTGCAACGCCTGCCGCTGCCTGATCCAAAATTGAGGTTGCTGCTGCCTCCTGAGGCCCGGACAGCCTTGAGGGGGGTGCTGGTTTTCTGCGAGGGGGTAGGGGCTAGTGTGGGGCTAGTGAGGCTGCTCAGAGAACTCGGCCCAGCTGGGGAGGTTGCAGCGTTTTCTGTATTTCTCTGCAGATGTGTAGACTGGAGTGTCGTGCCATGTTTAGCTGACTCTTGCCGTAGTGAAACATAGCTCCTTCAGAACACCTCGCTGCTCCCGCAGTCGGGGCTGGGGTTCGGACGCATTAATTCTGGTTTTGAGCTTCTGTGGGAGGTAAGGGTGGATGTTGAGAGGAAACTGCCCCCGTGCTTGGTGCTGTCTCTTTCCGTGAAGTCTTTGATGCAGCTTCTGGCGGCGCAGGCCCCGTGCAGACGGTCGGAGGAAGGAGGACGCAGGCGTGATGCTTCGAGGTGCTTGCAGCTCCTCTGCCTCTCAGGCTTTCTCTGCGCAGCTGGAGCCGATGCCTGGAATGAGGAGCTAGCGCTGAAAGCTGGAGAAGCCGCAGTAAACCTGCGGGGCAGAGGAGAGCTCTCACGGCTCGTCCTGCTACTGTCCCACCTGTGTTTTGCGTCGATTTTCAGTCTGAGTGCGCCAGGCGCTCTGCTGCTGCAAGATGTCCATGCAGCTCTCACTGGTGGGAGGCATTTCTAACTGGCAGTAAAAATACGCTTCGCCCTGTCGTGCGTGGACCTGGCCAAGTGACTCATCGGTTTGACTCAGACTGGGTTCTTGTAATGCGCGCATCTAGCACAAAACCCCGTACGTTTAAATGCCTCCAGTGGTTGCTAGCAGTGAGCTCTGTTTGCTGTATAAATATTTGCAGAGGGGACCTCGGAAGGAGAGGATGTAATCCTTGTACGCGCCACGTGCAAAGCCGCCCCTCTCCTGCCCAGGTACCTGGCTGCGTGGAAGGAGGGAGTATCGCAGCCATCCGTGTGGATGCCTGTCGAAGGGGGTCACCCTGCTCCTGCCGGCCCCCACGCCACAGCACCCCAGCCGCACCGGTCCGTCTGGGAACTGCAGCTCCTCTGATCCCAGATGCACTATTAATACTTGTCTTGTTCTCTTTGAACTTTTGCCCAGGAGGAGCAGCTCTGTGTGATCTGCAGATCACAAACCAGGGAGTCGGATGCCTGACAGCGGCCTGGGATTAGGTCTTCCTTCAGGCAGCGCCGGGGCCCGTGGATAGGGTGGTGGGATTAGTCCAGCACTTCACTAGGTCTGAGCGCTTCCAGTTCCCTTGAGGTACTTGTGTAGATCAGAAGAGATTAATGCTGCAGTTGCCGTAGGATTGATGAGAACGCAGACCCTGAGAGCCACCGTTTGTGCTGTGTGGACTCTGCTGCTGTTTCTTCACGGCTGCGTAAGTCCGTGCCGCTCATGGGGCCAGCAGCGTGGTGCTGGTAGTGCATAGGCGTGAGCGCTCCGGCCTGTCGTCTGCTGCCACCATGGGCGCGCCAGCGCCTGCGTGGGCGCTGCTGGGCAATCGTCTCACAGCTTCTGAAACCTCCCGGTGCTGGCAGGGCCCGGTGAGCCCGTCGCCAGCCTGGCGTCCCGCCTTGCCTGGGTGCCTGCTCCCTGCCGGGCTGCAGCTGGCACAGGAACGTCGCGGTATCTCTTCTCTCCCCACCACCACTTCTCCCTACCCTGTACCTCTGTCTGCGGCTGTTTCCTGTGGCTGCTGGTGCTTGGTTTGGTTGGCGCACACCGGCAGCCTCTCCTGGAGGTGCCGGAGCAGTTGGAGCCCCTGCGGCTGCCTCGTGTGGTCGGCATCTCCGTTTGCCAAAGGTCACTGAGTGGGATGATGCTTTTAAACGGTCTAAATATGGCACAAGAAGCATCTTGGTGTAAAGCTTTCCATGGGCTCACCTCCGCGAGTTGTAAAGCTGCGATGTCGCTTAAGATAAGGTGGAAAATTCTCTCTGCCCCAGCTCGGGTGACCCCCTTTTCCATGGGGGAATAGATGTATTTTATATCAGTGTGAGATGAGTCATTGTGGCCCTGGAGCAATACCCGTGCAAGATAAACTGGCACGAAAGCTTTAATGCTCTGGTCTCATCGTTCCTCCCCCTCTGCGAGGAGGCTGTCCCGTGGCCGGCTGGATTTCGTTACCAGAAGCTCCTGTTGTGCCCCTCGCCGAGAGGGTAGCTGCTCTTCGCATGGCTGCCTGGCACCTGTGTCACGGTTTCGGGAATGCGGGTGAACGTGAGGAGGAAGCATCAGTCTAAAACATATGTTGTAACCAGATTCTTTAACTGTTAGTAATACTTTGTTTACTGCCAGTGAGAATTTTGCAAATTTCTTTTTTGTTTCTCTCACTCACGCTTGTATTTATCTCAGTGTGAGCAGGAATCTGAAGACTTTGCGGCAAGTTTTGTTTTCCCATTTCTAGTGGTGGGATGCGAGGCTTGGAAAGCAGCTGTGGTTTTATGGATGCTAAAAACACAAACAAAACCTTCTTGGCCCGAGGTAGAAATGTGCCCCGGAGTTCCCAGGCTGCCCGGCTGCGCGCCCGTGGGAGCTCCCGCTGCCGTGCCGGGGCAGGAGGAGCAGTTCACCGTGAAAACCCCTTCGGTTCGGTTACCCCGAGGCCCCCGGGGGATCAGAGGAGCGGCACTGCTGAGCCGGGGCAGCTTTTCTCTCCACCTCTCGCTGTGATCGTGGCAAGAAGCCTTCCGGGGCCGGGCTGCTTGTCTTTTCCTCTCTGTGGCTGTACAGCTTTTGACCACTAAATACTCTTGTTATGTCAAACCAGACATTGAGAGCCTGCAAGTGCCCCGGGGCAGGGATCATCCTGCTTCTAGGAATGTATCTTTCCAATATCCAAAGCGTGTTCATCCCTTCCAGTTTTGCAACTGGAAAAAACGAGGCGGGGGGGGTTTGGTGAAGGTGGCAGCAGTTGCTGGTGAGAGGGGCGGGTGGTGGAGCGGGGAGCAGCGTGTGAGGACCCTCCGTCCCCCAGGAGCGCAGGCCTTTCTCTTGCAGATTCAAATCGGTTTTTGTTTATGGTGTGGCTCAAAAGTGCCACGTGTCGGTTTGCAGGGAACTGCCTGCATATTTGGCAGCTGCTGCTGCCTTGTAACTGAGATTTGGATAGTCTTGCACGTTATTTTTATGTTTCTGGATGCTTTTTGATCAAGATGATGCAGCAGAAAGATTTTTGGGGAGGAAAAAACGCGTCTCTGTCTCTTCATTAGATGTGTTTTTGTGTTGTGGGTAGCTGTAGGAAGTGGAGCGGAAAGCTAGTCAGGCTGCTAACCTCTTCTCTGTATGGCATCTTCCTCCCCAAACCAGAGGTCTCTGAAACGTGCTGATTGCCCAAATAGCCGCGCTTTTCAGTCTGGTGGAGTCGCACCCTTTCCAAAGATGAACTGCTCTGGCATCGAAGCCGAGAGAAGGACCAGTGTCCTTCTGGAGGTGCCGTTCGCCCTGCCCCGGGCTCGGACAGCTTCTGATCTCCGGCATCACGACCGACCGCGCTGCACCGCCGGGTCTTGGCTCTGTGGCTGGAGGGGAGCGCCGACCCCGGGGCGAGTCTGGGTCCCAGTGTCGGCTGGCCTTGTGCGCACCGGTCCTCTTGGGAGTCTCCAAGTCAACTCCGCTCCGAAACAGCGATAACCTCGCTCATTTAGAGTGGGAAAAGACTTCTGACCGCATTTTAGGGGCCTTACCCTAATATTACTTGCTTTGCTTTTGTTTTGGATACCTACAGTCATGCATATAATGTTTTGAGAACTGAAGGAAGAAATGTTTTACTGCAAAGGCGGTGAGCCCCTGGCGCAGGGTGCCCCGAGAAGCTGTGGCTGCCCCATCCCTGGAGGTGTTCCAGGCCGGGTTGGACGGGGCTGGGAGCACCCTGGGCTGGGGGGGGTGTCCCTGCCCAGGGCGGGGGGTGGTCTAGATGATCTTTTAAGGTCCCTGCCCACCCAAACCATTCTGTGATTCTATGATCTCCGTCTTCATCTGTCAGGTTTTCATCTGTTTCGTTCCAGTGGTGAACTTGGAAATGCAGCTCCCCAAGGCGAGCGAGAGGAGCCTGAACCCCGGGCAGATAACACAGCACAGAGCGCATGCGTCTCCTCTCCTTCTCCTTCCCCTCCGTGGCTGCGGGAGCACAGGGGTGGGAGAGTCGGTCAGCCCAGCTGCTGCCGCGTCCGCTGCCGAGCGGAGAGTGGGGGTACTGTCCCGCGCTCGCCTTCGAACACATCTCCTCTGTTCAGTGCTGAACGGGGCGACACCGGAGGACAATTGTTTGCTTCAGCTTCTTCTGGAGGAGCGGCTGCGGTGGCAGCAGGGGTACCAGCGAGGGGATGCGTCATGGGTCGTATTTAGAAATGAGTGAAACTGCGGTTTTCATGGATTCGCGCATCATCGGGGAGGCGCAGGGTGAATGTGGTCAATGAGGAAGCGGTACGCAGGACGGCACTTTGGACTTGGTCGGCAGCTGGGCTGGTACAGCAGGGGTTCCTCTGGAGAGGCAGGTCCTTAGAAACCGGGAGAGATAAGCTCCTGGATGAGATAAATGTGAACTTAGCAGACCTGCTTAGGAAGGAGGTCAGACAGTATGTGTGGTGAAGTGTGGTGTACCAAAGATAGACTGCTCCAGTTTACCTTCCTAACGAGAAGAATGAGACCCGTGCTGATTTATGCAGTAATTATCTGCAGGGGTGACTCCTATGGGTTATCAATGAGGCAAGGAGCTTAAACACTCTGTGTAGTGATGTGTTAGATGTTTATGTGGATGAGAATGCCCGTGGTGACATTAGGAAAGCTTAGGAAAGAAGGAGCTGCCTCGCCGCACAGACCAGCTCTAATTGACAGAGGAGGCTTCTGTGCAGGCTGCGACAGCTAAATCCATCCTTCGCGGGCACCTGCCTGGCCCCTGTTGGAGATTAAACTTAGAATCACAGAATGGTGTGGCTCAGAAGGGACCTTAGAGATCACCGAGTTCCACCCCCCTGCCATGGGCAGGGACACCTCCCGCCAGCCCGGGGCACCCAGCCTTAGGATGACGGGGCTTTGAACTTGGGCACCTGGTCTCAGTATGACGGTTCCTGTTCATTGGATCTATTTGAGATGCTAAATTGGATAAGGAAAACGCAGCCGCATTCCTTGGGACAACCACAGCGTGGCTGACACAGTTAAAATCAAGATCTGCGGGCTGGATGGGCTGTGATAACCAGGAGGCAGTGGAGTTTGTGCTGGCTGTGGGCACAGGCAGCGCTTTTTTCCCCTAAAAGGCGAGGAGCGATCGCGCTCTGCTGCGTTTGAGGGGCGCTTGAATTGTGACGTGAAATCGCAGCCGTCAGGTCAGCGCTGATCACGGCGGGCGCGATGGAGCAGCGGGTGTTTGCAGCCCGGGAGGGGTTGCGCACCGCGTCTCCGCGGGCACACGCCGTCGCTGCGGGGAGGGAGGCAGCCGGGGCTGCGCGGCAGAGAGCGGCGGCGGTGGGAGCGCTGGTGCTTCTGTGTGCTGGAGCTTGAGGGCTGTCAACAACCAGTTATGCAAAACTGCGCAGGGGCGAGTTGGGTAGTGAGGCACAACTGTAGCAGGTTTTGGAATAGATGTTAATTATAGCCTCCCTTAATGAGCCGGGAGAGAGCCATATGTTGTTAACATTTGCAGCTGATACGAAATTGAGAGAAAGGAGTTGCCGGTGTCTTAAAGCACAGAAGTAATTTGGAGAGCTGCTCAGCTCTCGTTGTGGTTTGCTCCGGAATGAAATTGAGTTTTCTGTAATAATAATGGGAGACTTTTCGGAGGGCGCAGGGCAGAGCCCCGCTCCCCGGCCGGCGAGAGCAGCCCGGGGTGCCCCTCTTTGGAGAGGGGCAGCAGGCACAGCCGCGGCAGAGGTTCGGGCTTCCCGAATCCCTGGAGCGGGGACCATGTCCTGCTCGGCTGAGGCCCTCGCTTCTGGAAGGGGGCTGGGTTCAGGCGGGCTCGTACGCCTGGCGTGACAAGGAGATTAGCGTACATTTAAGCTGGCTAAGCAGTAGCTCAGAAGACGCACACCTGCAGGTATCTGAGCGTGCTATCGCCGTACGCGCCGGTGCAGCCCAGTGTGTTGAACAAGGTGTTGGGCTGAAATTCCGCGGTTGCGTGTCTGTTGTGTGTTGTGCCTGGAGGAAGGTCTCCGTAAGCGTGTTTGTGCCACTGGCACCTGAGACCTCCCTCCTGGCCGCGGAGCTGCCTCTTCGACTGGAGGAGCTTGGCTAGAGGAGGGCTGCTTCCGTCTCCGACACCTGGAATACCGTTACATCAGCTTCGCGTCGTTTTGTTACCCAGTAAAATGTCGGCGTATTTGGAGGCGAAGGGGGAATGCTGAGCACGGCTGCAGAGCTGTGCAGCTCGCTTCTGGACGTGAGGGGTGTGTGAGGGACTCGGCCTTTGGCTTTTGGGGCTGTAGCAATCCGACTTGTGTGCCCGGCCGTTAGCGTTGCCTCTGCTGTGCCCACTTCTGGTCAGGGTCAGCAGATGCCGAGGGATGTGCTGTCCCAGTGCTCGCGTTGCTCCCGGCGCCCACCCAGGAGCGCTTCCAGCCCGGCTGCTTTACCGTGTCCTCTCTCCCTGGCCTGCTCCTCCTCCGGGCACATCTCTGTGCCATCCCTGCCTGCCGGGGAAGGGGATCGATTCAGAAAGCCTCTCCCGAAACGCTGGTGTTGGGTGGCCAGGCGATGCTGTTCCAGCTGCGGCAGCTCCGAGTGACGCCGCTTGCCTTGACAGCTCAGCATGACGAGCGCATCCTCGTGGATGGGAAAGCACAAAGTCCCGACTGCGGATTTCCTTGAAAACGTTCCGTAAAGCAGAGGCGGTGCCGGACTGGCTTGCGCGGCCGTGCTGCGAAGCCTGGCTGGCAAGCAAAAGCGCTGTCCCGGTGCCCTGTGCCGGTGGAGGTGCCGTGCTGGCGTGGCGCTGGGTGGCTGGAGGAGAGGGGGACAGCAGCACTGCGAACAAACCTTGTGTGTCCCGTGGCCGTGACCTGTCTCTCCTCACCCGACTCCTTTCTTTCTGGCGGCCCAGCAGCATGTGACTCTCTGCGGGGGATTGCTGCTGCTGGTTCAATAAATTCAACTTCTTCTGTCTCTGGCTGCGGGCTCTCCCAGTTTCTCTCGGCTGTCTTGACTCTGGTCCATGTTTTCACTTAACTTTTTATTTTCCCCTCTGTTTGGACTGGGTTTTGGCTGTGTTTGAAGGCTGCTTTGCTTGTTTCACATAGCGATCTGCATCCTTACTGTTTTAATCTTCCCGTCTCTCTTTTAAATCCTTGTTTTGTTTTTTCCTCTAAGTCCTGGCAATGGAGGTCACTTTACCATCATATTAATGCAGAGGATGGGAATGTTGGTTCTCGTCTTTGACCTTAAGTTTTCTTGACAGCTCCTGTTGTATAGAAGTACCTTTCAAAAATGTCGCATCTCTTGGAAGGATCTTTGTCGAGGATGTCAGGGTTTTCTATGTTTTTTAAAATGCTCATGTATGAACTTGAGGTTTGCCATATGTTTTGGACTTGTGCCTTGTCAGAACGAAGTGTTCAAGGAGCAGCTTCAGCTGCTTCATTCAGAGAGCTTCACCTGGGACCGACTCTGACGCTGCGCTGTTCCAGCCGGCGGGAGCTTACCTTCCACCTGCAGTGTCCCAGTGTAACGTGGCGGGATAGCAGAGAGCACGAGAAGTAGGTGAGATTGATAGGATGAGGGGAAATGGCTTTAAACTGGAGGAGGGCAGATTTAGACTAGATATTAGGAAGAAATTTTTCCCTGTGCGGGCGGTGATCCCCTGGCGCAGGGTGCCCCGAGAAGCTGTGGCTGCCCCATCCCTGGAGGTGTTCCAGGCCGGGTTGGACGGGGCTGGGAGCACCCTGGGCTGGGGGGAGGTGGCCCTGCCCAGGGCAGGGGGTGGAACGAGATGACCTTCAAGGTCCCTTCCAACCCAAACCATTCTATGTGGGCTTCGGGAGCCCCTCATTTCAGGAGTGCGGCCGTGGGGGGGTTATCACAGTGCCCTCCCCTGGGGCAGCTCGGTGGCGGTGGGTGCTTCCAGGGCACCGTGGTTTAAGCTGGCGTGATCCTTCAGCACCAGCTGTGGCGTTTGCAGTGGCAGGACTGTGTGCGGTCTGCAGGAAGGGACCTCCTGCTGTCGGAGGAACTTTCTTCCTTCCATCGCCTCTGTGTGCTGCATGGCAGTGGCCGCCTCCAGCCTCTGCGGCGCGGGGTTTTGCTGCGGTGTGGTGGTGGGTGTTTCTGAGGGTGGTGAAGCATAGCTCCAAGTCTGCCAGTGCTGGCAGCGGGGAAGACTCCTGCTGTTTCTTCTGGCCAGCTGTCCCTGTGACCGGGCGTTATTTATGGGGCTTTCTCAGCTCATACCTCTGAGGGAGAAACACGAGGCCAGAATTGAAGACCGCGGAGCAGCCCTGTGAAATGGCTGCCTTCTGGAGCAGGGTGGTTATGGGGATGGATGCTCAAGAGGGCATTTAATATCATTCTTATTAATGACATTAATGCTGCTTTGTCCTGTTCTTGGCAGAGTACAGAACGACTCTGCTGGGTTTTGGGGTGTTTTACTTGTCTGTTCAGAGTGCAGCCCTGGAGGTGGGGGCGGAAGAGGTTGGCTGACACTGGCTCCTCTGGGACTTGAAGGAGAGGAAGGCTGCACCAGGCCAGTTAGAAAAGAAATAAAAATAAACCCTAGAGAACTGAACTCTTGGCAAGAATGGACTGAGTGTTGTAAAACTCCACTTTGAGGTATGCGGCTATCATCTGATTTTCTCAAAAGTCTAACAGTGAGGTTATCCCGACGGTGTCTCGCCAGTACAGAAGGCAGGCAGACCCTCCCCGAGATAAGTGTCATAACCTCCACTTCATTATGGTCTTGGCCTTTTCAAAGGAGGTTTTGCTCAAGAAAAAGTGGCCACTTTTTCATAAAGGCCCTTCGTAAGCATCCGTGTATCTGTGGGCATATCTCGCCTCTTTCTTCTGAACATGAAAAATCCCAGGTGGCATCAGGCCAAGGCGACTAAATATGGTCTGTCATCTGACACGCTTTAATGAATAGAGGGCACTGCGAGTACCGCTCCTGTAGAAATTCCAACGCTGCAGGCTTGTTGTTGGGCAAAGTCATGAGACAAGTGCTTCATGGAAGTACAGGGGCTTCAGTGCTCTGAGTCATTTGCTTAGAGAAATCTGTTCCCAGCTAAGCAGCAGTAGGAAGAGCTGTGGCAAGCGGAGGCTGTGCAGTCATGGAGCAGCTGAGAGCCGCCGGGTCCCACCAAACAGGGAGAGGAGTGACGGCCGCGTGCCGGGCTGCAGCAGGGTAAGGAGTCGGTGTGGGGCAGCGATGCTCTCCGGTGTTGGCGCTGCCTGGGCTCCTCCAACCAGAGTTTTCTGGCTCTCACCGTAAGAGGTGCCGTTTTCTTTCACAGCTCGTGTTTGTAGTCGACATAAGGTGGAAGGTGAGAAGTAAACACCTTGGGAATGAAGGTCTAGAAAGTGTGCGTGACTCAAAGTGAACGCATTGTTGTTCTCATCTTGGTGGGGAGGTGGTGGGACTGCCTGAACTGCTGTGGGGCGGGTGCTTTGACCGAGGAGGTAATTTCAGTCTGGGAGATGAAGGGCTGCCAGTAGCTGCGATCCAGCGAGAGCACTGGCTGTAGCTCAGGGTGGATTGATACTCTTGTGGAGTGATTAAAACAAACAAAAAAAACCCCAACCGAGTCTAACCCCTCAAAAAAGAAAAGCCCAACCAACCATGCTTCCCCTAAAAACAGTCGCAGCTTTCCTCCTAGCTTGGTCCGCCCGTGGAAAGCAGACACACCCTTGGCCTTAAAGGATAATTACAGAATTTAATAGCATCTGACTTCCAGTTTCAGAGTGGGAGTGCTGCGGGCCTGGAGCACTCCCGGTTCGAATGGGGGATTTCCCTGAAAGCATTCCCATTGTTTCCCTCCTTGGGCGACTTGTGCGGTTTGGAGGTGGGTAATGGTATTCGCAGCACTGTCTCCCTTCAGCGCCCCGCTCGCTGTTTTCTCGAGCCCTGAATCCCGCTTCCCGTTCCCGGGCTCTTGGGATGTCCCTGCAGTACTGCGGCAGCGCCTGGGGTAGCTGGGGATTAGGAGACACTCAGGGGACTGGGAAAATTAGCTGTTGTCTGAAAGCCGATGCAGCCTGTTCAGAGCTTCGTTGCAGAAGATGAGAATGGTTATAATGAGAAAATGAGTGACGCTGTGGGGATGCGTGCGGTGCCTGGGGAGCAGAGCTGCTGCGGCGGGGCGAGCGGCGAGCTGCCCTGCGTGTCCGATGTGCGTGAATTCATCTCGGGCATTTTGTCTCCAACCGTTATTTTCAGCTGTTGGCCCAGTTCTAGGTCCAATTTTATATACTTCTACTGTACAACTGGAGAAGATGGATAATGCAACTCTTCCAGAGAAGTAGTCCCGATAGTTTAGGGAGTATATGCTAGAGCGAGGGTGGTATCTACCAGCTGGATCCTGATAAACGCTCGCTTTAGTCAGCTTGAAGTCTAGCGTGCGGCTGTTTTTGTGGGTGATGGATTTGTTCTGGTGATGTTCTCCAGGCCAGCCCGGGGAGATCATCTGTGCGTGGGCACAGCAGAGCACTGCCCACCAAGAGGGGAATGGAGACCGCCCCAGGAGGCAACATGTAAAATTAAGTCACTGCTAGAACCTCGTCAGCTTTCCGCTTCAGCCAGGACTACAGCCTTCACCCTTCGTCTTGTAAGGGGGACCAGCAGGGAAGATAAAAGGGTCAGTGAGGTTCTCGAGTAGCTCTTTGCCCATCAGAAGCCCATGCACGACAATTAACATCGTGTTTGCTCTTCAGTCCCTTTTCTCCTGGGTACAGTCTCTTTGTGCGACACCAGCTTCCCCTCTGAAACCAACCATGTTGAAATCAAACACTTCGACAAGTGCTGATTCTTGCACGGACCCCAAAATACTCTCAAGAGGTCACAGTTCAGTGATCATCTCAGAGTTAGTGAAGCCAACCCTGCAGGACTTGGGGAGGGCTTCAATTATAGCTCTGTGTGTGTATGTATATAGTGGTTGAATACCACTGTTCGTGGGTAGCTGGGCAGAAATCCCGGGTAAAAAAGCCTTTGGCTATACCGTAGAAGATGGTAAATGGCACACGTGGCGTTTTATTGTATGTGGTGAGCTGCAGTATTGCTTTAATACGTACAGGCATCATCTGTCCCCCTGGAGAGGGCAGTTAGCTGACGGGGCGGCTCGCCCACAGTGCTGCGCACCGCGCTCTGGGCAGCCTTTTCCCTGCGGGAAGGTAACAAGGGACAAATGGGAAGTAACTTTAACACTTTTAATCTTCTTCACCGATTTAAATTGATACTAAAATAGAATATTTAAATTGCTTTCATTTAATCCAGTCTGCCCTCGTGCAGCAGTTCATCTGCAGCACTGCAGACCCTCACGGCGCAGTTGTGAGCGTTGGTGAGATCCCCTCTCGGCTGTCTCCTCTCCAGGCTGAACAGCCCCGGGGCTCTCAGCCTTCCTCGGCAGAGAGATGCTCCAGTGCCCTGAGCGTCTCCGTAGCCTCCGCTGGACTCTCTCCAGCAGTTCTCTGTCTGTCTTCAACTGGGGAGCCCAGAACTGCACACAGTGCTGCAGCTGCGGCCTCCCCAGGGCAGAGCAGAGGGGGAGGACGACCTCCCTCGCCTGCGGCCACGCTCTTTAATGCACCCCAGGAGACCAGGGTACGTCCTTTATCATCTCCCCGTGAAGTCTGACCTGAGAGATGTGGGCAGCGCTGAAGATGACCCTGGGCACAAGGAAGCAGGCTGGGGAGCGCGGGCAGCAGGTACCGGCAGGACGGGCAGCGCTTTGGCGCGTGGCTGCCAGCGTCGCCCTGCCTTCTCCGCAGGGGCCTCGCGGGGCGGGGGGGCGAGCAGCACACCCGCTGGGCTGGCGGGCGAGCGGTGTGGGAAACACGGCGCCCTGGTGAGAGCGAGGACGGGGAACCCAGCGCCTCGGGGGAAGGATGGGTGGCGAGAAAACGATAAAGCTGACAGGGTGGGAAGAGAAGAAATCGTGTCCTGCCCCACAGGACAGCACAGAGCCGAAGAGGAGGGGTGTGCGGCTCCTCTGAGGCAGCAGCATCAGGTGGCCTTGCTGACACGTCCCCAGCTGCAGTGACAGGCCGGGGGGCCTGTCCCATGTGGCCCCACCAGCGGCGCAGCGTGCACTCTTAGGCTTAGACGGGGAGGGCAGGGCTGCTGTGGGATTTGCAGATCTGCCAGATGGAGAGACTACCAGGCGTTAACGTAAATCCCAGGATTTACCAGTGCTTTCCAGCAGCGAAGCGTGGTGCTCGGCGGTTCTGCCGGCTGAGACGAATGGGCTGTGTGGCCGTGGAGGGAGCGTTGGCGTGCTCTGTGCCACAGCCACCCCGTGCTGGACGTGGCCAGCCCAGCAGCGGCCCTGGCCAGGAACCTGAGCCCCGAGAGGGGCAGCGGCGCTCCAGTCAGCCCCCGCCACGGTCACAGCCCCCTTCAGCCCCGGCAGAGTCGTGTCATTGAGACCCGCGGAAACAGGTCCTTCGCCAGCCCATCTCCTGCTGCGGAGCAGCCGGGAGCGGACAAAGCCCGTCTCAGGGCTGTGGCAGTTAAAGTGGAGTTATCAGTGCGAGTTCCTGCTTGGAAACACGGACCCGGTTTGGGGTGAAAGGAGAGGATAAGTGGGCAGAAACTGAATGTCCTGGCTCACAGGGTTCCCCGTCTGGGAGTCGCATGACCAGGTCAAGAGGGTTTTTAAGGAGAATGGACTCGAAATCTTCCCCTAATCTCCAAAGGGGTTTTGAGTTGGTGCTGTGGGAATAGCAGCACAGGGAAATGGGCAACAGCAAAGGATGTGGGTGCCCGTGTCAGCAAGGCTCGGCGCCCAGCCGGAGCAGATCCGCAGGGGAACCCGCTGGCCCCGAGGATCCCCTTCCACACTGTGCCAGCTCCAGCCACGGACCTCTTGGCTGAGCACCGCGTAATGACACCGGGTTGTGCTTTCCAGGTGGGATGGATCCAGAGCAGGTACAGGTCATGCGCCATGGCATGAGCCAGCGTGCGGGCAGTGGGGGCAGGAGCTTGGCTTCAGGAGCCTCTCTGGACCCAAACCAGCGTGGACCGACCCAGGAGAGGTGGTTGTGTCAGGTTGGAGATCGCTGTTTGGTCCTCCGGTCCTCACAAAGGGCCGTTTCTAACGGCAGTGCGCTTTCCCTAGCGCTGCCTGGGGCTCGGCGGTGGAATGTTGTATTTACTGAAGACAACAGCGGGTTGTCTCTGAAGCACGGTGGCTTTCAAATTTCCGGAAGGGTTCTGTGATGAAGCTGTCATGAGTTTTGGTTGCTCTTTGCTTCTGTGGGTAGAAACCAGTAGGGACCTCTCATTCCTGGCGCTCCCCTCGTCCATAGCTTCTCCCTTTCCTCGGGGTCCTGGCAGGTTTTGGTCTCGTCTCTGGGGATCTCAGACTATGTGGCTTCCTGTTGGCTGTGCCGGTGTGTCCTACAGCAGCTCCTCCTGCTCCAGGGTGGAGCTTTCTGGAGCAAAAAAGATACTTTCCAAACAGGGTGACGGTAGCACCTCTCCTGAGAAGAGGTTATCAGCGAACTGCACTGTTGCGCTTAAGAAATAAAAATAAAGGAGGGTGTCTAGACTTTATTCCTCCTTTATTTCCCACTTTACAGGGTGGTGACCATTCATCATAGGAGCTCGTTCCCTCCTGCCAGCTGTTGGGCAGCAATGCCACCTTGCCGTAGTAGCTTGTTCCCTCTAAATCAGCTGTCAGTACTTTTGGGGTAGGGATTTATCGCCCTCGCCTATCCTGAGGCTCGTGGTGGAGCATCGAGGAGCGGGGAGGCGCTGGGGGAGACCCCGGGCGCGGGCTCCCTGCGTGCTGGCCGTGGGCTGCTGGTGCAGGGGGGCCCGTACCCTCCTGCTGAGCCACCTGAGCTCGCCCGCCTTGCCCTTCTCTCTCTCGTTGCTGACTAAAGTCGTGTTCCTGGTATTGTTTGCTGTTATCACCCTAAAAAAAAAAAAAAGCCTTTGTGGGTTGAAGGGGACTGAACGGGAAGCCGGGGTTTTCTGAGCAGCATGTGGTCCTTCAGCTGTCTTCCCTTATATAGACACAGCCTCCGCGCTCACCTGACTGGCGTGACGGTTGCTGCTGCTGGCGTGAGAAGGGGATGTGAAAGAGCGGTGCCAGGGCTGGATGCTGCAAGAGGAGCTGCCCTGTCTGCTAGCTCTTCGTGTGCCCCCCACCCCGTGCATCGCTCCTGCGTGGCCATCATGGACACACACAGTCCGGCCGGCCACCGCGGCCGGGTCCTGGCTCTCCCCAGCTGCCTCCTGCGCACGGACACACGAGTGTGCAAAGAGGTCTAATGTGACGCTGCGCCTCACGGTCTCAGCCCGCATGGATACCGGGGGCTGCCCCCACCCGGGTGCAGGACCCTGCGCTGGGCCTGGTTGGAGCCCCTGAGCTTCACAGGGACCCCCTTCCCCCGCTGCCCGGGTCCCTCTGGATGCCATCCCGTCCCTCCGGCGCGTCACCGCACCGCTCAGCTCGGTGCCATCCACAGACTTGCTGAGGGTGCCCTCCATCCCACTGTCAAAAAAAGCTGCAGGTTGCTAAAAAATGAATGTTCCCCCGGTCTCTCCAGCTGAAGGAATTGGTTTTAAGTAGAGGTGGGGGTTGCATTGCTTTGCCTGGATGAAAACCGCAGCAGAGAGGGGCTGAGGGCGAGGGGGAAGCACAGGAGCTGCGAGCGGGCTGGGAGACCTCGCCGCGGCTCCCTGGGGGGCACGAGCTGCCCCGGCGCTGCGGGAGACCGATGCCGGCCGGGCACGCGAGTGGGCACTTCCAGCCCTGCCGGGGAAGCGCCCGCCGCCGCACAGGGAAGCTAAAAGCAGCGCACTACGAGCGAGCGGCGTCACGGTGCATGCACCATGGTGGCGAGTGGAGTGGAAACCCTGCTGCGCGAAGCCACCACAGAGACAGCGCTCCGCTCCAGCAGGGAAACTGCTGCCCGCCAGAGCGAGGAGCAGCCCAACAGCACGGCACAGCACACATCCAGGCGGAGCCCTTCGCCACAGCACACTCACCCAAGTGCAAGAGCTTTCTGTCCTGCTGCCCGGGGTGCCTTCTGCTCGGAGCGTCCATCCCGCCACGCAACGGGACAGTCTCCTGCGCACGGGGACCTGTGGGCCCCTCCGACGCCGCACGCAGCGGAGCAGACCTGCCCGTCCCCCCGCCACCGCTCACGTCAGGCTGAGCGTTTAGGGCTGCCCGCAGCCACGCGGGCAAAGCCTTCGCTGGCTGCCGCTTCAGGAGCAGCACTGACTCCTACGCTGCTGAACCCTCGTTTCGGAGACGCCGCCAGAAGTCAGGGGCAGGGCGCTCGTAGGCAGGGATGCTGGGATCCTCCTGCCCGTCCCACTGAAGGGAAAACCAGCAGAGCAATTAGATTGCTATATTCTATATTGCTATATAAATACCTAAAGCGTGGGTGTCAAGAGGATGGGGCCAGACTCTTTCCAGTGGTGCCCGGCGGCAGGACAAGGGGCAACGGGCACAAATAGGAACACGGGAAATTCCAACTGAACATGAGGAAAAACTTCTTTCCTGTGAGGGTGGCAGCGCACTGGCACAGGCTGCCCAGAGAGATGTGGAGTCTCCTGCTCTGGAGAGATTCAAACCACCCCTGGATGCATTCCTGTCCAACCTGCTCTGGGTGAACTTGGACTAAACGACCTCCCGAGGTCCCTTCCAGCCCCGACCACTCTGTGATTCCCTGATACTCTCCTGCTGCTTGAGACAGAGGTGACACAGATGCCCTTTCCTGCAGCCGTTTCTCAGCCTAGCTTTATACGGTTCAAGAGAGCTTACTTCAGACGGTGATGGGAACGCTGTGTACAGCAGCGTCGTGGCTCTGCTCCCAGCCTTCGCGCTGGGCTCTGCGGGAACTCTTCCCTGGGGCCCTGGACCCTTCCAGAACCCGACACAACAGGCAAGGGGCGGCAGATCTCCCCGGACACTGGGGGGGAGACTTGGCATTTCATAGGGCACTTTGAGATCCATGGATAAAAGGCCTTGAGAAACACAATGGACTAAATGTGCACTGGCAGCCCAGCGAGCCCCCGGCACCCCGGGTGCATCCCCAGCAGCGTGGCCAGCGGGGCGAGGGGGGACTGTGCCCCTCTGCTGCGCTCTGGGGAGCCCCCCCTGCAGCGCTGCCTCCAGCTCGGGGGGGCCCAACAGCAGAGACACGGCCCTGGGGGAGCGGGGCCAGAGGAGGGCCCGGAGATGCTGCGAGGGCTGAGCCCCTCTGCGGGGAGGACAGGCGGGGAGAGGGGGGGTTCAGCCTGGAGAGGAGAAGGCTCCGCGGAGACCGCAGAGCCCCTTCCAGTGCCTAAAGGGGCTCCAGGAGAGCTGGGGAAGGACTTTTTACAGGGGCATATAGTGATAGGACGAGGGGGAATGGCTTCAAACTGGAAGAGGGCAGATTTAGATTAGATATTAGGAAGAAATTTTTCACTCTGAGGGCGGTGATCCCCTGGCGCAGGGTGCCCCGAGAAGCTGTGGCTGCCCCATCCCTGGAGGTGTTCCAGGCCGGGTTGGACGGGGCTGGGAGCACACTGGGCTGGGGGGGGTGTCCCTGCCCAGGGTGGGGGGGACTCGGTGGCCTTTAATGGTCCCTTCCCACCCAAACCGTTTTGTGATTCTGGGCTTTTAAAGGGTGCTGTGACTCAAGCTCTGGCTTCTCGGGCTCTGGGAGGAGCCGTCCCGGGCAGGAGTTGGGGATGCCGAGGGCAGGAGCCGGGTGTGGGACGCAGTCGGCAGCGGGGCCGGGGCTGGCCTGGACCGCAGCAGCCGTGCTGCCTGGGGCTCCCTGCATCCACCTTCGTCCTCGGGGCCGGTTCCTGCCCGAGAGCAGTGGTGTAGCCGTCGGCAGCCGGGGCGAGCAGAGGTGATTCTCACAGTCCCCTGAAACTGCCGCTTTCTGCTGACGCCCGCCCTGTGCGGTGCTGCTCGGTGCGCGCTGCGGGTGCGCAGCGCTTGCGTCGGCTGAGCGCTGCCGTCTGCATGAAGGGTTAATGTGGGACTGCAGGGTGGTTGGTTTGTTGTTATATTTTGTGTGTTGTTTTTTGTTTGGTTGGTTGTTTTGTTTTCTTGCAGCATGACTGTTTCACTCTTGTTTTCTTTTCCCCTTGTTTTATTAAGGACAAAAGTTACTTTTTTCCACTCCCTGTTCTTTTTGCTTGGTCCCCCGGAGTCAGCCCGGCTGTGTTTGCCGTGGTTTCCCCTGCAGCCCCATCAGCGCTCTGACGGTGAGCGGCTCGGGCTGCGCCTGCTCGGCTCCAGCCGAAGCGTGGCGGCAGGCTGGCGGCTCTGGGCCGGTCTCCGGCTCCGGCAGGGTCTGTGCCGTGCACACCGTCTTCGTTTTCTCTGCAGCCTTGAGGAAGGCATGTCATGCACCCGTCCAGCTCAGCACGAGCTCGTGGCTACTAGCCGAGGGCGGGGGAAGCCCAAAATGTGCGTGAGTTCCCGTGGGCAGCCCTCGCTCGAGGACAGGACTGCGCCGGGCCAGTCAGGGCTGCTCGGTCAGACCCAAAGCTGCGATGGAGCAATGCAGATGCCCAACAGGGAGTTCCTGGGGACCGGGAGAGGTCCCCTTGTTGCGTGACTGGGGTTGCTGCGTGCTGCCGCATCTCACGTGGCTGTGCGAACTTGGATGCCGTCGATTACCTGCTCTGGCAGCCTTGCCTGTCACCTCAGGTTCGGGAAGCACCGGGAGCTGTGCCGGCACACCGACACCGATGTGGCTGCTGGTGGCCTCATCCCGGGGGAGCAGGCTGTGCTGTCCTGCCCGGCGGCAGCTGGCCTGAGAGCGTTTCCCATCGCAGCCCTCCCTTTCTCTTTCGCTGAAATCATCTGCAACGTGATTATTTAGCTTGGCTCCGCTGCTTTGTCTCAGCCCATGAGGGCTTTGGGGTTCGTGGAATTTTCCGAGCGCCGGGGCGGCTGGAAGGGAGCTCCCCGACCCCGCGGCGCCCACGAATGGGGCGTGAGCCTCGGCGCATCTCGGATTGGGAGGGAGTGTCATTGTGCACCTCCCCGGCAGCAAAAGCTGGTCTCCTCGCCCTGGCATCGGGCAAAGGGAGGATGAGGAAGGGGGGAGAGTAGGAAGATCACTCGTGGCTCTCGGATCGCTTCCCAGAAGTGCTTGCTGGAAAATACGGGCGCCCGCGGCTGGGTCCGGAGGGAGGGATGGGGAGCGGAGCTGGTGGGCTCTCCCCAGCCCCTGCCCCAGCCTGGGCTGGCCCTGCCGCGGTTCGGTGGGCTGCCTGCGGGGCCTGAGCGACCGCAGCGTGCCGGCAGCGGCTGCGGGGCGGGCGACGCACGCAGCCTCCGGCCCAGAGCGCTCGTTCTACTGATAGGACTTAAAGCTGGGAGATTAAAGCAGGTTCCCAGACTGACCGGGCTGTTCTCTTAAATCTTCCATCTCGTCATCTAGCTCGTGCTGTTTCTCAGGGCTGGGTGCTGGGGAGGAGATGGGGAGAGCGTCCCCCCCGCAGACCCAGGGCCCGGTGCGGGGCAGAGCCGGGAGCTGGGGTGGCCCTGGCACCCCGGCAGGGCACTCTGAGCGGCGGGGCGCCCCGGGCACCGTGCCGGGGAGCAGTGCTGGTTGAGCTCAGGGCAGGACTGCTCTCAGCAGCAGCAGCAGGAGGAGGAGGAGGCTCGGCGTGCTCCTCCTGAAGCAGCCACGTAACCCAGGGACGGCCAGCGAGATCCCCGCCTTGCAGAGGCAGTTTCCCCACGGCTCTGCTCCCGCTGCGGCCAGTGCTTGTAAACCCGGCCCTGTGGAAATTCCTCTTTGCACAGAAACCTTCAGACGTGCCAGAGGAAAAGGCTGAAACCCGCCTGCAAACTCGGTCTATTCCTACGTGACGGGAGGTGTTTCTGTGCTGACGGTGACAAAATAAAGCCCAAGGCCCAGCTGGGCACAGGGAATGAGGCGGTGACGGGGCAGAGCGTCTGTTTCAAGGAGTTACTGTAGGAGGTTTTCTTCCCTGTGCAGTTCCTTTACTTCATCTCTTATTTTAGACAGATTCAGTTTTGATTTTGGGCACTTTCCCCACTGGTGACTTTCCAGTAGGTTAAACTATTCCCTGTAATGGGGCTCTGGGCCCCTCCAGGCTGAGAGTTTCTTTATAAACAGTCAAAATGCTTGAACGTGGGGGTTTTGATTCCGTTGTGAGTTAAATCCCTCTGTGGGCTGTCTTTACTGGAATCATCTGGGGAACAATTCATTTTCCTCGAATCTCTCGGGGTGAGTTGTGAAACCTGATTTAGGGGAGCAAATGTGGTAAGAGCTTCCCAGCGGTGACAGTGGGGTGCGGAGCAGCCGCCCTCCGAGTCAGCTGAGCACGTTTCCCATTCCCTGTGTTTTTTGCACGTTTTTTTTTGCAGGCATGCGAGGTCCCTGCTGCGGGTGCCCAGCACAGCGCTGCCCGGCTCTGCGCGCTGGGAGTCTGCTGCGGTGCGGGCAGGCTGCCTGCCGGATTCCTCTCCCAGCCCCACGCGCCCACTCACGTCTCGGTTACATGGGTCGGATTAAACCAGGCTTCTGTCTGTCACCGTGAGCTTACCTTGTTGCTGGAAAGTTTGTTTTCTGCGCTGTGATGAAGCGTAGGAAAGTGTTCGAGGAGCTGTCTCCCTTTCTGGGAGAAAAGGGCCTCGACAGCCTCTCTGCGGTTAAAGCACGCGCTCTTTGGAGGGCAGATGTGCAGCCATGGCTTGGGCTCTCTGCTGAGGGAAAAGGACAATAAAATGCCACAGGAGCGCAGCACTTCTGTTCTCACGTTGTTTAATTGCTGTGCGGACTCATGGGCGCCCAAAGGGTTTAAAGGAAGGGCTGGGGAGGCTGAGCTGTGCTGTCATGTCAAGGCAGGGCCAGGATGGCACCGTGCGCCGACGGCTGTCCCCGTCCCCGCAGCCCTGTGCTGCGCAGGGTTCACAGCTCTGCCCCGGGGCTTGGCTCAGGAGCTGCGCTTGGTGTGAGTGCGGGCACCAAGGAACCCCAGGCACATGGAGTAACGCCGGGGGCTCGGCGCAGACCCCGTCCCGCAGCACCCCGGCAGCTGGCCCAGCGGGGACCATGGTGTCGGTGTTGGTGGGCTGCAGGCACGGCACCCTTTGGGCTCCTTGGAAGCTGCCAGCGTGGGTCCGGAGCACAGCTGGGCAGCCCGGGCCGTGGGCTAAGGGCAGTCGGTTTTCACTGACAGGACATTGCTAAAAATGGGGAGAAACGGTGCAGTAGGTGCCCGTAGCTCCCCTCACCCACCTCGGCTGCGAGGGTTTATAACAGTGACCTAAAGCCACCGATGGCTCAGATAACTGGCGTTATAGGACGTGTAGGGGGGGCATGCCAAGTAGTTCAGGCTTGCATATAAACTAACAGCAAAACTGCCGTAACTCTAAAATTTGAGATTAACTCTTTCTGTGAATTTAGGCATTGTGTGGTTGAGTTCAGAGGCTGCGATCACTTTTTTCCTTTTTAAAAATAGTATCAATTTGGACAGAATAGAACCTGGATGGTACCTTACAAACAGGACTAAAAGTCCTTAACTAACAGCTGAAGGCGTGCCTGATGCCACTGGAGACCGGATAGTCACTCCGTGTCCCCAAGTGTTCACAGTGCTTTATAAAGCTTGGGTGGAAGGGGAGTCCGGAAGATACCGCTTCCTTTGTTTTGCATTTTGTTACCCTCATGGAACTCTTTGTCTTGAGGGGTGGAACGGGCTTAGTGAAGAGAAAGGGATGGAAAACTTGTGTGACGTGGGAAAGCCCGGAGGGATGCGTGGGAGCCGAGCGGCAGAGGTGACAAGTCCTGGAGCTGCAGGGGAGGTCGGTGGCCTTGGGGTGAGGTGGGAGATGTGTGAGCAGGCAGCGAGGTCTTTGCCTGGCCTGCCTGCTCACAGCGTCTCCGGGTGCTGAGGGAACCTCGCGAGTTGTCCGGACCGTTCAATGCGGGCATTAGCCGTGCTTGTTGATGGTTAAGGGATGGGTTGCCAGACGGCCGTAGCTTGGTCCCAGAACTCAGCTGGCTCCAGGTGAGATACGTTGCCCACTTCCACCCATCGCAGAGGACACGTGCACCATCTGCTGAGCAGCCCTGCTCCCACCGGTGCTGCGGTGCACGGCGGGATGCTGTGGGAAAGAGGACAGAGTCTCCTCTCCATATAACAGTTTCATGCTTAATTTTTCCATCAGAAGAGCAGCAAAGGTGAAGGATTGCCGTCTGGAGTCAGAGTAGTTATGGCAGGGCTGGAAACTCCCCGTTAGTGGCTGTGGGCAGAGCGCAGGCTGCAGCGCAGGTGTAATGGTGAAGTGCACTTCTGCTTTGGCTGAATTTCTCCTCTGCTCTTTACAGGATGGGGAGTTCCTCTCTGCCAGAGCCGTCACCCGTTGGAGCAGTGTTTTGTTTCCCTGTTCTTGAGGGCTAAGCCCTGTCATAGGTAGGAAATGCAGCCCTTGGCTGGGAGCCCAGGGGTTCGTGCCCATCCGTACGCGCTGTGCTGAGGCTGGGCCAGATCTTCCTGCCTTAAGAAATGAAAAAGTGACGTTACCGCTGTTCCCTGAGCTTCTGGATCATGTCTCTGGCAGAGCGGTACGGGCCGTTGGCTCGTGCCGTCGCAGAGGAATGACCCGGTCAGACACTGGCCTTGCCAGCCCTCGTGCGTGGGCGCAGGGCTGCGTGGCAGGAGCTCCTGGGGCTGAGCTGGCTGCGGGGATTTCTTTGGAGGCAGCCCAGCTTTCCTCCTGGACTCAGCGCTGGGGCTCAGTGAAAGACCCAGGAGATGCCCTGAGGGCAGCGTTTGTAAAGCACGGCATCCTTCATCCTCCCAGAGCATCCGAGCATCTGCTGGCCCCGAGTTCCCACTGAGCTGCGTCCCTGTCCCCTCTCCTGGCTTTGTGTTGGCTTTGTGGTCATTCCGCCAAGCTTCCAGTTGTGATTTCAGCCACTCAGCGAGCAGGTTTTAATCTGTTAAGACCTTTCTTACTCCTGTTAGGCTTCCCTGTCTTCCCCTGCCCTCAAAACCAATTCTGAATTATCTTATCATTTGCATTCTTTCAGGAGACGGGGGAGCACCTGAAGCCACGTGGAAGCTCTTCTAGCCTTCTCCTCTGGTCTCCAGGCCCCACTTTTAGGGGGGCGCCTGGTTTTGCAGGTGTGGGCAGAGACAGGCTGACGATGAGCGATGCGCTCTGCTGCCTGCCCCGGGCCTCAGGTCTGTTGATGTTGGGGGGGAGGAGGAGAATTTTGTTCCCAGCTCGTAAGAATTAGATTGAGCGTTTCCTTGCCTTACTCGTCAAATAGCGCAGGAGGTGCACTGATGGAGGTGATGGATGTGCTTCGAATGGCCTAGACGCTTGGGGCTGAAATCGGTCATTCTGCTCGTCTGGAGTCTGCGAAGGGAGGAGGCTGTTCCTGGGGTCCCGCGTGCCGGTCGAGCACGGGCCGTGCCTTTTGGTTGCCCCAAGCAAAGAGCAGTCACCATCTGCGGGGCTGCTGGCCTGTGCCTGCGGTAGAGCTGAGAGGAGCTGCATGCCCTGCTGACCTCCAGGGTCCGGCCCAGAAATGCTGGTCCCTGCGTCAGGCGCAGCCGAAGCCAAGTGGCATCGGCGATTCCGACCCGGCAGCGGGACCGGGCTGGGAGCAGCTCCGGGGAACGGCGCCGCGGGAGGCACTCAGCGCGGTGCCGCTGTCCTGCCCACGCAGCTGCGGCGACCTCAGGAGGCACTTCTGCCTCTTCAAGGCTTTCTGCATAATCTCTTGTGTGCGGAGCACGAGGACGTTTGTGTAACGCAAGGTGGGTTTGGGAGGACCCAGGACGAGCCCTACCTCGTGTTGGTGGTGTCCGTAGGCAGCCGGTGGCAGAAGCTGCCGGGGACACGTTAATCCCGGTAATCTCCCTCGCAGGGCTCAGTGCTGGCCGGCACACCGGCGTGCTCGGATTCGCCCGCTGCAGTGGCCGTCTCCCTGCTTGTCTGCTGATTACAAAGGGATTAAAGGCGGCGAGCTGCCTGCTGCTAGGGGTAGGGACCCGAGGCGGCCGGTGGGGGTGCGTGCCTCTCGCTGCCGCGTCCCGTCCCTGCACGGCGGGGTGTTGGCGCGGTGGATGGGAACGGCGATTCTGACCCCGGCGTAGCACTGTGCCCAGGCCACAAAGCTTGGCCGGCGCTGGGGACGTGGGGCTGCTGGCGCTGTGTGGGACGGGAGCCGCTGCCCAGGGAAGGTTCTGCCCGCTTCAGAGAGCGTGCCCGGTTCCCTGAGGAACTGCCGATGCGGAAGCCGAAGGCTCGAGGGGGAATGTTAGTTCTCCATCCTAGAGCAGGCTGTAACTGATGGTGTTTTCAGTTCTCTTTAGCATCAGCCCCTTCCTCCTCGGGGCTGGGCTGCCTGGCTCATACCGAGAGGTTCCTGCAGGAACCGCACTGCTTCGCTTCTCCTTAACCCTCCCGGAGCTCTGCCCCGGCTCCCTCCTTCCCGCTGCCCAGCCGGCTGCGGGGCAGTCGGCCCCCCGAGGTGGGTGCTCCTTCACGGAGGTGCTCCTTCTGCCTGCAGGCAGAGCTGGGAGCCCGGGGACAAGGCTGACCGCCCGCGCACCTGGGCAAGCTGCTGAGCCGCTGCCCGCTGTCCTGCCCTTCTCGGTGAGCCGCCGTTGTGCTCCTCGCACCCTGCCCCGGCGAGAGCCTCTCGCGAAGGGTTTGCATTGCACAGAAATTCTGTGGTTTGGAGCTTTGGGAGAGGAGCCGGGGCGCAGGTGGCTGTGTTGCTGGTGGGCCTGTGCTGAAGCCGCAGAGCGGTGATTCTCTAGCTTTCCTCCCCCGTGGACGCCGAGTCGTGTCCTCTTTCGTTGTTGCTCTGGTGACGGTCACTTTGCACAGTGTCCCGGCGTCTCCGGGCTCGTGCGGTTCTCGGTGTGGGTACAGGAGGAAGGGATGGGGAGGAGTGGTGCATGATCGTCATTACCAGGCTGGGTGATGGGGGGAGAACTGGATCAATCAAATAAATTGCAGTTTAGGGAAGACCATGGTCCTTGGGTGCTCTCCTCTGGGCTGGCTGGTGGCAGATGAGTTCCTTCCTGCATCTCCTGCAGCGGATGCTATGGGATAGCGTTTCCTCTCCCTCATCTTCAGGGCCACCAAGATGCTGCGAGGGCTGAGCCCCTCTGCGGGGAGGACAGGCGGGGAGAGGGGGGGTTCAGCCTGGAGAGGAGAAGGCTCCGTGGAGACCGCAGAGCCCCTTCCAGTGCCTAAAGGGGCTCCAGGAGAGATGGGGGGGACTCTGGGTCAGGGAGGGGAGCCATGGGACGAGGGGGAACGGTTTGACACTGACAGAGGGCAGACTGGGATGAGATACTGGGAAGAAATTCTCTCCTGTGCGGGCGGTGATCCCCTGGCGCAGGGTGCCCCGAGAAGCTGTGGCTGCCCCATCCCTGGAGGTGTTCCAGGCCGGGTTGGACGGGGCTGGGAGCACCCTGGGCTGGGGGGAGGTGGCCCTGCCCAGGGCAGGGGGGGACTCGGTGGCCTTTAACGGTCCCTTCAGCCCAAACCGCTCTGTGATTGTTTGAGCGAGGCAGGCGGATGTCTGTCCCGTCCCAGTCTCCTGTTAGCACTGACTTTGCAGAGTTGCCGGCCTTCGCTGCCTGCAGACGCTGTAACGGGAAACACCAGTCCCGCAGGCAGTCTGCGCCCATCCATTGCTCCGATGGTGTTCCGGCCGGAGGCCGTGCTGGCCGACAGCAGGATGGTTCTGCACCGCTGCCGCCTGCTTCCCCAGCCGCACGGCCGCAGCCAGCGCAGCCACCAGCACTCGCTGCCTTAACCACGCACCAGACCCTCTGGCCCCGAAATCGGGTGCCGCTCCCCACCCGGCATACGGGGAGGAGTCTGCTGGGAGGCTGTGTCCGACTCCTGCGGATTATGGCTGTTCCAGAGTTCCTCTTGCTCCACCTGGCTGAGTTATTTTCTCACTCATGTACTTCTGGTTGGAGTTGGAGAGCCGATGGGGTAATCTCTGCGTGGCCGCCTCGCGCACCGGCGCCGGGGCAGCCGGAACGCCGCTGGCCGGAGCGCGGTGGTGGCTGGCAGAGCCGTTCCGGCTGCCCCATGGAGCTCTGGCTTTCCGACGGCAATTCGTGTTGTGGACGGCGGCCGCTCAGTAGTGCTGACGCAGTCGCCCGTGCGTTGTGCCAGCACAGTCGGTGTGCTAATGGCAGTGCTTTCTGGCAGGGTTAGTGACGTGTTTATACCAACGCTTCCCCCCGTTTCAACGCTTAGTGCCAGTCCCTTCGTAGTTCCAGCCCTGCCGACTCTGACTGAGCCACCTGTGGAAGCTGACCTTGGTTCTAGTTTCTGTGTACCCTATTCTGGCACTTCTCGCCATCGTCGCTCCCAGTCCGTTTTTCCCCTCTGAAGGTGCCCGACGGCAGCTCCGACCCCGTTGTTCCTCCCCGCAGCCGCCTCCGTCGAGGGGCAGCAGGAACAAAAGCTCCTTCTGCAGCTGTGGGAGGTGTTGATCCTGGCAGACTCTGTGGATGTAAATGATCCTGTAGGGTCGAGACAAACTGAGCTAGTGCTTAGATCATTCTTTTTTCCTGGCATGCTTGAGAAGGGGGGTACTTGGGGTATTCCCGTGTGAGCCGGTGAGGAGCAGTCCAGTCTGTTTGGGTTTTGGTTTCCCCCCGGGTGGTTGTCTGCTTTACCGTGTATTTCCCAGCAGGACGGAGCGTGTGTCCCTAAGCTGGAGAGGTGCTGCCATTTAGCCGGTTTGTCCTGAAACTTGAAGCTGGTTGCATTCTCTGCTGCGGCCCTGTGGCTGTGTCTTTCTCCCACTGTCCCTCTGCGTCTGTTTGCCAGTTGGAATTTCCATGTATTTGTCACTGCAGTTTCCCAACAAACTGGCTGTCGGGAGCGGGGAACACAGGCGCAGTGCCTGGAGCAGGTAGCAGGGGCATTTGTGATTTACGGTGTTTATGAGGGTAACCGAGCCCGGCTGCTGTGTGGGCAGCTGAGGGTGGCTGGCGGTGGCACGCTGGGGCGAGGGGAGCCGAGCGAGCGCAGGCTGGTGCGTCCTTCCCTCCACAGCGCCCTGGCCCCGATGGCTGCACCGGCCGCGCGTCCTGGGCTCGCTCCGCCGCCGGCGGTGGGCTGTGGCTGGGCTTCCCGTCGGGGTGGCTGTCAGACGCACCGCGCTCGCTCCCGGCTCGGTCGGTCTTTCTCTTGGCCTTCTGTGTCCCTTTTCGCTGTGCTCTGCTGTTGTGCTGTGGGAAACAGGTTGGAAATGGGATTAAAAGGAGGTTGTACCTAACGAAAAACCACTGAACTGATTAGAGGTGGGATTGAAATGCGCTGATTGAAGAGGCCGGGGTTAATGAGCAGCTACGGTGGCCGGCGATGCCTGCCTGGAGATGGCCATGGGTTGGGCTGTAGGGGCGCAGCAGAAGGACACCCGCAGTCCAGAGGCTTCTGGTGAGGGGCAGATCCCGCTGGTCCGTGGGTCTGCGGCGTTTGGCTCGTTTCTCAGCGCTCAGTGTTAAACACAAACCCTCGCCTCTGGGTTTGAGAGCAGGATGCCGAAGTGGCTCGATCAGTGCTGCGAGTCTGTGATCTGCGGGGTGATGCTTCACACGAAGGATGTGCTTCTGGTTGCTGTCGCTCCAGAGAGCATCAGGGAGTGGAATAAAGCAGCGAAAGCAGATTTGTCTCAAAATACAAATAATGTCAAGAATTAACTAACGCAACAGGAGGGGCTCGTGCTCAGGGCAGCGTTCAGAACAGTGAAAATCCATCACTGCACGTGACGCTGAGCGAGGCTGACCGACCATGGGAAAGCACGGTGCCGATGGGCGTTTCAGCAGGGAAAGCCCAGCCGTGTCATAACCCCCTCTCCGTAAACCCCACGCCGCAGCTCTGGGCTTCCCGGGGGCGCCTGCTCTCGGCGAGGAGCGCCAGCAGTGCCTGCTGGGCTGGGGGAGAGGAGCTGCCCCTCGCTCTGCTCGCGGGCTTTGTGTGCGGGGGCTCACAGCCTCCGTCGAGGAGGGCTGGGGACAGCGTGGGCAGTGCCGCGGGCAGGTGAGACGTTGAGGGCTGCATGTCCGTCCCCTGCTGCCCTTACCTGCGTGGCAGGCTGTCCCTCGCTGAGCTGCCCTGCCTGCCCTCGCCCTATCGATCGTTCCTTGCAGTGTGCCTCGAAACGGGCCCAGTGCAGCGCGAGGGCTCTTTGCACTCGCTGTTTACGGTGCCGTTCCTGCCACCCGTGGCCCGCAAGGGGAGTTTTCCCGGCAGCGGCTTCCCGGCAGCGTTATTGCACCAGCCCACAGCACTCGGCTGCCCGCTTCTCAAATAGCTGCTGATCCCGTGACGCTGGGTGCTGTGAGCCGCATGCCGCTGGTGGTGGCCGCAGCAGCAGGACGGTGTCGGGAGTCGTTTGCACCGTGGTGCCGGGAGGAGGTGCAGAGCACCGGCTGTGCGTGCCGGTGCTGTGCCCGTGTTTTCCGGGCAGCGTGGGGGGATTCATGGAGGATTTCGGGAGGTGAGGGCTGTTCCAGGTTTAGGACTGCATTAAAGCGGGGCGTAGACGGGCTCGCACCGGAGCCATCCCGCAGGTGCTCGGGCACCGCTGCCCGTCAGGTTCTGGCTTCAGGGTGGTGTGGGTCTGCCGAGGAGCGGGGTGCAGCTCCGTGCCCTCCCTCCTCTCTTGTCCCCTGATGTCCCCTCCCCACTGGGTGTTTGGGAAGCTCGGAGGCCGACTTCAGCTTTTGCTCTGCAGGCCAAGAGCGATGCTGGAAGCGCGACCCTGCCGTGCCAATGTCCTGGGAGAAGGGAGGATGGTGGCTGTCCTGCCGGCCCAGGAGGTGACGGTGCAGAGCCTCTCCGGTGCCATCCAGCCACCCTTGGGCACAGTGGGGCGCAGTCGGGGCGTTGGGTCACGGAGCCGTCCCGTACTGAGAGTGGGCTGTGCTCCTCCTGTCCAGAGCCACGTTGTGGGGCCAACGCTCTGTGCTGCGGTGGCTGTTGTACAGCGCGGTGGCAGCTTTTGTGCCCCGGCAGCACGTGCTGCCTGCCCTGGCGCGGGGACCTGCAGTGGGGTCCTCGGGGCCGGTTTGCGCCAGAGTCGGTGATGGAGCTGTGCTCGCTCCCACCGGGGATGCAGCCCCGTGCGAGGGACCTCAGCAGTGCGGGTGGGAGGCGAACGGAGCTCAGTCTGGGATCCTCGTGATGAGTGGGAGAGCTGTAACGTCTGCGCCGTGGTGTTCATCACAAACATGTGACTGGGGGGTGTCCAGCACTGAGTTTTGAATCACGCTGAAGCACTTGGACGCTCCTTCGTTAAAACTTCAAATTTGCTGTCCGGCGCTGGGCTACTCCTGCCAGAGATGCGCTTCGATGCCCTGGAGCTGTGATCCCGGGCCGAGGACCTGGCAAATCGGTGGCACGTCCGTCCATGCCCCACGTGGCTCAGCTCGGAGGGAACGGTGTGCTGCATTTCGGGATGTGCACAGCTCCCGTGTGTTTTTTGCGGTGAATACGCTGCTTTCTGTGGTTCTCTCCGAGGCCTCCGTGAGCAGTGGGCTGGAGCACTCGGAAATTCCGTGCTGCCAGCGGGGCTGTAAGGTCCCAAAGCTTAAGACTGAAAGTAATGGTGGGTCGAGGAGGCGCATCGTGTCCCCATGGCTGTGCCGTGAGCTGGGCCGTGCCCAGCCGCCAGGTCCCCTCGGCGTGGCCAGAGCCGGTTTGTGGAGGGCCCGGCGGGTCTCCGCTGGCACTGCCACGCTGTGGCGGGGCAGGAGGAGCCGTCGGCGCAGCACGTGCTGTTTTTAGGCCTTGGGTACATGTTGGTGGCGTGGCCCTGTAATTATCGGGACAGGGTGCCAGTGGAGCTGGCTAATAGCTCCCCTGGGAAGTAACTGGAATTTGGCATCAGGTAAAAATAGAACAGGTTCCTCCCCAAAACGCTTTTAGCAGCTCGCCACGTGCCCGCAGAGCCGTGCGTGGGCCGCGCTGTTTGTTCTGCGCCCGCGTGGGACGGTCGGGGATTACCACAGTGCTGCTCGGCGAGATGGCTCCGCTGGCTGCGGCCGGGCTGGAGCTCTGTCCCTGCCCGCGGCAGCAGGGAGGAAGGGATGCTACAGCTGGGGCAGGGAAAACCAGCCCTGTGCCTGCATCCCAACCCAGTCGCTTTCCAGCGCACAGCTCCCGACGGGCTCTGGGTCCCCTTCTCCCAGCAGGATCTGAGCAGCAGCGTCTGCCCTGGGTGCCGAACCAGCCACGGCTCCCGGTGCCGTCCCGCCTGGCTCAGTGAGGCGTTATTCTTGTTGCAGGTGCGAAGTCTGGGCCGTGGGGCTGATGCCGGGCACGTCCCGTGCCGTCACGCTGCGCTCTGGCTGAGCCGGGGATGTGGTCACAGCCGGCGGTGCTGCTCGGCTGCGTCCAAACACCACGTCGGTTCCTCAGAAAAGTCTTTGGTTAGTTGTGGATTCTGATAGCGCTCCAGACACCGGGCGTTACAAACTCTGCGTTGCTGTAAACGTGGAAGGACTGAATTCGCTCATACACAGTGAGGTTTCGTCTCACCTTCTGACCTGCCGTACCTTACACACCGGTGTGTGCCACAGCCGCGCGTGCCGGCACCGCCTCAGTCTGAAAACCTTCTCATTGCTTAGTCTGCTTGGGAAAGGAGACACGCACGTTTTGGGCCTGTTTCATATACGTAACCCCGCATCTGCCGGGCTGCACAGCCCCTCCAGGCAGCAGCAGTCTGTCTAACACAGCCCTTTGTCACCTGTTATGACTGTCGCCCTGTTCACATATTGCAACTTAAGCTGCAGCTTCCACGACAAGGCGTGCGGGCAGGAGTGCTGATGCGCCCCGCGCAGCCCCTGCCGCGGGCATCGGTCCGCGGGGCCGGGGAGGGCAGGGAAGGGGACGGATGGAGCATCCCGTGCCGCCGAGCAGCCCTTGCAGCTCCGCTGAGCTCGTCTGGCAGCTCCGCCCGCCCTTCAGCACCGAGCATCGCGCCGCAGCCCCTCCGAGCATCGCGCCGCAGCCTCTCCGGGGCGAGGAGGAAGTGGGGTAAAAAAAGATAATTAAGGTGACGCTGGCACGTACTTTTGCTTCTGCTTTCTGGGTTCATGCAGCTCTGTGCTGGGGAAGGGTGTGGATCCAACATAATGCTGCGCTAACAAGGCTTGTTAGTGGATTTCTTAATGATTCCCGCTTAGAGTGGGGGTAGTTTCTGAGCGGTCAGGGTCCCCCCCGCTGCCCCGGCTCAGACACGGGCGTCCTCTCGGTTCGTGCATGCCTTGAGGGGCCGCAGGGAGAGGGCTCTGCTCTGAAGTGGATCGTGGAGTGTTTGATCAGGAACATGGATACATCATGAGATTTGTATCCCCCAAATGTCGGCTGTTCCACACTGAAGGTACCTGTTATGGGAAATACGGGGAGAAGAGGAATGTCTCCCTCCCGGAGCCCCCGCGTCCCTGTCCCCCCCGGCTGAGGCTGTAACCGAGTCCCAGCAGCGGTGCCTTGCTCTCCTCTCCACGCCGCCCTGAGACCTTTCTCCACCTTTAACATCCGTGGGGCAGTGCTGGGGGCACCCAAAGCAGCGAGGCTCACCCTGCGCGAGGGATTCGTTGGAGTCCCGCAGACGTGCTCGTTGCCATGGAAAGGCTGCGTTCCGAAGCCGTCCCCGCTGTCCTGTCCTGTCCCTGCGCTGCTCGGTGGTGCCCGGTATCTCACAGCCCCAGAGCTGGAGGAGCACTGGTGTGCCTGAGACAGTCTTCAAATGCCCCGTGACAGTTGGGGGACGTTGAGAACCATGATTTTTTTCCCCCATATGTTTGGATGAGTGAATCTGAATCTGTATGATGCTCTGTGTCAGGCGACACAGTCTCAATGAGACTCATTGTTCGGAGCTCTTTGCTTGCGCTGGGGACCACTGCTTCCACCTCAGTGAGGCTGTGGGGAATGGAGAGTGCCGGAGCGGTGCGGTCAGGGTTGGGAAGCGATTCCCCTGGTTGGGGACGGTGAGGCCCCTCCGGGCCCCTGGTGAAGGTCTGAGGCTTCGCTGCTGCTCTCGGCCCTTCCAGAGAGGCGTTCGCAGGCAGCCGGGGTCGGGGAGTTCCCGCGGGGAGCGGATTCCCTCTGCAGCACAAGTGCAGGGCCGGGACACGGCTTCGTCTTGCTTTTTGGTGAACTGGATTCTCAGGAAATGTCTGCTAAAATGTTGGCTTTCGAGCGGTGGTTTGTACCGGTTTGGGAGTTCAGCTGCAAATCTGACCAGCCTGCAAAGCGTAAGCCGGGCAAAGCTGTTTTCAGCGAGGGCAGATTAGGGCAGAGCCTTGCGGCGCTTCCAGGAGCGGGACGGGGAGTCCGTGGCCGGTCACCCCGTGCCTCAGGGTGCGAGGCCATCACCGCCATGTTTCAGGCGGAGCATACAGCTCGAGCAGTGAGGACCTGCTGTTTGGAGCCAGTTCCTCCCTCAAGAGAAAACAAAAGCCAAAGTTCATGTGAGTGTTTTCAGTTGGTGGCACTGGGAGGAGGATGCTGCTCCCAGCAGCTTCGGTAGCTCCGCGTCGCTCCTGGTCCCTCTGGGTTTGGAGGACACTCATCTTGCGTTCGCCATCCAAGCGGCTGGCACTGTCACGCTGCAGCTCTTTGTTTGGCGGTGAGACCCCCCTGCAGCGCTGCCTCCAGCTCGGGGGGGCCCAACAGCAGAGACACGGCCCTGGGGGAGCGGGGCCAGAGGAGGGCCCGGAGATGCTGCGAGGGCTGAGCCCCTCTGCGGGGAGGACAGGCGGGGAGAGGGGGGGGTCAGCCTGGAGAGGAGAAGGCTCCGCGGAGACCTCAGAGCCCCTTCCAGTGCTTAAAGGGGCTCCAGGAGAGCTGGGGGGGACTCTGGGTCAGGGAGGGGAGCCACGGGACGAGGGGGGACGGTTTGACACTGACAGAGGGGGGATTTAGATGAGATATTGTGAAGAAATTCTCTCCTGTGCGGGCGGTGAGCCCCTGGCGCAGGGTGCCCCGAGAAGCTGTGGCTGCCCCATCCCTGGAGGTGTTCCAGGCCGGGTTGGACGGGGCTGGGAGCACCCTGGGCTGGGGGGAGGTGGCCCTGCCCAGGGCAGGGGGGGGACTCAGTGGCCTTTAGCGGTCCCTGCCCACCCAAACCAGTCTGTGCTTCTGTAATTTTGCGGCACGTTTGTGCCTTAAAGCAGTTCCTGGGCTGTGGTGGGTTGGGACTGTTCTCGTGGAGGGCTGCTCCGAAGGGACCTCGGGGTCCGGGCACGCGCTGGGAGGAGTGGGTGCTGTGTCCTGCAGCCGGCGGTGGCCGAGGCGCGGTGCGCGTGGTGGTTTGGATGGGCCGGGGGCCCTGTGTTTGCGTGGGGGCTCTGCTGGTCGTGTCAAGCCCGAGGTATTTATGAAGGGCTTCCTGTTACGCACTGGCAGGAGCATTTCCAGAAATGGCTATGGGTGAACAAGTGGTAGGCAGCTGTAAAACGCTTATCTCTGTCTCCCTGCCAGTAACCCTCCGGGCCCCGAACAGCACTTTCCTGGGACGAGCTCTCGGAAACAGACGGATTTTTTTTGTTTAATTACTTCCTCTTATGCCTTAATGTTTCTAAAGATAAATACAGCTCTCCCCTTGGCGTCTGCTCAAGGAACAGTAAAGCTTTACAAAGGAGCGACGCTCGATATCAGCATGTACCGTGCCTAGTCTCCAGATCTGTGGTTTGTTTCGTAGAAGGTAGTAAATCTTTCTCTCCAGCTCCCTGCCCGGGATGATTTATCTCACGCTGAATGTCAGGTCCTGCCATGCTGTCCCTCCTTCACCGGAGCAGTCCCGAATCCCGGGATCTCTCCTGACCCGTTCAGCTCTTTACTCCGGGGCGTGTGTCGGGGCAGCCGAGTGTCATCCTGGGAGCGTCGTCCTGGGGCAGGAGCGCTCCCACCCTGTTGGGAGATCCGAGCGGACCTTTCTGCAGGTGGTGGGAGAGCGACCGGCTCCACGTCCCCTCTGTCCCACTCCTGGGCTCCCGGCGTTTTCCAGCCACAACTCCTTGCCCCGCAGGCGTTTGCCAGCGTGCCCGACCCCGGCGAGTTGGCCCCTCGCACGTCCTGGCGCCCCCCAGGAGCGGGTCCGGTCCCCAGCCGCCCCCGGGCTGCCCCATGCCGGCTCGCCACAGCGGTGCCGTGCACCCGCCGGCCGGGGGAGATGGGTGTCTCGCCAGCGCTCCTCGGCCTTAATTTGAGAGTGAGTAAGAACAGGTTTGAGGGAGGTAATGACAGCTCGGGGACGGGAGCAGGGGCCCGGGGAAGGAATGGTGTGAAAATAGAACGGTGGAGAGCTCTGTAAGGGAGAACAACGCCGTCCAGTTCTTCAGAGGCTTTAATTTTAGCTCTTCTATAAACATCTCGTTACTAAGCGGCTCATCCAGCAGAACCTCCTGGAGTCGTGACTTTCGGTGGAAGTGCTGCGCTGGGAAAACACGAGCGGGTCCTCATCACCCCGCACCGGCCGGGCAGCGAGGTTCCCGGCTCCTCTCGAGGATGTTGTATCTGGGAGTGAGTGGCCCGGGAAGGGAGTGGTTTGCCTGCCTCTGGGAGATGTTCCGCACTTGGCAGGAACTTTCCCAACCAGGAGTTGGTCGTGTTTTGGTGGGAGTTGCATGTAGACAGTTTGCTTCGCCACCCCGTTCTGCATTCAGTCCCATCCCAAACTGTTTGTCCTTCTGATCATTATCATCTTGTGTTTACAGAGAGTCAAACATGTCCTCAAACATCACCAGGGCAATCATTAAACACAGAATGAGTTCATTTTTTCCCTAATTTTTTTTTTTTTTTTTAAATATAGCCAGGACAGGAATTGGTGTTCCAGGTACGACTTTGTCTCTTTGTAGAGACTTTTGCCATAAATAGTGTCAAAAGGAACTTCATGAGTGCCGAAAGCTTCTGTGTCATCCCGCTCCTGTCCTGCAGACTTACTGCCGGGTGCGTGTTCCGTATCTGGTTCAAATCTGCCTCCGCGCCGTGGCCGTGTGCGCGGTGCCGGTGGCTCGGCTGCTGCGCGGGCGTCCGGTGTTCCTGCAGCCCGGGAAAGGGTCGAGCTCCGTCTCTCCCCGAGTTTCTTCTCCTGTGAAGTTGCACTAAAACCTGAAGCGAAGGAGAACGTGTGGATTATTTATTTGTCTGGATTACTTACCGTCGGGCCTGCTGCCCCCCGTGCAGACAGAAGGGGCGGCCGTGCCTGCGGCGGGGCCTCGGTCTTCTGGGGGGAGCGGGAGGGGACAGCGGGCGTCCAGTAAGTGCCACCGCACGTACGGGTGGCAGCAGAAGGGCTCCGTTGCCCGCCGGCTGCGGGCGGCGAGCTGCACAGGCGCATGGCACCCTGCGGTGCTGCCGGCCACGCTCGGCACTGCCGGGGCGGCACGGCACGGTGGGGACAGGGGCGTCCCCTCCCATGCCATGGGGACGTTACTCGTGGCCGTGGGTGTGGGGACGGTTTGGGGCGGGTGGGCTTTCCCAGGGGAGGGCTCGGGGCACCCGGGACGGTGGCAGACGCGGGGCTGCGGCAGCGGCCAGCCCCGGCCCCACACACAGCCCTTTTGTTTTCCTCCATAGAAAAGCCATTCTTGGGGCTCCTTTCATAAATATGTAACGAGGGAACAGTGGAGTCATTGTCCTCCGAGCAGACACTGTCGTGTTGTTCTGGGGCTGCTGTGCCCGCCGGTGCGGTGGCTTTGGTGTGGCGGGGGGAGCACTTGTCTCTGGGACGAGGATGGCTTGCTGGGCTCAGGTCTGCATCCCGATTTCTGCCTCGCTCCCCCTGTCTCTGTGTTGTTTTTTGAATCCCCCAGCTGACGTCCCTGGGCTGGAATATCCCAGCTGCTCCACTCCTGCAGGTGTTGACTCCCAGTTAACGGGAGTGCTAAGTGGTGGTCCTGCCTTTCCCGTCAGGTCAGCGGGATAAGCCTTCTCGTAGGGAACTTTGAGGCCAGTGGGATGAACGTGGAAGCCTAGGTGTGACAATCTGACAGCTAGGGAAGATCTCAGAGGTGCTTCTTGTACTGAGAAAAGAAGGAATGGGAAGGAGAGGGGCTCCTGTTCAGACCCTGTCTCTGGAACTGCTCTTTTGGGGTGAGGCGTGATGGGCAGAGCGGGGGAATAAGAGCCAGTGATGACTTGGCCTGTAATGGTTATATCTGAAAGCGAAACAGCAGGTGTGTGTGGATGTTAGGGTGAGAAATAAAATTGTATTTCCTGGTTGGCATGCTTGAGAGGAGAACCGCGCAGCTCCGAGAGCTCGGTGGGAGCCGTCGGGCCGGAGGCAGGTGTCCGTCCCCGTGAGGATGCGTCTCCTCGGGCCAGGGCAGGGTCCTGCCGAGATGTGCTCCAGCAGCCGTGGTGGCTGCAGCTCCTCTCCTGTTTGTCTCCGCTTGGGAGAAATACAAGTTACTGTCTGAAATTGTATGGGCTTTTTCCCTCTTTTTAAGCGGTTGAATTATTTTTCCCTAAGAAGTGAATTTGGTCAGGCGGAGGAAGAGAAGTGGAGCTATGGGGAAGGGGGCCATGGCTCTTCGCCGTGTCTGGAAGAACTGCAGCAGCCTCTCCGCCGCGGTTTGGCAGTTCTGTGGGCTGGGGGGCGGGAGATGAGGGTTGCCCGCAGAGCAGCCTGCAGCTCCCGTGCGATCAGCGCGCGCTGCTGTGCATTCGCAGGTCAGACCGCAGCGTCTGCAGCTCTCTGCCCCACGACAAGCCCTCTGCCCGCCGCTCCGAAGTGCAGCCTGCAGCTGGGCATGTCCCGGGCAGCCGTCGATGCCTGTCGGAGCTTTGCAGAGATCGCGGCCTTGGACTGCTCGCCCTCCCGCTCCTGGCAGACCTTTCCTGTTTGCTGGGCAGGCGAGAGCGGGGGCAGCTTCCCGGCTCTGCTTCCTCGTCGCCGGCGGTCAGGCAGCCAGGTGCTGAAGCGTGAGCTGGCTTGGGTTCAGCTTTGATGGGCTGCGGCGAGGATGTGCTGCTCCCCGTCCCCCTGGAGAGCTGTGGAGGGGGGAGCGTGGAGCCTGCCAGAGCCTCCTGGACCTCGCTCCCCACATCGCTTTGTTCCCGACGCGATCTCAGCCCTTTGTCACAGCAGCTCAATGTCGTGGGTTTGTTTTTTAATCCCGGCCATCCTGGGTAGTCAGGTGCTGTTTTGGATTAAATACAGGCTGTGTGTTTAGCGTGAGAATCTCTTGCATGGGGCATCTTCTCTAGAGAGCATCCTTGTTTTCTCCCCGACACCGTGCAATGCCCCGTTTCTCGCTGGGCAGCACTTGGCAGCCCTGCTCCCGCGTCCTCCTGCCGCAGCCACCACCTCGCTCCACAGGTGGGACGGAGCGTTGCGGAGGGATGTGCTGGCAGGTTAGTCAGACCGTAACGCCGGTTGATGCAATAGCTCCTGCTTCTTGCGGGGCAGTTGCCCAACCACCGTTTGATAGCGCTCGCGGCCCTGCCAGGGTTACGTGGATCGCTGCTCGCTCCAAGAGCACCATCAGCGACCTGCTGCCTCCTCCAGGGCTGGTGCCTGATTGGCATCTGACGCAGCAGGCTTGCAGGCATGGTTTGGGTGTGTTGCGTCGCTCACCGCAGATCTTTGCAGTCGGAAGCCTCAGGTCCCCTTGCAGGTTGAGTTCCATGGCTTTGGGCCTTGTGGGTTAATACTGTTTTGCAGGAAGCCGCCTCCGTGACTATGGTCAGTGCTTTGTGGCACGAAGTATTTTATGATGCTTCAGAACAGCTAAACTTTTAAAATAATTTCTGCTTTGGGATACCAAGCAGCTCTTGGAAGCCTCTGCTAAGGACGCTTCAAAGCAATGCTGAAGTCGAGGTCCGTCCCCCTGTGCCGGGGGTGAGCAGCCAAAGGTGCCGTGTTGGGAATGTTCCCCGCTCTCTCGGGCAGAGCTGGGCACCCCCCGCCGCCGTGCTGGCAGCCGGGGGGGAGGCTCAACCACCTCTTGCTCCTGTGTTGAGGGCTTGCGAGCTTCGCGTTCCCCCGTTGTATATCATAGCGAATTCTCGAGGTTTGGGGGTGTGGGAGTCGTGTCTGAGCCTGCAGGAGAGCTGATGTCTTGAGACTGACTGTACTGGTTGTACCGCGCCGCTCGGCGAAACACCCTCCCGTGCTTTCAGCAACCTGAGAGCAGAGGGCTTCGCGTGTGAGTGCTGGAAAAGGCCTTGTTCCAAACAAGGTCCTTTTGCCTAAAAAACACGTGAAAATTCACTTCTCCTGCGACTCTCCTCATTCTGCCATCGCAGCAGGCTCCGCAGAGAAGGTCTGGCTCCCGCAGTGGCCGGAGAAGCTGCTGCAGGGTTGGGTTCCTCGTTGGCCGGACCCTGCGGGCACAGACCGGGCTCGCCTGCGCTGGGCGGCCGGGACTGCGGCGCCTTTGCGCCGGCTGCTCTGCACCGTGCTGGAGGTCAGCACACCCCGGTCGCTGTTTCCACGCCGGCTGGCTGGCAGTGGCTGGCTGGGTTGGCCGGGGAAGGTGGACACCTCTGCAGGGGACTGGAAACACTCTGGAAACGTGGCTCGGGGTCCTGGGAGACGGGTCCTGGCTTAGTCTTTCTCCAGGACGTTCTCTCCAAGCTCCTCTTGTCACCTAAGAGGTACCGAGAGCGAGGGAAGCGGAGGGGAGCCTCTCACTTGGCCATGACCCTGCCGGACCGAGAACCGGCCGTTCCCGGAGAGCGTCCCCGGCGTGCCAGCGCTCCCCGCCGCTGGCCTGCCCGAGAGTTAAGGTCATCTGGTTGTGTTGTGTCAGCTGAGTGTTTAACTTTTTGCTTATTTAGAATTTCCTGTATTATGATAAAATCTCGTAAACTTCCAAATATAGCTTAACGCTAATTTAGACCGTAACAGGCTGCCCCGGGAACAGGGACCAGGTGTCACCTTAAGTCGTGCCGGCCTTTTTGCAGCGCAGCGGCAGGAGGAGGCAGGAAGGAAGACGCGAAGCGAAGCAGCTGAGTTAGTGCCGACTCCGCAGACACACGTGCTTTCCCAGGCATCTGGGCTGGGGACGGCAGAAGAATCGGCGGGGCTGGCCTGGCTCCCCTCCGCAGGAAGGGCCGCGCTGATCGGACAGCCTGATACGGGCGGCGAGCGGCTTGGAGCCTGCGTGTGTTCGATGATGGGAAGTAGGGAGGCGAGGATCAGGCTGCCTAAGGAGTGGCTGAGCAGAGCGCCTGGCTGGCCAGAGTCTGTAAGGCAGGCTGCTGGTTAACGCCAGTCGCGAAAATCAGCATCCACCCAGCCCACAGGTTGCTAAATAACACCGTAGCTCTGAGAAAACCCAGGGAGTCAGGTTTCCCCTTGCTCTAAACGACTCCTGGAGTGATTTTTACGTTTGTGTTGAGGATGATCTTGTATCTGTTTCCCTCGCGACCAGGGGAGTGCGGGTGAAGACGTGTGCGCTCGCGGCAAGGCTGCTGGAGCAAGCCGTCGTGGGGGGCACGGGTCCGGGAGCCGTCGCCGGGGACAGGCCGTGGGAGAGCTGTAGTTCTGCCCTCTGTGTCTAAAAGGGTTTTTCCTGTCTGTGAAGCTTGTGCCAGGTCGTTTGCGCTCGGAGGCGGCAGGTCTTGCTCAACTCCTTTGCCCTGAGCACCTTGCAGCCACCGATGCTGTCAGCGGCGCGTGGGACCTGGCCGGGGTGGACGTGGTGTCTGAGCACGGGGAGGGGGGGAGATTTGGTTAACCCAGCGCTCGACGCTGTTTTCTTCACAGCTTGGCACTGACCTTTCCATTTTGGTCCTCAGACTATAAATGGCATCTTTTCTGATGCCTTGTTCTGCTAAATTCGGCTGTGGCTGGCTGGTGGTAAGTGGAGCGGTGAAAACAGGGTTAGGTGCCAAAAATAGTCCTTTGGTGGCGCACGTTTTCTGGTGAGGCTCCTCCTGGTACCTCGCCCCGTCAGTGGTCCTGGGACCGAAATCCGGCTGTGCCGGAGGGAGGCCGGCGCCGCTCGTGCTCCCGAAGGCAGCAGGCGTTACTGTGAGGGAGGAGCGAGGCGGGCGTCCCCCGGGACGATGCAGGTCTGCGAGGGACTGAGGTGCTCCCGCGTTACAGGGGCTGTCTGCCGGCGTGGCTGCGCCTCCCCCGTGGTCGGAGCAAAATCCTTCTCAGGATTTCCGATTCCCAGACTCCAGCTTGACCCACCGGAGCAGGGTTTTACCCTGAGCGGCTTCGTCGCTGAAAGGACGTGGCCAGCGCAGAAGCGCTTCCCCAGCCGTGCCGGCTCCGTGAACGCAGCAGGAGCTACCCGGGTTTCAGCCATGGCTTAGCCATTGCTTCACGCTGTCCCGGGAACCGGCTGCCATCCGACGAGCTGGCCCGCTCCCCGGTGTGCCGGTTTCTGTGCTTGCCTGGCCGGCTAGATCAGGGTGTCATGTGGGTGAAGAGCAGTTTTTTTATTTGGGGTGGTGTGGGGTGGTGGGCAGGCGTGGGTGGGAGTGCTCCCCCCAGCAGCGGGGCAGCCTCCGGGTGCCGTTAAAGCCACGGGGAAACGGCGGCTCCACAGGAACCCGAAAGTAAAACCGAGCAGAATGATGCCATTGTTCGGGGAAAATGTCAAGTGCCAGGTTGTAAATAATGAGCAGTGACTTACAGGTCACAATCTGCGTGTATGATCTTGTGTTAGCAGCACAAGGAAGGAAACTTAAACTTGACCAGAGATCTGCCGCACTTCTGCTTGGCCTCTTACGCACCTTCAGATAACGAGTTTGTCAGCTGTTTGCTCAGGACTCTGTTAAAATCGCTGCTTTTCCCCGCGGGAGGGGCGGTGCTGCCGTACAGCTGTGTTTGTGGAAGGGGCCGGGGTCTCTTCTGTGCTGCCCATGCCTGGCTGACGCAGTGCCGGAGCATCCCGATGCTTCCAGCCTGGCGTTACCGGAGGCTGAAGCGCCGGCTGGGTACCTGCTGCCCCTCTAATCCCCCTCTTGTCTTCTGCAGGGAGCGGGGATGGACAGGGACAGATACTCCAGCGCTTCCCGGAGAAGGACTGGGAGGACAACCCCTTTCCCCAAGGCATCGAGCTGGTGAGTGTGCCATCCCTCGGGACTGGGACCCTGGGGAAGCGTGACCGGCGGTGCGGGCAGGTGACGCCGTAGCACTGCGTGCAGGCGCCTCGCTGGGCGCTGCAGGGTCTGACCGGGGGAGCCCACCAGAGAGGGGTTCCCACCTGCCCCCGGTGCAGCTCCAGCTCCGGAAAACCATGGGATCCAGCGTGCTGCCTCCCAGCCGGGCCGTGGCAGAGCCCGTTCCCTGCTGCGTGCACTCCTCTCCTGGCCGCTTTGCTCCCCCTCCTGCTCTGGGATCAGCTGCTGGGGATGCTGGAGCGCTTCCTGGAGGAGCCGCACGGATGCAGCGTCAGTATAAATAGCCCCGTCACAAACAGTGGGGCTCTGCCATTGCCGCGCCTCTCCCAAGCGCTCGGCCGAGCAAAGCGCTCCCCTCCTGCGGCCGTCGGCGTCGGCTCAGCCTCCAGCAGGCCTGGGTGTGCTCCGTGCGCGTCCGCCCGGCGAGGAGGGCTGCTGGCCCTGGATCCCTTCCCCAACCCTGCGGACACACGGCCCGCTGCTGCGAGTCCTTTGAGGTTGCGATCGCTGCTGGGTCATACCCATACAGTGACACACCCAGTCGAATTTGGCACCGCGCGGGTTCTTCACAAACCAGCTTTTAACTAATCAAGGATAATAGGATTGTTCTTCTCAGTTGCTAAATTTGACTGGAAGTTCTTTTCAGACCCTTCCCTGCTGCGCTGGTGCTGCCGAGGAGCTCTGAAGGAGAGGAGCTGGTGCTCCGCTGCCAGCCAAAGCGAGCGCGTTGGGCTGCGGTTGTCCAGACCCCTTTTCACCCCTAAACTGAGCCCCCTTCTACGCCGCTCTCCGCCTCCCCCGCCCCACAGTTCTTCCCCCTTTCCAGCTGAAGTACAGTGGAGTGCAAAACCCGGAGAGGAACGAGGCGTTAGCGGTTCCTTCACTGCCTTGCAAGCCTCATGGTGCTGGGACTGTCCTCGCCTCCCTCCTTGAGGCCTTGCAAGTACCTTCGCTGCGCTGGGAGGCGTGGGCGCCTGCGGGGCCGGTGTGTGGTGGTCGGTGCAGCGGTGCTGGCCGGCCGAGAGCCCCGTCCTCTCCTGGAGCGGAGGAGCCGGGAGCAGCCAGCCCGTTCTGCCCGCGTCCCTGTGTGCAGAGGGTTTGCACCTCCCTGTTCAGACGGGCCCAGCCTGAGTCACCCGCCCGCGAGCCCCGGGAGGTTCAACCAGGCCAAGTGCAGGGTCCTGCACCCGGGTCGGGGCAATCCCAAGCGCAGACACAGACTGGGTGGGGAATGGGTAGAGAGCAGCCCTCAGGAGAAGGGCTCGGGGGTGTTGGTGGATGAGAAGCTCAGCATGAGCCGGCAACGGGCGCCGGCAGCCCAGCGAGCCCCCGGCACCCCGGGTGCATCCCCAGCAGCGTGGCCAGCGGGGCGAGGGGGGACTGTGCCCCTCTGCTGCGCTCTGGGGAGCCCCCCCTGCAGCGCTGCCTCCAGCTCGGGGGCTCAGCACAGCAGAGACACGGCCCTGGGGGAGCGGGGCCAGAGGAGGGCCCGGAGATGCTGCGAGGGCTGAGCCCCTCTGCGGGGAGGACAGGCGGGGAGAGGGGGGGTTCAGCCTGGGGAAGAGAAGGCTCCGCGGAGACCGCAGAGCCCCTTCCAGTGCCTAAAGGGGCTCCAGGAGAGCTGGGGGGGACTCTGGGTCAGGGAGGGGAGCCATGGGACGAGGGGGAACGGTTTGGCACTGACAGAGGGGGGATTGAGATGAGGTATTAGGAAGAAATTCTCTCCTGTGCGGGCGGTGAGCCCCTGGCGCAGGGTGCCCCGAGAAGCTGTGGCTGCCCCATCCCTGGAGGTGTTCCAGGCCGGGTTGGACGGGGCTGGGAGCACCCTGGGCTGGGGGGAGGTGGCCCTGCCCAGGACAGGGGTGGAATGAGATGGCCTTTAACTGTCCTTTCAACCGAAGCCAGTCTGCGATTTTTAGGGCTCTCTGAAGGGCGTTTGCGCAAGGTGACTGATCACCGGGGGAGTCCCGGGTACCTCTCTAGCAAAGGGCACCCGCCCAGGTCACACTCCAGGTCCCTGTGCTTCCCCTGGGCTTTGCTGAGGCGATGGCCTTGGCCTTGGGAGCTCGTTTCCTTAGAGCAGAAGTGTCATGGGCACCCAGGGCACTGCGCGTTGGAGCCTGTCCATGTGCAGGCTCTGGGTAGCTGAGGGGGTGGTGGGCCAGCCGGCGTCTCGGTCCACAGCCTGGGCTAGCTGCTTGCACTGCTCGATGCCCGTTTTCTGAGCAGTGCGTCTGCGGCCGCCCCTGCTCGCCCGTCCGGACTCAGTTCTGCTCTCGGCTGCCCTCCCACGTTTCGTGGCCTTGCCCAGAGCCGGTGGTCATCTCCATCTTTGTGCGTGCTGGTGCCAGAGGACTTCCACGTGAGCTGCTGGAGGCTGATCAGGACACCCCGTGTTGTGTGCCCTCTGAAGCTCTTGTGTCACACTTAGCCGAAAACCATGGGGCTCTGCCGGCGCTTGCAAAGGAGAGCTGCTGGCGTGCTCCTCTCACCTGGCGGGGAGCAACCGGCTTGTGGAGCGGAGGGCGTCAGAGCTGGACACGTCTCTGATCCCTCTGCTGGGCGCTTGGCTTCGGCAGTTACCGCCGCAGCCGCCAAGTCGTGCCGCGTGGCCCGTCACCAGGCCCAGCGGCGGTGGCCGGCTCATCGTCCTATCGCGTGCTCACCGTAACTCCAGCGCAATTTCGGAGTTTTACGTGCTATTTTGTCTGAGGCAAAAATATGTATTATTTTTCTGGTTGGCGTTTCCTGGTTGTCTGCAGGGGACTTGGGAACTGTCCCAAGAAAGAGGAAAGCTGCTTTTTTCCCAAGGGTCAAACTGTCCAGCCAAAAAATCCCTGGAATTTAAACAATTGGAGCCCCGTCCTGTTGGGAGCAGAGGGTGGCTCCGAGGCTTCCCACAAGCTGTCAGGAGGCGTCCTGGGTGACCACCACGTAAGGCTGAAACTAAAGCAGCTTCCGAAAATCAGACGGAGGCCGCTTGGGGGATTTTGGGTTGTACATTACATTGCAGTCACTGCTGTGTTTCTTTTTAATGGCTTTTTTTGGGGAGAAGGTTTTCTGGTGCATGTAGGGAGCAGGAATTTGTAGCTTCTGCCCTTGCGCGCTGTCTGACAGCATTTCCAAACAAAAATATCTCATTTTAATGGATGGGAGTTCCTCTGGAGAGAGACACGGGATGTGAACATGTCTCCTCTGTTGCAGCATCCTCCCCTCCGGCCGCCCTCGAGCCCCCGGTGGGACGCGCTGGCCGCCCTCGCCAGCCTGCTGCGGGCAGCCGGGGGGAGCCGGGAGAACCGGGGTGCCAGCGCAGGTGAAACCGCGGCAGGGAGCCCCGCTTCACACTGCGCCGAACGGCTCCGGCTTCCGAGGGTCACTGGCTGCAGTGCCCGCGGTGGTGCCGAGCGAGGTGAGGGTTACGGGAACGGGGATCCCCACAGGTGTGTGCTGGGGTGTGCTGCGCCGCTGGTTCCTTCTGCTCCGGCCAGGGTCGGTGCAGTCCCTCCTCTCCCTTTCCCATCCCACCTTCTCTACCATCCCATCTTCATCTTCACCATCCCGTCCTTCTTTACCACAATCCCGCAGGTCTGCTTAACGCAGCACGGTGTTTCCCTTGTCTTAAGGCCACTCGTGGATGGTTGTGGCGTGCTGCAGGCCGTGTCGTTGTGCCTGCTGGCTATGTCCCACCCTCCGGACACGTCGCAGCTCTGCCAGCACGCACCGGCACCCCAGCCAGCGTATGCCAGCGTTCCCTCCTGGCGCCTGGGCACCGGAGAGCGTTCGGGCTTCTGCTGCTCTCTGAGATCGAACAGTGCGATCCTTTTGTTTTCCACCCCGCAGGTAATTGCCTGCATGTTTGCAGCTTCAGCCTCCTCGCCCGGTGAAAGTACGGGTTTGTACCAGGTTTGCTCCTGGGTGCCGGGCGCGCTTGGGCAGAGGTGCCGGCAGGAGAACGCTGCGCCCTGGCCCTGGCCGGGGGGCTCGGTGGGGCAGCGTCCGCAGGCCCGGGGGGGCTCCGCTTCCAGGGGATGGCAACACACTCTGCCGCTCGCAGGAAAGCTTCCTTTGCCGCTTTGTGTTTGTGGGGTGATGGTAGCTGAGCGGAGCCTCTTCTGGAGCTTCCGTCCTGAGTTGGGCAGCCGACGGCCGAGCGCGCGCAGCCGCCTGCTGGTTCGGCAAGGCGCAGGAGAGGGCAGAGCTGCCGCCACGCTTCGCCGTGGGTTTCATCAGGAGGGGAGCAGGCAGCTCCTCAGCCAGTGGGATGCTGGTGACCGGCGGCTCCACGTGCCGTCCCTCCTGCAGGGTTGTCTTGTCCTCCCGGAGCTTTCCAGGGTAGAAATAAATGGTCAAGGGGATGTCTTGGGGCATCATCGTGTAGTGATAGGACGAGGGGTAATGGTTTTAAACTGAAAGAGGGAAGATTTAGATGAGATAGGAGGAAGAAATTATTTCTTGAGCGGGCGGTGAGCCCCTGGCGCAGGGTGCCCCGAGAAGCCGTGGCTGCCCCATCCCTGGAGGTGTTCCAGGCCGGGTTGGACGGGGCTGGGAGCACCCTGGGCTGGGGGGAGGTGGCCCTGCCCAGGGCAGGGGGTGGAACGAGATGGTCTTTAATGGTCCCTTCCCACCCAAACCATTCTGTGATTCTATGATCATAGACTAGATCCTTGCAAAATTGGTGCTTACAAACCCGGGAAGGGCCTGGGACATAACTGGTGGAAGAAGCAGCGCTGATCCGTGCGATGCTGTGGAAAACAAGTCTTGCCAGAGAGACACACGCACGCATGGTCACGAGAGGTTGGTTTTGTTGCTAAAACTGCTCTCGGCAGTGTCTGCGGAGCCCGGCACGCAGCTCGGCTTTCCTGTGGGATTTTTCTAAACAAACGAAGGGCTGTTGCCCCGGGGAGGCTTAGGTGCAGCTCGGCTGGGGCATCCGCCAGCGCCGGTCTGGGGGGGGCTGAGCACGTCCTGCAGGTCAGTCACCTCCATCAACACCCCCCTCGTGTGAGATTCGAGACTTTCTGCTCTTGCGACTGTTGGCAGCTCGCTCCTCTTCTCCGTGGGCACCCGGCAGCGCTGCAGTGGGCTGTAAGGAAGGACGGGCTGTGCGGAGCAGCTCCCGCACACCCCAGCGGCCCCCGGAGCCCCGGCAGCGTGTGCCATCGTCCTGCACTGCACGGGTGGGTCTGCGGCACCCGAGGGCAGAGCAGCGGGAGCGCCGGGTCTGCCCACGCCGTGGGGGAATCCAGTGCGGGGTGAGCATGCTCCCAGCGCGGATCTGAGGTCGGGCGAGGCACGGGTGAAGAGCTCACCTCTTGCACACACAGATCCACGGAGATCTTCAGTTCTGCGTGGGGGCCCGTAGCTTTGTCTTCCTTTAACTGTGGCACCTTCGGTGTTGCAGAGCACCACAGTACTGCCATTGGTCCCGGTCAGGATGCTTCTGGAGGACCCTTGGTCTCATCACCGGCCAACCTACGCTCATCTTTCGTGGAGGATGTTTGTCCTTTCGAGAGGCTCTAGCTTGGAATGAGGTAGCGGCTGTGGAGGTCAGACCTCTGCGTGCCTGGTGCTTTACAACACATGGCTGCTTTACGGTGACTTCTGCAGGATAAATCGGCCAAGGAGCATTGAGTGCAATCAAACCGGGCTGCACGCGACTCCAGGGCATAGCCGTGTACCCCGGCGGCATGACCCGACCCACGGTGTCACCTGCCGTGGTTTGAAGTGACCCGTGCTCTCAGCAATGCTGGTTTTAGGAAGCTGACATCTTAACCGCGGCTTGGGAAGAGTCCCGGGGCAGCTTGGCGCTCGGAGCTCAGGTGGGTGTCAGGAGCCTCCTGCACCTCCCATGCTGGGACCGAGCGCTCCGGCGGTCCTCGCTGAGCTCGCACGTTGGGGACGGAAGGTGGTGGAGCCGTGCCTTGGCCTGAGCAGCTGTAACCCCAAGTGAGGAGGCTGAAGTGTGTTTGCATTCGTCTTGTGCCATCGTTTCCCTGTGCTCGTTTAGCGGTGGCGTAATTGCCTCTGGAGTGGGCTGAGGCTCCTTGGCACAGGAGATGGCACGACCGGGGAGTGGAGCAGAGCCTGCGCCGGCTGGTGGTGGTGATGGCGATGTCCTCCTGGGGTTCCCTGGTAGAGGAGCGGTCCAGGGGATCTGGACTTCCACTTCTCGGGCCTCTGGCTGAGCGCACTTGACCCCCGACATCTGGCTTGTACATACCTGTCTCCGCAGGGGAGTTTGACGCCGCGGTCGTGGAGTGCATCCCTTTGCCCCGGGATGCGGCAGTCGGGAAGTGCTGGGTGGGACCCGGCAGCGAACTCCTCGAGGGCAGCAGCTTTGTGTGCTTTGCTCTCGTCATTTCGGCAATGAAATGTTTGCACAGAGCGGTGAGCTACGGGTTCGTTGCGGAGCCCCGTGAGGAGAGGAACCCGCTGGTTGGGAGAGCGCCGCGGCGTACTCGCCCTGAGAGCTGCTGAGCCGTACCTTCCCCCCGCGCGCTGGCAGGGGAGCCGGGCAGGAGGCAGCCCGGCTGGAAATTGGCACCGGGGAGGAGAGGCCCTGGGACACAGGTTTGCAGGGACACACGTGGCAGAGTCTGGGAATGCCTCACCTCCCCGCCGCGACACCTGGGCAGCTGAAGAGAGCCGAGCTCCTGCGCTGCGGCTGCTGCCCGGCCCTTACGGCCGCGGCCGCACCGGGCGGCCCGGGGGAGGAGAGGAGGGTCTGTGCAGCGGTGTGTGTCGGTGCGTGGAGCGTGAGGGTGGGCACGGGCAGCAGTGAACAGCTGAAAAACTTCACCAGGTTGAAACCAGCTTCGATTCGCAAGGGTTTGGTCTGGAGCAGCCATTTCTGCAGCTTTGTGGTGTGCCAGCCCTTTCTGCCTGTTCGGCCTCATTGCCGCCGTATTCTCATCCTCGGTTTTACTCAAGTCACCGTGTCCTCAGAGTGCATCGGGCCACGGCCCCACAAGTAGCCGAGCTGTCCCGTTCTCAGTGAGGTCCCAAAAGTTTTGGGAATTTTCCACAGCTCCTCACCAGCCAAATGCAGATGCTGAGGAAATACAGAAAAATCCCTTCTGACTTTGAAACCCAGGGGGAGTCCTGGGGCCGCCGGCTGGAATTACCCACCGACCCTGGGGAGGATGTTTGGAAAGTCCCCAGAAACCGGTAAAACTGTGTTCGGAGCTGCCTGAAGTGCGGTGTTGGCACGGCCCGGGCGGTGTTTTCCAGCTGCCTGCCCCGAGGCAGGAGTGCCACCTCCCGGGGCAGACGCCGCTGCCTGGGGGCAGCCCTGGGACACGTCGCCTTTCCTTCCCGGCACCGCGCCGGGCTGCAGGGACCTGGCAGGGCCTGGCAAGCCTCGCGGGCTCGATGCCGGCTGCAGGTAGCCGCCTCGCACGGCACAGCCCAGCTCCTCGCAGCCCCTGTGCCAGAGGAGCTCCTGCGGCTCCGAGATGGGTGCGGGGTGATGGAGGGTGCTCGGCTCGGCCAGGGCGTCCCGTCACCCTTCCTCCCAGCTTGGGTTTCTCCAAGCAGCTCCTGCTGTCCCTGCGGAGAAGAGGGGAGGGCGCCTGCCCAGTTCTCCCCCACAGAGGGGCCGGGAGGCTCTGGCTGGTGTTCCCCCCTCCCTGGACTGTGGTGGCTGCGGGTGCTGGGGAAGGTGGCACAGCCCTGTTTCCCTCTATGCTCTATAGGTGACGTGCTGCGGCACCAAGCTCCCTGTCCCCGGGAGCCGGTGCCTGGTGGTGTCAGTATGTGGTGGGGTTGCTTTCGCACCATCCAGCCCCCCGAAGCTCCCGGCTCCCACCGCCAAAGCGATGCGGGGGAGCGAGGGCAGCGGCGCGGGCAGTGCAGCCGCCCTGACCGCTGTCCCCTGCCCTCTCTTGCAGTTCTGCCAGCCCAGCGGCTGGCAGCTCTTCACCGAGAGGAACCCCCCCACCTTCTTCGTGGCTGTGCTGACCGACATCAACTCGGAGCGGCATTACTGCGCCTGCTTCACCTTCTGGGAGGCCGTTGAGAGCGCACAGGTACTGTGGGCTGCCGGGGTCGTCTCTGCAGGGGCGGGTTGGGGAGGGTGGCCGGCAGCGCTGGCTGGGAAGCATCCCACTGCCTTCAGCTTTGGCCAGCGGTCCTGCTTTCCCCTTGTTGGAGGAATCCGGGCCCTGGGGTCGCAGGCTTGGGAGAGGGAAGAGCATCCTTTTTCTAACCGTGGGACTTGGCTGATGTGTGTCTCCCTAGCCTCAGAGCCACCCCAGGAATGGTGAGGGGGAGGCGGAGGAAGAGGAGCCATCGTCTCCCGTACAACCCGCGCAGCTCTTTGCTCCCAAAAGCTTGGTGCTGGTGTCGCGGCTGGACCACGCGGAGGTGTTCAGGGTAAGTCCGAAATGCAGTGCGGCTGGGGCGGGGGGAGCAGGGCGCCCGCTCGGGATGGAGAGGAGAGCAATGTCAGTAAAGGCTCTGGGAGCAGCCACGTAGTCACTGCCAGGAGCAGGAGCTGCGGGAGCACCCTGGCGCAGCACCCCGTGGGAGAGCGGCGCGTCCCCAGCCCGCTCGTTGCGTCCCGTCCAGCCCCAGGAGCCGGGTCAGCGGCTGCGCGCTGAACCTGCACGGCTGGCTGCGGAACGGCAAGCCAAGGACTCGGCCACGCCGGGCAGCTGGTGGCCTTGACCCAGTTTTGTTAACAGAAAAAAAGGTGAAGAACAGCCTGTTCCTGTGGGAGCATTTATCTTTGCCATCTTTATTTTCTTTAAACGGGCTGCATTATGTGGCTGTGTAAGGTTTGGGAGGGCACAGGCTGCGAGCTGGCGCGTTTACAAGCTGCCTCCGCGCGTATTGTGCCCGCAGCTCTGCGGCTGGGGCAGGTGGGGTGTGGGCAGCCGCCTCCGCAGCGAGCGGCCCGGCTGCCTCGCTGCTGCCGTGGCCCCACGGAGGAGTCCCCCCAGCATTTACGGTGGGCTCTGTGCGAGCTTGCCCAGGCGCTGGGCTTGCAGGAGGGCAGCGTTCTCCATCAGGCCAGGCTGGGTCCTTCCTTTTTCCCCTCCCACCACGCGGATATCGCTTCTGGGCTCTGCCCTGTTCTTGAACCTCTTGTTCACAGCCCGCTCTGTGAATGGAGCACATGGTGTTCCCTCAGGGCGTTCAGTGCTCAAGGCATTAATAACTGACAGGGGAAAAAATATCATTCCATTCTCTGGCCCGGAGCTGCTTCAAACAGCGGAAGCTTTGGGCTTTGCAGACTCGCAGCCCCGAGCCACGTAACTGAGGTTGGGGGCTCCTCTGGAGGTCTCTGGTCCAGCGCCTACTCGAGCAGGTTGTCCAGGGTGTCATCCGGGTGGGTTTTGAGTATCTCCAAGGATGGAGACTGTACACGTTCTCTGGGCAACTGGGGCCAGTGCTCAACCACTCTCACAGTAAAAACGTCTGTATACTTAGATATTTTGGGGGAAAGTTGTGTGAGCCCAAGTCAAGCCTGTCCTGGCTGGTAGGTGGTGTTAAAACAGCAACCCTTTCCCAGCGAGCGGGAGCGGTGAGCGCGAGGCGGAAGGGAGCGTATGGACAGAAACGAGCCTGGATCGTCTGTCCATTTCCCTCATTGCAAGCAGTTGCATCGTGCGGTCATCCTCACATCTGGGATGGGGTTTACCATGCCTGGCCTTCCGTGGAGCTGGAATTCTCTAAAACGCCGGAGCTGTTCATTTTCTAAGACCTGGGAGAGCAGAGCGAGATCAGCCGGGCTGCAGAGTCTGCCGGCAACCCGGTCGTGCTTGGGGGTGATGCTGGAGGAAAGCAGGTCAGAGAACGGGTTCCCAAAGAGGTTTCCTGCCAGAGCTTCTCCCCTGGAGACCGCACTGAGATGGTTCCCAGCTCGTTTCGGTCCTTGCATACCTGACCGCTCGTCTGCCCCGGCTGGGTTTGTTAGGAGGCCCAGTAACGTTGGCGTCGCGTGTGTGGCTGCCCGGTTTCATTGCTTGAATTACCCACCGTAGTGAGTTCTGAGGAGCAGAGGAGCGACAAGAGCACTACAGTGCCGTTGTTCTGGGCCTGGGGTCGTTGCCCCCTTAGCTGTGACGCAGACCCAGGGATGTCGCTGGCGGTGCCCAGAAGGTCTCAGCGTGTGGCAGCTGTGGGGTCGGGGTCTCTGCTCCGCAGCAGCGAGTGCCGCACACCTCTGGCGTGCCCGAGGGGAGCCGAAGCAGATGGTGGCAGAACGTGGCGTGTTTGCCTGTTGAGAGGGGTTTGCCTCTCCCTGTCCCTGCCAGGAGAAGGGCGATGGGTGGAAACCCGGCCCTGGCCTTTGCCCGTTGGGTGAACGGACAGATTTCACTGCCTAAAATTGAAGTGCCGCCTGTTACTTGCCCAGCACAAGACGCAGGTTGTTGTGGCTCCTTCTCCTCTCTGATTAGAGGTCTCTGTAGCCCGAGACCTGGACCTGGTGGTCCTCCTGGTCAGCAGGGTGCGGGACTGAGAGTCAGCTCTTGCTCAGGGTGAGGTCAAGCCATACACACGTTGCGTCAGGAGCCTTCACCGCTGTTCGTGAACGTGCAGGAGCTTGCTCTTCACTTGGTTATTCCAGCGTGCAGTAGCCTGCCTGGCCCCTTCTCTCCAAAGCCCCGGTATTTGTGTTTTCTCTTTTCCTCACTGACGTGGGGAGATGGTTTGAGTTAAAAAACAACACCCAGAGGGTGCCTTGAAGACAAATTCCTCAAATTCCTTATTCATCTGTGTATTAGAGCTGTGCTGAATGCTGCCCCATGCTTGTGTCCCCTGAATCCCTCTGTGCTGGAGCTGGTGTTGCTTCCCCAAAAGAAAAGAAAAGAAGGAAAAGAATTAGATTAGATTAGATTAGAATAGAATCGAACAGAACAGAATAGAATAGAAATTCCAGTTGGAAGAGGCCTACAATGATCACCTAGTCCCGCTGCCTGAGCAGGTCAGGGCTGACCGAAAGCTGAAGCGTGTTGTTAAGGGCACGGTCCAAACGCCGGGCGGGCAGCACGCCGAGCAGGGCCCGGCCGGGTGTCTCGGCAGCCCTCGGTGGAGGAGTGGGTCTCCTTCCCATCCCTTGCTCGGAGTCACAGATGTACACATCTGCATCCCGCCCTGATGCTCAGCTGTGCTGTGCTTTCCTCTCCAGAACAGCCTGGGTTTGATCTATACCATCTACGTGGACGGACTGAGTGTGTCCCTGGAGAACGTCATTGGGAACCTCCTGACGTGTACCATCCCCATCACCGGGGGAGCTCAGGTGGGTAACCCGCTCTTCCCTCTCTTGCCTCTCCCTGCTTCTGCCTCTAAGCAGCTCTGACAGAAGCAGAGAGGTTTCGCTCAGCTGTATTCTGGTTTTGCTGTGCTGGGTGAGCTGAGCAAGGCCGATGTGACTCGTGGGCAGAGTCTGGCTCAGTGCGCTGGCAACGGAGGAGCTGCCGCAGTGCACTGCTACTGGCAAGCGCTTGGCTAGTGCAGGCAGTGCCTTCCCAAGTGCTTCAGAGTAGAAACAACAAACCTCTGTGAGTTGGAGCCGCTCAGCTCCTACGTCAGCTGAGAAGATCTCGCTGCTTCGCTTAGCTACAGCTTGCCGTGACTGGGCAGCTCGGTCTTGGCTCCTTGCTCCCTCCAGGAGGGAGTACTGGGTGGCTCGACCACCAGCTGGCTTACGCAGTCGCCGATCGATCTGTGCAAACAATTGCCACGGTCTCTGGTCATTCCTGCATCAGGGAGGTCTCGCTCCTCTGCTCAGGCCTGTCTGATTGCCTGGAGAGCTGCTCCAGAGCCAAGTGGCCACGGGCCATCTGTGAGAGCGGGGACGAGTCAGCTCGAGGGAGATGGGCCAAGCAAGGCTAACGTTTGCCAGATGAGCAGTTTGGAGCTCTCTCCTCACACCACGGGCCTGTGCCTGTGCGTGGCCAGGATCCCTGATGGACAGGGCTTGAGGAGCAACAGGCTCGCTTGTGCCCAGAACTGAGGCCATCAAAGAGGAGCCTCCTGTTTTTCCCCTCTGAGCCATGTGTTCCGCTCGCAGTCCTCCTCCTGCTCCAGGAAGGCCAGCTGGGCCCGGGCCCGCTCCTGCGAGCAGCAGATGGGTAAGGAAGGGCTAATTGAAGCTGGCTTGGAGGTGACAGAAGTGGAGAGGGCCCAGCTGGACCCTCTGGCAGGAGGCATTTGGAGACAGCAGTGTAATGCCCTGAAGGTCTTCTGCCACGGTAACACCTGGAACGTGACCATGGACGTGCACTTGCCTCCTGCAGTGGCTTCGCTTTCAGCTGAGCTCCACTTCCCCCAGCAAAAAACGCCATCTAATTCTCTCGCACCCTGGCTGCAGCCAAGCGGAGGGGCCTTTGCGGGGCCGGGGCAGCGCTGCAGGTCCCCGGTGCCCAGAGACAGAGGTTTCTTCCAGCACTGCGGCCCGTGACCCCGAGGGGAGGCTGCCGCCTTGAACCCCTGGGTCTGTGCGGGCTTCTTGGGCGGCTGCTTTCTGCTGGGCAGAAGCGGAGCCCCTTGGGCTGCCGTCGTGGTCCACCGTAGGTTTGGTGCTTCCTCTAGTAATCCGGAGCGATGCAGGTCCGGGGAGGGCCCAGCAGCCGTCCTGGTGCCTGCAGGAGAGGGATGGGTGGCACGCGTAGCCGAGTCCTCGGGAGAAGCAAGCAGGGTGCTGCCCGCACCCGGGGGGCTGCGACTGTGTGCCAGGCGTCCCAGGTCTGCTCGCATTCCTGCAGGATCTGCCCAGATCTGTCCGACTCCAGCTGGTTCCTCCCCGGTGGGACGTGTTAGCGGCAGTACGGGAGAGGAGAGGCTGCTCGCACCAGGGCGGCTCCTCCAGCCGCTGTGGCTCGCTGAACAGCACATTTTGGCACAGTTGTTTGCCACCTCCCGGTTCTTGCAGGATCAGTCTGTGCTGTGGGAACAAGTAGTGTGCTACAGGGAGGGCAGTTTGTTGGGGGCAGGTCCCTTCCCGTGCGTTACCTGTTCTCCTGCTGTGTCCAAACGCTGTTTTGCAGTGTAGTAGCTGTTGCTTTTGCTTTGTGTGCGTGTGTGTGTGCATCTCTCCTCCCCGAGAGCGCTGGTCCCCGCTTGATGTTGGCCTCTGCCTGTGTTTGTCTTCCCTGTTGTCTTGCTGTCTGTGTGTGTTTCTAACTGACTGTGCTATCTCTGTCTGTCTCTATCTCAGCTTGACGCGGACGACGAAGCAGCGGTACGCACACCTTTTCTTTCATTGGGTCCGTCTCCTCGTTAGCAACCTCTCTGTTGTTGGTATTGAGGGTGGTAGCGGAGGAGGCCCGCGCTCCGTTGGTCTCGGAGCACCCTCGGGCGTGCGTGTGCCGCGCTGCGGGGCAGCAGGGCGCGCGGGCCGGGGCGCTGGGGAAGGGGCTGCGCTCCTGCCCCGCAGCGGACTGGCTGTGCACGCTCTGCCTCTCTGTGAGCGCGCTCTCCTGGGGGTTGTGAAAACGTGGTGGCCTTGTCTGGAAGACCAGGTCAGGGGTGTTGGTTCGGCTCTGCCAGAAGGAAGGCGTTTAGCAGCAGATTTCTGGGCTGTTGCGGTGGCGTGAGCTCTTGCGGCTGCCAGGGCCGAGCGAGGAGGTGGGTTGCATGGCGAAACCTGCTATTGCAGAGGAGCGTTTTCCCTCGAGAGATGCAGAAAGAGGAGAAGAGGGCCAGTCATCTGGTCCTGCCCCAGCCCCTGCAGCCTGGGGAGAGGCTGGGGACGTGTAGGCTTCCCCGTGCCACCGGGAACGAGCTTAGGGCTGGGGAAAAAGTTGCATTGGAGAAGAAGCAATGAGACTGTGCCCAGTCTGTCCGTCCCCAGCCCTTGTACCAGCAGCCATCCGGGCCTGCTCGCGCTGCTCACCGAGGTGCCCCGTGCGACGGAGAGGCAGCAGAGCTGGTGCAGCTCCTTTGCCTGGCCGCGCTGGCCGGGCACGGCACAGGCGAGCCGTTCCCCTGGGGGTGCGAGGTCCCGGGGAGCCCTCCTGCGCTGCGTCGCAGTGCGGGTCTCGGGGCTTGCTGCCTTCTTCTGCCAGCCCTCGAGGAGGTGCTCGTGCTGGCCGGGACTGCCGGCTGTTTCAGCGGGTCTCATTCCTCCCGTTAGCCCGTGGCCCCAGCCAAGCACGCGACGTGTGTTGTTGCAGGGTGTTCTTCCCTCTACCTGCAGCAGCCGTGCCCCGGCCGCGCTGCCGTGAGGCGGCGTGCCGTGGTAGGACGCGCTCCCCGTTGGGTGCGAGGGTTGTGCCGGGGGCACAGTCGCCCTGGCCCTGTGTGCCGGGGGGATTCGGGCTGGTGCTGCTGGCGAGGCAGCGGGGCGGCCGGCTTGCCCTCGACGCTTGTGCTTGCCCCTTGCTTGGGTGGGCGCTCAGTGAGCGGGTGTGTTTTCTCTTGCAGAGGACGATCTCTCTGGGAGCGGGGGACAGGCAGGTGATCCAGACACCCATCAATGACTCGCTTCCCGTCAGCAGCTGCAGCGTGGCCCTGCTCTTCCGCCAGCTTGGTGAGACTTCTCCCCACGCCTCCTTCCCATCGGGTCCGGTGCCAAAGCCAGCTGGCCGAGTCCTGGGCTGGAGTTCCCTGCACGTCGCTTCCCACCGCGCTCCTGAGCCTGGCGTGGCAGCTCAGGGCTCCCTTCCAGCTGCAGCCACCTCAGGCTGAGCCCTCCCCGGCCCCGCGTTGCCTTCCCTTTCCCGGGAGGGCAGGAGGCGGCAGCTCGGGCACAGACGCGTGGCCAGATCTCTTGGGAAGAGCCGGGGTGGTGGAAGGAGTGCCCGGAGGTGTGCTGCCATTAGCCTTGCGCCTCTAAAGGACAGTGGCAGCTCAGGGGAGCTGCTGAGCGGCTCTTGGAAGAGGGGCTTCCTTGGGGGAGCGCGTACGGGTCCGTGGGTGACCCAGAAGCGGCTCTGGAAGGATGTTGGCTCCTCTGTTGTGCAGAATGTGGAGATGGGGAGTGGGATCCAGCCCGGGTGGGGATTAGTGGTCTCTGGAGGGGTGTGAGAGGGGAACCCTCATTTCTGAGCGCTCTTCTCTCCCTTTCTCCCCAGGCATCACCAATGTGCTGTATCTCTTCTGTGCAGCGCTTACTGAGCACAAGATCCTGTTTCTCTCCAGCAGTTACCAGAGGCTCACCGACGCCTGCCGGGCTCTCCTTGCGCTGATGTTCCCCCTCAAGTACAGGTGAGGGAACCCCACTGCTCCTCGAGCCCCTCAGCCCTCCGGCAGCAGCCTAGAGCCAGCTGGGGCACAGCCGCCTGCCTCCCGTGCTGCCTGTCCTGCCTCCCGTGCTGCCTGTCCTGCCTCCCCGTGCTGCCTGTCCTGCCTCCCGTGCTGCCTGTCCTGCCTCCCGTGCTGCCTGTCCTGCCTCCCCGTGCTGCCTGTCCTGCCTCCCGTGCTGCCTGTCCTGCCTCCCCCGTGCTGCCTGTCCTGCCTCCCCGTGCTGCCTGTCCTGCCTCCCCCGTGCTGCCTGTCCTGCCTCCCCGTGCTGCCTGTCCTGCCTCCCGTGCTGCCTGTCCTGCCTCCCCGTGCTGCCTGTCCTGCCTCCCCCGTGCTGCCTGTCCTGCCTCCCCCGTGCTGCCTGTCCTGCCTCCCCCGTGCTGCCTCCCCGTGCTGCCTGTCCTGCCTCCCCCGTGCTGCCTGTCCTGCCTCCCGTGCTGCCTGTCCTGCCTCCCGTGCTGCCTGTCCTGCCTCCCGTGCTGCCTGTCCTGCCTCCCCGTGCTGCCTGTCCTGCCTCCCCGTGCTGCCTGTCCTGCCTCCCGTGCTGCCTGTCCTGCCTCCCCGTGCTGCCTGTCCTGCCTCCCCCGTGCTGCCTGTCCTGCCTCCCCCGTGCTGCCTGTCCTGCCTCCCGTGCTGCCTGTCCTGCCTCCCCCGTGCTGCCTGTCCTGCCTCCCCCGTGCTGCCTGTCCTGCCTCCCCGTGTTGCCTGTCCTGCCTCCCGTGCTGCCTGTCCTGCCTCCCGTGCTGCCTGTCCTGCCTCCCCGTGCTGCCTGTCCTGCCTCCCGTGCTGCCTGTCCTGCCTCCCCCGTGCTGCCTGTCCTGCCTCCCGTGCTGCCTGTCCTGCCTCCCGTGCTGCCTGTCCTGCCTCCCCCGTGCTGCCTGTCCTGCCTCCCGTGCTGCCTGTCCTGCCTCCCGTGCTGCCTGTCCTGCCTCCCCATGCTGCCTGTCCTGCCTCCCGTGCTGCCTGTCCTGCCTCCCCCGTGCTGCCTGTCCTGCCTCCCGTGCTGCCTGTCCTGCCTCCCCGTGCTGCCTGTCCTGCCTCCCCGTGCTGCCTCCCCCGTGCTGCCTGTCCTGCCTCCCCCGTGCTGCCTCCCCCGTGCTGCCTGTCCTGCCTCCCGTGCTACCTGTCCTGCCTCCCGTGCTGCCTGTCCTGCCTCCCCGTGCTGCCTGTCCTGCCTCCCCGTGCTGCCTGTCCTGCCTCCCGTGCTGCCTGTCCTGCCTCCCGTGCTGCCTGTCCTGCCTCCCCGTGCTGCCTGTCCTGCCTCCCCCATGCTGCCTGTCCTGCCTCCCCCGTGCTGCCTGTCCTGCCTCCCCCATGCTGCCTGTCCTGCCTCCCCGTGCTGCCTGTCCTGCCTCCCCGTGCTGCCTGTCCTGCCTCCCCCGTGCTGCCTGTCCTGCCTCCCCCGTGCTGCCTGTCCTGCCTCCCCCGTGCTGCCTCCCCCGTGCTGCCTGTCCTGCCTCCCTGTGCTGCCTGTCCTGCCTCCCCCGTGCTGCCTGTCCTGCCTCCCCGTGCTGCCTGTCCTGCCTCCCCGTGCTGCCTGTCCTGCCTCCCGTGCTGCCTGTCCTGCCTCCCCCGTGCTGCCTGTCCTGCCTCCCCCGTGCTGCCTGTCCTGCCTCCCCGTGCTGCCTGTCCTGCCTCCCGTGCTGCCTGTCCTGCCTCCCGTGCTGCCTGTCCTGCCTCCCGTGCTGCCTGTCCTGCCTCCCCATGCTGCCTGTCCTGCCTCCCGTGCTGCCTGTCCTGCCTCCCGTGCTGCCTGTCCTGCCTCCCCGTGCTGCCTGTCCTGCCTCCCCGTGCTGCCTGTCCTGCCTCCCGTGCTGCCTGTCCTGCCTCCCGTGCTGCCTGTCCTGCCTCCCCGTGCTGCCTGTCCTGCCTCCCCCGTGCTGCCTGTCCTGCCTCCCGTGCTGCCTGTCCTGCCTCCCCCGTGCTGCCTGTCCTGCCTCCCCCGTGCTGCCTGTCCTGCCTCCCCCATGCTGCCTGTCCTGCCTCCCGTGCTGCCTGTCCTGCCTCCCCCGTGCTGCCTGTCCTGCCTCCCGTGCTGCCTGTCCTGCCTCCCCCGTGCTGCCTGTCCTGCCTCCCCCGTGCTGCCTGTCCTGCCTCCCCCGTGCTGCCTGTCCTGCCTCCCGTGCTGCCTGTCCTGCCTCCCCGTGCTGCCTGTCCTGCCTCCCCCGTGCTGCCTGTCCTGCCTCCCCCGTGCTGCCTGTCCTGCCTCCCCCGTGCTGCCTGTCCTGCCTCCCCCGTGCTGCCTGTCCTGCCTCCCCCGTGCTGCCTGTCCTGCCTCCCGTGCTGCCTGTCCTGCCTCCCCGTGCTGCCTGTCCTGCCTCCCCGTGCTGCCTGTCCTGCCTCCCCGTGCTGCCTGTCCTGCCTCCCGTGCTGCCTCCCCCGTGCTTCCCGCCCTCGCTGCCTCCTGGGTTCCTCGCTGCTGTGACTGTGTTTTGGGCACTGCCGGCGGACGGCGGGTGAATGCCCGCAGGTCTTGGCTGTGCTCAGTGCCGCTTCCTGAAGCCTTCCACGTGCACAGCAATGTAATTCCAGAATGCGTCCACAGCAGCAAAGGGGTGCGCACCTTCCACCCCTGCCGCCCCCCTCCCTAGGGCAAGGCGGGGGCTGTAGCGCTGGAAGCGGGGAGCAGTGAGGCATTACCAGCAGTGTCTGTAGCTCCAGGAGCTGCTGGCATGCGTTATTCCCAGTCGTGGTAACCTTTGACAGCGGGAAGCAAGCCCGTCCGGCCATGGGACGTGGGCCAGCAGTGCCCATGGTGCATGTGAGAGAGGCCGGAGGTGCTTCTCTCTCCAGAATCCGTCCCCGTTCCCTTCTCTCAGCCCTGTTGCAGCCTGCGCAGAGCACAGAGCCTCAGTGCACTGGTTCCCCTGGCAGCCCTCCGTCCCAGCCCCGGGCGCAAAGTCTCGCTGAACGGGGAGGCTGGGCACTGGGAGGCTTCCAGAAAGCCGTGGTGCAAATTCTGCCCTCCCTAGAAGGGGTCACGCGCATACAGGGCGTTTGTTAAGGGGCTGGTGGTGGCCAAGCCGCGGCGGTGACTGCTGCGGGACGGCTGGCACCCCGCTCGCCCCAGCCCCGGGGAGCTGGCGATGCTGCTGGCCCACGGGGCCCGGGCAGGGAGGGGGACGCCGGCTCGCAGACTGGCTGCCACTGGGGCTGTTTGCACGTCTCCCAAGTAGGACAGTTGGGATAGACGGGCCATTGTTGCTGCCGGCTCCTGTCGCACTGTTTCCACGCTGGCCTGCCATACCCCCAGGCTGCAGAAAGGCTATTTGTATTCCAAAGAAAGCTTTCTTTTGGAGTTAAATTGCTTTGCTGGAAACCTTTCCCTCGGTCAGACTTAGATTATAACTCCGGGGCCAGAGAATGATGACGGTCAGTGTCCACGAGCCCTCGGAAACCTTGGGCAGCTGTAGGGCACGTACTGTCCGAAGGGCTGAGAGTGGCAGGAGAAGGCCTGCCTCCCTGGGCCACGGTCACCCCACGACCTCTGGAGGTGGGGATCTCCGCTGGTGTCGAGGACGGTGCTTGGGTAGAGAGCGACTGGCTGCAGCGATGCTCTTTTTTGGTTGCAGTTTCACGTACGTGCCCATCTTGCCTGCACAGCTCCTTGAGGTACTGAGCACGCCAACACCCTTCATTATCGGCGTCCACTCCATCTTCCAGTCGGAGACGCAGGAGCTGGTGAGAGTCCGTGCGCCCCGTCCCTTGTGCCGGGAGCAGCAGCGGTCCAAGGAAGAAGCGGGGGTCGTGTGCCGGCAGTCTCAGAGAGCAGCAAACGTTGTCCTGAGGGTGCCCGGGGCAGGAGGCTGAGCACGCCGCTCGCACAGGCTCTGCTTGTTCGTGCCGGCCAGCCCGGGCTGCGGGCCAGGCGTGGCGCTCAGGGCTGCCTGGGCCACGCGTCGTCGGGGCTTTGGGCTGCGGAGCCTGCGCGCCCGCCGCCGGGGTTAACCGAGGATCTGGTTTTGAAACTCGGCTGGCAGTGCTGGTCCGAGAGGCTGTGTTGGCACTTCAGACCTCAGTTCAGAAACTGAATTAAATCAAAGCGTAATGAGTCTGATCTGAACTGAAACAAGCTTTCCCGCAGCCTTCTGGACAAACTGCAGCGTGCCGCTTTGGTTAAGCAGGGTGGCCTCTCTCTGCGGGCTGGGGTCAGCGTCTGACGCCTCACCCAGGCTGATGCCACAAAGTCACGGCGGGTGCCTGCTGAGCAAAGCTGCGGCCCTCTCCTGCCAGGGTGTGCTCCCCCTGCCGCCTTCGTGGGCGGTGGGATCCCTTTATAGCTTGTGTATTGGCAAATGCTTGGGCTTGGTGACAGTGGGGAAGAGAAAATAACTACCGAGGGCAGCTGGAGTGCTCACAGAAGATGGAGAGGAGACAGACGCCGTTCCCAAGCCCTCCTGAGCTGGGCTCACCCCTCGCTAGCTCTCCGTTGCCCAGCGGGAGGTGGTGGGGAGGGTGTCGGAAAGCCTGGCCTTCTCTCACGCCTCTCCTGCCACTTCCAGCTGGATGTTGTTATCGCAGACCTGGACGGCGGCACAGTGAATGTCCCCGAGTGCGTACATATCTCCCTGCTCCCTGAACCTCTGCTCCAGCAGACCCGGGAAGCCCTCTCCATGGTAAGTGCCGCAGCTTCTCCCCCGTCTGCGGGGTGCAAACACCTTGGGAACAGCACGTGTTTCCCAGGGGAGCTGGGAACGGGGCAGCAGGGACTCCTCTGAGAGCAGAGGTCCGTATCCCGAGGTCCTGCTGACCGTCTCACAGGAGCCCTTTCCTGAGCCTGATGGCCTCTGGTGCCTGGCAGTGCCGGCGGGGGGTTTCTGCCAAAGGTTTCTGGGAATCGGGCGTCTGGCTCCCAGCCTGTGGGCAGGAAGCAGCTGCGGCCCCGAAGCTTTTCTGGCTGCTCGCGTGTTCCCAGAGACCGCCGGCCATGCGAGAGCGTGCCCAGGACAGCCGCGCCAAACAAATGCTGCACGCCTCAGCTTCTGCTCCTCGGCTGTGGCCGGGGGCAGCGGGGAGGCTGGTTCTGTCGCGGCCCCGCTGCGCGCAGCCCCCAGCCCCCCCGCGCCGTACGTCTCCCCGGCAGAGCTGGAGCGGCTGCCCCTTGCCCGCTGCCCTCGTCCCGCCGAGCCGTCCTGCGCTCCGTGCTCTGGAGGGGCCCGACCTCATGGCTTCCCTTGCACGGCAGAGTGCTTTCTGATACCTGGGGGCTGCAGCCCTGTGGGTTTGTTTCCAAGCCCCTCCGACCTTTCTGTGGGTGCTGTTGGGTCTCTGGGGAGTGCTGCTTCGCTTTTTCCGGCTGTGAAGGCAGAGATGCCCCTGGGCCCGGGCTGAGCCTGCTTTGTGCCTTGTCTGCGCAGGTCTTGGACCCAGAGCTGGAGGTGGCAGATCTCGCATTCCCCCCTTCAACGATTTCTGCCTCTTCTCTCAAAATGCAGGTGAGTGGAGCGGGGAGGAAGGGGGACCCCTCCTGCGAGGCTGCCGTCCCTGCTGGACACTGCGTTTCTTGGGCACGGAGCGGGCAGGCGCGATTTCAGGCCTGTCTCCGTCTCGGTGTTGCTGAGGTTGAGCGGCAAAGCACAGTGCTGCCGGGACACCGAGGCCACAGCTCCAAGCCGTGGCCTGGAGGCCAGCAGTGCCGTTTCGGTAGCTGGCCCGTGGACAGGGGCTGCCGGCTTGGCTGCCGCGCTGGAGCAGGGCTGGAGGCAGACACCAAATGCGTGGGCAGTTCGGCAAACCCCGGAGCTGCGAGAGCTCCCTTTTCCGCTGTGTGCAGCGTCAGGGACGCTGTGAAGGGGAGGCAGAACAGTGAATCCAGCCTGCCGTGTCCCTTTTTCCCTGGAATCTCTGCCGAGTTTCCTGCCCTGCTCAGCAGAAGCTGACCCTGACACGTGGTTTGATCCCCTCGCCCCTGTGCTGGGTGTAAATTCCTGTCCCGTGGGCTGCCTCGTCTGCACCCTCTGCCTGACCACGCTGTGACCAGGCTGTCCTTCCCTCTTCGCAGGATAAGGAGATCCGGGCTGTCTTCCTCCGCTTGTTTGCACAGCTGCTTCAGGGTTATCGCTGGTGTCTGCACATCATCCGCATCCATCCCGAGCCGGTCATCCGATTCCATAAGGTGAGGCGTCGCCACGGGCACACGCGCGCAGGGACTGGCCGCACCTCTGGCACGCTGGGTGCTCCGGTCTGAGCTTCCCCAGGGGAAAACAGCTGCTGGGAGCGGTGTGATGGGGAAGGGAGGAAGGCTCCGGGGCCTGGCCGGCGAGGGAGGGCAGGGAGCGTGTTTCCGCACGTGACTCGGCTCCGTCTGCTCTGCGGCCTCCTGTCCACGCGGCAGAATTGTGTTTTCAAACTGTCCTATGGAATAACTTTTTCCAGGCGGGTTGGGCGGAGGTTAGGATGAGTTGAGCTTTGCACAAATACAGCTGTAGCTAGAAGACAGTTCTGTGTTTCCAGCGAGTGACCTCTCCTGCATCGCTCCCGGGTCCACCTGCATCCCTTGTTTGTCCTTGACTGTCCCGAGGTCTTGCGGGTCAGATGGCGCTTCCCTGTTTATGCCCGTGTGTGGTCAGATGCACTGCAGCTGGTGTCCCGTGTGCCTGGTGTCAGGCAGCCCTTGAGGCCCCAGAAGGTGTCCCTCACGTCCTGGCCTGGAGCTGGGGATTTTCTAAGGTCGGGGGAGAGGAGGGAGGCAGCGCCCGCCTTCCCCGGCGCTTCTGGGGTGTTCGCTCTGGCAGGAAGAGTGGCAGGGCGGGGAGAGCAGGGAAAAGCTCGAAGTGTTGGGGCATCTGTGGAGGAGACCTAACGCAGGAGAAGGCGACACGGGGAGCGAGAGCAGAGGGACTCGAGCGTGGTGGTGGCCCCGTCCCGCAGCCCACAGCCCTGCCGCAGCCGTGCCCTCCTGCTGCGCGCTGCAGGCCGCTGAGGACCTTACTGCTGCCGGCGCCTTGCCCCTCTGCCCAGCCCGCCCCGAGGTCAAGGGGACAATACCTTGTACCCGCAAAAGGTGCGTGGCAGCACGCACGTGCCGTGCACCGCCCGGGCTCGTGCAGCCCCAGTGCTGCTCTGTGCTGTGTCATGTGCCCTCACCCCTGATGTTTAAAGTCAGCGGTGTGTTCATAAGGGTTTTGAACTATTTTTTTTACACTCAGTAAAAGGTTATTCCCAACAAAGATTCAGTAGTTCCATAAAATCATAAACATGCAGTAAACATGAGAAAATCCCCTTTCATAAAACTGCTATAAAATGAATGAAGCATAATGAACTTCCATTTCATAAGATCATTGCACGCAGCAACTGCGTGCAGTACAAAATAGCCTGAATTTCACTTATTTAGCTGCCTTGGTCACAGCAACATCTGTGCCTCTCTCACAGCGGGTGTAGGGCCACGGGACTCAGCAGTCCGTGTTCTGGTGCGGGGCCCGTGGCGGCAGCACCAGGCCCTGCGCCCCGCGGCTCCTTCCCCCGGAAAGGGGCTGGTCCGGCTCCTCCGCAGAGCGGCGAGGAGGGCGAGCGTCGGTGGCAGGGTGGCCCAGAGGTCGGTGGCGTTGTCGGGGCTGTGGGCGAGCGGTCCCTGCCACAGCACCCTCGTCCTGTCCCACTCAGTGAGTCAGAGCGCGGCGAGCGGGCGAGGGCGTTTGGAGGAGTGAGAGCTGTTCCCCACCGGCTGCTCCTGAAGGCACGTGGTGGGCTGTAGCGGCAGTTCTTGGGTGGGGTGAGCTCCCACGCTCATCTGCCGAGGAGACGGTCCTGGGGGCTTTCTGCAGCACGGGAGAGACACGGCCCTGGGGGAGCGGGGCCAGAGGAGGGCCCGGAGATGCTGCGAGGGCTGAGCCCCTCTGCGGGGAGGACAGGCGGGGAGAGGGGGGGTTCAGCCTGGAGAGGAGAAGGCTCCGCGGAGACCGCAGAGCCCCTTCCAGTGCCTAAAGGGGCTCCAGGAGAGCTGGGGGGGACTCTGGGTCAGGGAGGGGAGCCATGGGACGAGGGGGAACGGTTTGACACTGACAGAGGGCACATTGGGATGAGGTATTAGGAAGAAATTCTCTCCTGTGTGGGCGGTGAGCCCCTGGCGCAGGGTGCCCCGAGAAGCTGTGGCTGCCCCGTCCCTGGAAACATTTCCGTCCAGGTTGGATGGGGCTGGGAGCACCCTGGGCTGGTTGAAGATGCCCATGGCAGGGGGATGGACTCGATGGCCTTTAAAGGTCCCTTCAGCCCAAACCGTTCTGTGCTTGGATGAATCTATGCAGACGCAGGAAACCTGGTGTTTTGGGCTCCCTCTGTGGCACTCGTGCGAGGCTCCTTCAGAGCCACGTTGGGGAAGGAGGTGGGCTGAACCAGCGTTGTTCAGGATGAGGTCCTCATCACAGCTGCCAGAAGGAGCCTGCGGCCGCTGTGCCCCTGCTCCCCCGGGGGTGCACACCGGGGCTGATGCTGGTACTCTCTGCTTGCCACCGAGCATGTCCTGCTGCAAATGTGTCACGCCACAGGCCAGAGGCACAGGTTTCTCTGCAAACCCTGTCCCTGTGCCCGTGTGGGACGGGGAAGGAGATGGCGTGGTCCCACTGCTGCACATACACCTGTCCTTCGCTGCGGCAACGGTGTCACCCACGCTGCCACGTCAGCCGGGATGCCCGGGCAGTGCTGCTGACGGTGCGCTCTCTCCTCTTCCAGGCAGCCTTCCTCGGGCAGAGGGGGCTGACGGAGGATGACTTCCTCACCAAGGTGCTGGAGGGCATGGCCTTCGCCGGCTTCGTGACCGAGCGGGGCGCCCCGTACCGCTCAATCGACCTGTTTGATGAGGTAAGCGGCAGTTTGGGCGCAGCACCCCCCTGCCCGGCCATACTGCGCACCCTTGCTCCGCTCAGCTCTCCCTGCCCCTCGGGGGCTGAGCCGGGGATCTGCCGTGACGCTCCGGCCACAGCGCTGCGCCCGGGGACAGAGCTGGGCTACGGGGAGGAGGGGACAGATCCTGCCCAGCTGCTCCTCTCACCCATCTCTTCTTCTCCCAGCTTGTGGCTTATGAAGTGAAGCGCATGCGCGCAGAAGAGGGGAACAAGCAGAAAATACTGCGGCACATCAAGGAGCTGGCGGAGAAACTCTACAAAAATGTGAGTCCTGGGGACCCGAGCGCAGGAGGGGGAAGCTGCCTGGAGCGGGTACGTGGCAGGGAGAGCCTGGCTCGGAGCCCCGGTCGGTCTGTCCTCCCTCCGTAAGCCCTTGCTGGAGCACGACGCTGTCCCTCCCGGCGCTGTCGCATGTGGCAGGGCAGCTGCTGACGGGCCCAGCAGGGTCCGGGCTGGCGTGAGCTGCTCCAGGGAGCAGGATTCCTCGGTTTCGGGTGGTCTGGGCATCAGGCACTCCATGCCTTTGCTCCGGAGCAGCCGCTGCGCTTGTTGTCTGATCCAGGGTGGGCCAGCAAAGGTCTTCTGAAAGCAGAGCAGTGCCTGTGGGGCCCTTGGCCATCTCAGGCCGGAGCTGCTGAATGGTGCTTTGCTCGCTGCTGTGTTCAGGGCCAAAGTGAGCTCTCCTTGCGGCTCCGGGGAGCAGAGCGCGCCGGCACTGCTGCCCGGACAGCTGGCCCTCAGGGCTGCGGGTTTCTGGGGGTTGTAGATACCGGCTGGGAGAGTGTTTGGCCTCAGAGCAGCAGAGGTTGCTGAGGGGCGCCTCGCTGGGGCTCCTGCCCTGGGAGAGGACGTGTGGTGGCCACATGCCTGAAAAGAAACTGTCTTTGCTGTGCCAGGAGAACCCGTACCCCGCGGTGACCATGCACAAGGTGCAGAAGCCCACGGAAGGCTGTCACCTGCGCCTCCACCAGAAGCCTTTTCCCCGTCTGGATGAGGGGACGGTGCAGTGGATCATCGACCAGGCCACTGCCAAGCTGCAGACGGCCCCTCCTGCTGTGAAGGCAGAGAAGAAGTGCATGGTGCCATCGGGACCCCCCATTGGTACGTGTGCGCAGAGGGCCTTTCTCTGCAGAGAGAAACCCCGCTCAGGAGGAGTTTTACCGTGGTGTTGCTGGCTCCTTATCACAACGGCCCGTCCGAGGGTGGTGCATGAGCAAAACGTGCCTTGGAGGAGCAGCGGCACTGTCCCCATTAGCTTCTGTCCCTCAGGCTGCTTTGAGCTGCCTGCAGTCTATGAGCCAGTGTGAGGGGACGGCTGAAGAACCCGTAGTGTTGTCCCAGCCCGAGCTCTTGGAGCCTAGAGCCCTGCCCACGCGGAGCAGGGGAGGGGGCACCCGTCTCTCCCCACCGCGGGGTGGAGGTCCTGCCCTGGGTGAACTAACAGGCCGTTCTCTCCCCAGCTGCCATCATGGAGCGCAACGGCAATGCCCTGGCCAACAGCGCCCGTCGCCTGGAGGTGGTCAGGAACTGCATCTCCTACGTCTTTGAGAACAAGATGTTAGAAGCCAAAAAGGTGAGGGGGGCTCCTGAGGAGCTGGGGGGAGAGGGGGGGTTGCGCTGCCTCTCCTCCGTGGCAGGCTGGAGAGGACATTCCCTGCCCGTGTCCAGATCACTGCTCACCAACTCCGTTCCCCCTCGTTGTGTCCCTGGGCTTTTGGCTGATCGCTCCACTGTGCCAGCTTAGCGCTATTTCTGCGTCTGCCGGTGCCCCTCGGGGTCTGTCCCGTGGAGATAAGGGGCTGGGGTCCTCCCCGGCCCCGCTGAGCAGGGCGCTCCCGGGGCTGTGCTCCCGCTGGCCAGGCGTGGGGTTTTGCTCTGGTTTGTCAGCGGCCGAGTGCGGATGAGCTGTCCGTAAACAGCCTGGTGTCAGCCAGCGCCGCCAGGATGTGAAGCCCCTCCTGCAGCTCCTCGCTGTGGGCTGCCCTTGAACTCACCGTCTGACCAGAGCTCAGCTGGGCCCCGTCTTTCTGCTCCGTGACTACTTCTTTCCGCTGCAGTTATTCCCTGCTGTGCTGCGCGCCATGAAGGGCCGAGCAGCCAGGCACTGCCTGACCCAGGAGCTGAACCTGCACGTGCAGCAGAACCGGGCAGTGCTGGATCACCAGCAGTTTGACTTCATAATCCGCATGATGAACTGCTGTTTGCAGGTAGGAGAGGGCTGGGGAGAGCGTGTCTCTTAGGAAGGAGCTTGTCTCCCCGTGTGGGAGGCAGTGTGGTGCACGGCGTGGGTCTGGGGGGCTTGCAGTGAGCCTTCTTGTGACCACCGCTCTCTTCCCTAGGACTGCACTGCCATGGACGAGCACGGGATCGCAGCCGCTCTCTTGCCGCTGGTCACCGCGTTCTGCCGAGTGAGTATTGCGGTATCCTGAGACTCAGAGCTCCGTGGAGGCCGCAGAGGCTGGCAGGCTGAGGGACAGAGCCAGCGCTGCAGCCAGGCTGAGCGCAGATTGTCCCCTCGGTGCCTCTCAGGGTACGGGGTCCTGCCCGGTACCTTCCAAGCACTCGCCAGGCTGGCCGGGCTGGCTGCACCGGGCGCTGGGCCCGCGGCTCCCAAGAGGGCTGGAACACCTGCGGGAAAGGTGCTCAGAAACCGGGGCTGCTCTGAAGAGCCAGCTTCGTCTGTCGGTCCAGCTGGGCTGAGATAAGAGTCTGCCTCCCGTAAAGCTTCTGCGGGGCTCTGGGTGGGTGCTGGGCAAATCGGAGAAGAGTTTGCAAGGAATGCTTGGAGGAGCTCTGATGCGAGTGTCCCTCCTGCCAGCCCGAGGGCGCGTTGCCTTTCCCAGCAAGAGGCTAGAGCAAGGGTCACCTGGAGGGGAGAGCTTGGCACAAAGGCCGTGTTTGTATGAAACTCTTCCACCTTCTGCTTCCTCAGAAACTGAGCCCAGGCATCACGCAGTTTGCCTACAGCTGCGTGCAGGAGCACGTGGTGTGGACCAACATCCAGTTCTGGGAGGCCATGTTCTACTGCGATGTGCAGAACCACATCCGAGCCTTGTATCTGGACAACAACGAGGAGAACCACACGGATGAGGTGAGGAGGTGACAGCGGTGGCAGTGTCCCTGGAGAGCCGCTGCGCAGAAGCAGCTCTCCCCAAAGGCCCGTGGGCGGCTGCGGATGCTGAACCAGCCTGAGGGACTGCGTCCTGGTTCCGGGAGATTCCTGTGGGAACAGTGGGGTGAAGGCTGGCAGGTCTCCTGTCCACGCGGATGGCTGACATCTCCTTCCACCTCTTTCAGGAGAGCACAGAGGGGCCACAGGAAGCCAAGTCTGCCCTGGAGATAGCATCGGAGCAGCTGAGGCTCTGGCCCACCATGAGCCGAGAGAAGCAGCAGGAGCTGATCCAGAAGGAGGAGAGCACTGTCTTCAGCCAGGCCATCCACTACGCCAACCGCATGAGCTACCTGCTGCTGCCTCTCGACACCAGCAAGAACCGCCTGCTACGCAGCTCTGGGCTGGGGGACGTGGAGAGCGTCAGCAACAGCTTCGTCACCAACAGGTAAGCAGGGCCGGAAAGCTGGGCAGGGCCGTGCTGCAGGGACACCAGAGCAGCCTGAACTGGGGACGGGAGCTCCTTGGTGCAGTACCTGGGGCATCTGGATCACTCGGCTGCTGTCAGGATTGATGCGGGTTGCAGTGCCCAGGGAGTGGGAGCTCTCCTGGGCTCACATCAAGAGTGGAAGCTCCCCTGGGCTGTGCCTGACGTGGGTTACAGCAGAGGAGAGATGTTCCAGGCTAACTCTTCCCTGCTCCTGTACGACAGCATCGCTGGCAGCGTGGCTGAGAGCTACGACACAGAAAGCGGATTTGAAGATGCAGAGAGTTCCGACGTGGCCAACTACGTGGTGCGATTCATCAACCGCTTTGTGGACAAAGTCTGCACGGAGAGTGGAGTCACCAACGAGCACCTCAAGGGGCTGCATGTCATGATCCCCGGTAACACGCGTTGCGGCAGTGCTGGGGAATGGGCAGCTGTGTGCTCTCGCTGGGGATCCTTCCAGATCTGCTCGGGGGTCTGCTCAAGAGGTGGTTCTGCAAGAAGCAGTGGGAAGGCCAAGGGAAGGCACGCGCAGTGCTACAGGGCGGGTGGCAGCCGCGGGCTGGCATGTGGGGCAGGGCTTTGCTCGCAGTCTCTGATTTCCCGTTTGTCCACAGATATTGTGCAGATGCACATAGAGACACTGGACGCCGTGCACAGGGAGAGCAAGAGGCTTCCTCCCATCCAGAAGGTAGGGACCTGGCCTGCGCGGTGGGGAGAAGGGTCTGGTGCTGTGTGGGGCTATCGGGTCCCCTCCTGCAGTCTGCGTGGGCCTCAGCTTGCTATTGCACATCCCCGTAGCCAAAGCTGCTGCGCCCCAACCTGTTGGTGGGTGAGGAGTGTGTGATGGAAGGGCTCCGCGTGTACCTCATGCCTGATGGACGGGAAGAAGCTGCTGGAGGGAATATTGGTGGTCCACCTCTCCTCCCCGCGGAAGGAGCCATTTTCCTCACCACTTACCGCATCATCTTCAAAGGCACACCCACGGACCCTCTGGGTAAGGCTCTGGCGGGCACCACGTCCTCTGTCTTCGGGGTTGGGAACGCCTGGGGAGGAGGTGGCGGCAGCTCTCCTGGCGCAGTGGCTGCAGCTGCCCTTGCTGCAGGAGTTGCCGGTGAGGGTGGCTGCCCTGTGAGTGACCAGCCAGCGCGGGGCCTTCCTGGGGGCTGCTGCAGCCACGCAGGCTTGATGGCTGCTCCCAGTACTACGCAGGAGGTGGTTGCTCTTGCTGTCCACCTTTGGTAGATGATAAATTACTCGTGTCCATCCTAGGCATCATCTACAAGTCGCCGTGGGCTGGCTGTAGTGTGTCTAGGCTAATTCTGGCTGCTTGACGCTACGGGGCTCTCTGTGGTGGTGGCCACCGAGGGGGCTCCAGTGTGGCCTGGCGCTGTGCAGCGGGCTGTGGCTAACCGGCTCCCATGCTTGTGCCCAGTGGGGGAGCAGGTGGTGATCCGATCCTTCCCCATCGCCTCACTGACCAAAGAGAAGAAGATCAATATCCAGGCCCAGGTGGATCAGTTCATCCAGGAGGGCTTGCAGCTGCGCTCGTGCACATTCCAGGTGAGACCCCGTGCGGCTGCGGGCGGCCCCTTTGCACTGCACTGTCTGAGCTGAGGAGCACATTGCCGGTGGGACCCAGCAGGTACCATCCCCTGGGACGAGGCGCGCACTGCCCAGGCTGATGTAGTTTGGGGGTAGTTTTCCTGAGAGGACCAAAGACAACCTCTGTAGCAGGTGACAGTGCACCTGAGGGGACAGAGCTGGAGCTCCCCTTGCAGGGGAAGGAATAGGCTGTGGTCCACAGAATCATAGAATGGTTTCAGTTGGAAGGGACCGTTAAAGGCCACCGAGTCCCCCCCCGCCCTGGGCAGGGCCACCTCCCCCCAGCCCAGGGTGCTCCCAGCCCCGTCCAACCCGGCCTGGAACACCTCCAGGGATGGGGCAGCCACAGCTTCTCGGGGCACCCTGCGCCAGGGGATCACCGCCCGCACAGGAGAGAATTTCTTCACAATATCTCATCTAAATCTCCCCTCTGTCAGCGTCAAACCGTTCCCCCTCGTCCCATGGCTCCCCTCCCTGACCCAGAGTCCCCCCCAGCTCTCCTGGAGCCCCTTTAGGCACTGGAAGGGGCTCTGCGGTCTCTGCGGAGCCTTCTCTTCTCCAGGCTGAACCCCCCCTCTCCCCGCCTGTCCTCCCCGCAGAGGGACTCCAGTCGCAGTTCGGTTGTATGCAGGAGCAACTTCTTGCTCGTGAGCTCAGGGTCCTTTCTAACTGCTCCAGTGGCTCCTGAGAGCCCTGGGGAAGTCTGAGATGTCCACACGTGGCACCATGGGAGGTGGTTCTGCAAAACCTTGTAGCAGGTCTTGAGGGAGAGAAATACAGCCGGGAGAGGCTCACAACGCGAGTAGTTATTCAGCATTTTACATCTTTGAGAGAGAGACTTGTGGAGGTAGAGCAATGCTGGGAGGAGAGCACCTAAAATGTGCTGTCTGCTCCTTCCCACCCATCTTGCGTGCTCAGAGCCGCAGCGACCGGGCACTGGGGACATCGCAGGAGCGGCAGTGCCGGGTATGGAGTGGTCCCCGGCAGGAAGGGGTATGGGACAGCGTAACTGGCACGGAGGGGCGGCCGGAGCGGCCTCCCAGCCTGGGCTGTGCGGTCCCTGCTCCCCACCGGGGTCTGAGCTCTGCCCTCTGCTGTGGGAAGAGCCCTTCCCAGTGCCCTGGCCCGGCCGTGCTGAGCACACCGTGACGCGCCTGTGAGCCCGTTCTCTGCTGTTCCTGCAGTTGCTGAAGATTGCCTTCGATGAGGAGGTGGCTTCAGACAGCGCTGAGGTCTTCAGGAAGCACCTGCACAAGCTGCGCTACCCCCAGCACGTGCGTGGTACCTTCGCCTTCACCGTGGGCCAGTCACCCAAGCAAGCCATGCAGCCCAAGGCCAAGGAGAAGAACCCCTCGCTCAGGTACCCGTGCGTGGGGAGAGCAGCACGTGGGACGCGCTTGACCCTTTCAGGCACTGCAGGGCTTCTCCTCCGCCTCCTGCAGCCGCTGCGCGGGGGTCACTCGAGAAGAGCTGGGGCACAGGCTCCCGGGGTTCTCTGAGCCTACCTTGCTCAGACCTCTCCTTGCACAGCATCTCCGCTTATCTTTGGGAGGGGACGTGCTGCGCGTCTGGCAGCGGGCTCCCAGCCCCACGCGGAGGACCGCTCAAACGTGGGAAGCAGGGTGTTCGCTTCAGCGGCGTTGCCTGCCCCGTTGCCCGGGCCAAAGCGGCGCAAGCCCCGAGGAGGCGGCTCAGGGGAGAGGTTCCGGTGGGCACGAGAGAGCAGTCTCTGCTGTGCCGGAGCACGGGGAGCGCTGCGGGGCAGCGGCAAAGCTCTGTGCGTGGTGCTGACCTGCGGCCAGACCCTGCTCTGCGCTCGGTGGCTAGGTTAAGCAATGCTGCAGCGCTGGGGTCTGGTTGCTGCTGTGTTCGCGCTTGGTGTGCCCTGGAGTCTAAGCGTCTCTCCCGTGTGTTTGTGACTCAGCTCCCAGCAGGTGACCGATATGTTCCAGGGCCTGACAGTGGGGGTCATATCCCTCGGGCACCTTGGCCATTCGACCACGTAAGATGCCTTCACCCTGGGCGGGAGCTTGCGAGGTGGCATTGGCTCAGGCTGCAGCCTTCACTGCTCCAGGGTTTCTTCTCACCTGCTCTGCATGCCACCGGGGCTGCGGGCTTGTCACTTGGGGAATGCCCTTTTCCAGGCTGCCGGTCTGACGTTCAGGTTTGGGGTGCGCACTCTCACCATCGCAGCACCGTGGCCTCCGGAGGCGGTCGGTCAGTCGGTCATCGTAGTGCTCCATGGCACTCCGGTGGATCCCGGGACGTGCTGAGGGAGCTGTGCCAGTACCGCTAACCTCCAGACACCCCTAGAGCTGCCGGCCCGGCTCCGGGCCGGGACACAGTCTCAGAATGCTGTCTGAACTGGCGAGATGTGCTCTGTCACCCCCTCCAAGTCTGCTTCCAGTGCCCCACACTATCTGCAAATGTTGCTCCTCTGGTTAGGAGGCCCTCCTGTTCCTAGCCTCCGTACCTGGGCGTTTGTTCTCAGGACAGCGTTCTGCCTTGGTCCGGAGGCTTTCCCTCCCTTGGTAAAAGTTGGGAGCAGTTGGATTCCCTCACTGTCTGCTTTGCAAAGCAAAACAAGGCACCTCCTAATCTCGCTTTGGCCCCCGTCTGGATAAGGTGAATTTCTGGAACTCTTTGCATCAGCGTAGCTGTTGTCCTGGGTGGGACGTGGCCCTGTCCCTGGCTGATGTATGTCCCACATCTCCTGTATTTCTTCCCCTTTGAGCCCAGGGGCTCGCAGAGACAGTGATGAGCGTGAGCTCCTGCACGTGGGCAGACCATTCCCGCCTTCTGGAGCTCTGTCGTGCAGAGCCTGTTCTGACCGTACATCCTAAGCACCCATGGGTTTTGGGAGGTCTCCCTTCCCTGCTTTCCCTGGGCTGCCTCCAGGAGCGGCCGAGCCCAGTTGCGCTCTCCCTGTGCCTTACGCAGCATCGAGTGGGTCACCTTCCGCAGGCTGCCCCCCCCTGCCTGTGTCCGGGCTGGGCTGGCAATGTACGTCCCTGCGGCGTATGCCCTGGCCCCCGCCGTGAGCTGGAGCCCACCTCCTCCGGGGCCGAGCCAGGTGGCTGCCCGCGGGGGCTCCGATGCGGAGGTGGTGGCGTTAGGGCCTGGGACAAGGCTGGCGTCCCCTCGGGTCGGGAGGCTGGGGCGCCTGCTCCTCCGGGCTGCCCCGTCCAGCCTTCCCGGGCCCCCCCAGGGGAAAACAAGCGCTGTAGGCTCTGCCTCTGGCTCGGAGCCCTCCTGCAGCCGAGGAGGCAGCTCCTCCCTGCCAGGGAGCCAGCGGGCGCCATCTCCCCTCCTGTGGTGACAGTGACTTTGACCCTGTGCCTGTAGCCGGTGGTGAGGGATGCTCCTCTCTCTGCTTCGCTCTCGGTGTGACTGAGTGTCGGTGTCTCTAACCCTTCAGGGGCTGCTCTTCTGGCCGCGCTGGGCTGTGGTCATGCATGTGCGGGAGGTGGCGTTAGCTGGCCTCAACCTCTTCTCTGGTTCCAGGACACTCTCCAAAAACCTGGTGAAAAACGCCAAGAAAACAATTGGCCGCCAATACGTGACGCGAAAGAAATACACGCCGCCCATGTGGGAGCAGCGGAGCAGCCAGCACTTCCCGGAGGACAACGAGGATGAGATCTCAGGTTGGGAGCACCCTGAGCAGGGAAGGGGGGGCCGTGGGCAGTCGGGCGTTTGCTGGAGCAGGAGCACCTTCCGGCTGGGAGAGGTCTCGGCCGTCGCTCTGCAGGGGAGCAGGCGCAGGAGCTTCCCTGGAGCAGAGGATTGCCACCACGCTCGCCTTTCCCAGTTCCCGATGGTCCACCAGCTCTTGTCTGCTGGTGGTGGCCAGTCAGCAGCTCAACGTACTTCCAGTGCCTCGTGAGCCCTGCGGAGAGGAGGGAGTCCTTTGGTCTGTGGCCTCAGCTCCTCAGATGAAAAGCTGCAGATTTAGGCCGCCGCAAGGCAGGTTGGGTTAGATGTGAGAAGAGCTTGACTGGTTTGAGAGTAACACAGGACTGGAAGGGACAGGAGTCCTCTGTGGTGAAGATTCCAACCTTCCCAGGTGGGAAGGCGTGTCAGAGAAGACGTGGTGGATGGGATTTAGGGTTTCAGTGGGGAGCGGTGTCTGCAGTCCCTCCTGCTGCGCGTGGCGCTGGTCCGTCAGGCTAAACATGGCTGATTTTGGATCTTCTGTTCACTGAGATACTTCGGATTCTGCTCCATTTGGTCGCTCCCCAAGTTTGTTTGCAGCGCTTTTCAGCCTGTTATAAGCCTCCGCTGTGTCCGTCATTTAAGTTATTAGCAAAACCACCAGCTGCGTTCAGGCCCAAAAGAGACGCCTTTGAGATCTGCTGTTGTCCTCCAGTTCTGGCGCTGGGAGATGCACTGGGAGCATTAGGAAAGCCGCCTGCGGAGGGCAGCCACCAAGGGCTGTGTCCACCTGGCAGTGGCTTTGCCTGGATGGAAGTGTCCTGGGCTGACAGCCTCGCTGGAGCCGAGCTCTCGCCCGCGGTGCCCTCTTCTCCCAGGAGGTTGCTCTCCTCTGAGGGAGGAGATGAAACTGGTGTGGTGGAGCAGCTCTGGACAGACCTGTGTTGGGCTGTTCCTCATCTCTCGGTGGTGTCAAGCGATGTGAAAGCACCAAAGAAGGCTGCTCTAACATCAGCACGCAGGCAGTGGAGTTTTCTTTGTGCTTTTAAGCTCACAAGTAAAGGCTCTGGCCCCAAAGCCCTTTGGTCGGGGCAGCTGAGCTCTCCCGTTTCAGGTGGAGGTGGTGGGAGGGAGCTCGAGCGCTGTCCTGTCTCTGCTGGGTTGTCCGGCCCGACCGTCTCCTCCCGCTGCGCGTGGGACGCCGTGTCTGTGCCGAGGGTGGACCCGGACTCCCCTTTGTCTCCACAGTGTCTGAAGAGATGGACAGAAGCACTTTGACCCCCACCACCACCATCAGACCTTCGGACAAGATGACCATCAACCACTTGGTGGAGCGAGCCTGCTGCCGCGACTACCAGCGGATGGGGCTGGGCACCCTCAGCAGCAGCCTCACCCGCTCCAAGAACGAGCCCTTCCGCATCTCCACCGTGAACCGCATGTACGCCATTTGCCGGAGGTGAGCCTCAGCGGGGCCGTGGCTGCGGAGGGGCGTCCACAGGGCCAGGAGAGGATGAGGGGGGTCTTTCCTGGTTTGTGGGAGCTGGGAGGCGGGGGCTGCTGCTGGTGCTGCGCCCCGCTGGGCTCTGCAGAGCCTCCGCTCTCTCCTGCAGCTACCCCGGGCTGCTCATCGTGCCGCAGAGCATCCAGGACAACACGATCCAGCGGATCTCCCGCTGCTACCGCCAGAACCGCTTCCCCGTCGTGTGCTGGCGAAACTCCCGCACCAAGGCCGTGCTGCTGCGCTCGGGGGGCCTGCACGGCAAGGGCGTCGTCGGCCTCTTCAAGTCCCAGAACGCCCCCACCGCAGGTGCCTGTACCCTCCGCCCCTGGGCAGCCCCGGGAGTGGGCTGCAGACCCCTCCTCGGGTCTCGTGCCGGTGGCAGAGCCGTGATGCTTGTGGCTCTCCTCCTAGGCCCCTCGCAGACGGACTCCACCAGTTTGGAGCAGGAGAAGTACCTGCAGGCTGTGATCAACTCCATGCCGCACTACGCCGACGCCAGCGGGCGCAACACGCTCAGTGGCTTCACCTCCGCGCACATGAGCAGCTCAGGTGAGGAGCTCGGCCGTGGCCGCGGTGCAGCGGGGGTGCAGGAGGGCTCATGCTCGTGTGCCCGGGACCCCAGGCACGGGTCGTGCTGCCCGTCCCAGAGCCCGGGCAGCCAGGGGAGCTGCTGTCCCCCGTCTCCCACGTCAGAGGAGGCAGCAGAGCCTTCCCAGCGCGCTCTCTGGAGCTCCCAGCGCCGGCTGGGCCTCTGTGGCTGGTGGTGGGGACGGGTTTTGGGAAACGTAGCGGTCCTGGACCTGCGAGCACTGGGAGCCCCAGACTGTGCTCGGATCCGGGCGCTGGCTGAGGACCGGGTGGGGACAGACCCCGCGAGCTGAGGTCTCGACATCGTCTGTGCCCCAGCGCAGCGGCAGCAGTGCTCGGGGTCTGTCGCGGGAAGCCTCGGTAAGTCTCTGCCTCCCTCGCTCTCCGAGCAGCCTGCCCTTTCCTGCCGGGGCAGGGCCGCCCTCGCTGCCGTGTCACTCATCCTCTGCCCCAGCCATTCCACCCCATCATTGCTGCAGAGGTGACCGGGGGCCAGAGGGACCGTGGGGGAACCCAGCCAGGGGCTCCCGGCAGCCTGGGGAGGAGAGGAGTTGCCAAACGCCCCTCCGAGGCCTCTCCCCTGGCGCGGGGGGGACGTGCCGGGAGCTGCGGCTGAAGGAGGGAGGGTCAGACCAGCAGATGGCCTGGCGTGGTGGCGAGGGACCAGCAGAGCAGGGGGCTGCGGGGCTGTGGCAGTGCCTGGGTGATCCCCCCACGCTGCGGCGCGCCTGCGGCAGAGCTGCGGGAGGGTGGAGCCCCCGTTCGCACTGCTGTGCCGGGTGCCCTTTGGCTGTGGCTCCAGGCTGGAAGGTGTTTCCCGCATGCTGGCCTCCTGGTCCCGGCCCCGGGCGCTCCTGCTTGCTGCCACTTTCTCTCTCTGGCCCCTTCCCCTCCCTCCCTCCCTCCCTCCCGAGCAGTTGTGGGGAGGCAAAGCGGGAGGGCCCCTCTGGAGCAGCACAGCGCGGCCGAGAGCTGACGTTTTGTTGGTGCTACAGATTTCTGCGACAAGAGGCAGCCTAAGCTGGGATCGCTCATGAAGCAGGTGATGGGAGGGAAGGACGATGGGCCCGGTACTATTAGCCGCGGAGGTGAGGACGTGCGAGTGAACGCTGCCTCGTGGGGGCCTCGCGAAGGCCCCCGGCTCAGGGCAGCTCTTGTAGAGTAGACGCTTCCCCTTCGCTCCCCCCGAGCGCTCTGCCGTGGGGCAGCCGCAGGGAGGGCGGGAGGGACCTGCTGCAGCACCCCAGAGCCGCCTCAGCCATCCCACTCATCGCTCCAGTCGCTCCGTCCGGGTGCGCGGGCGCCTCTTCCCGCCCGGCCCAGCGAGAGCGGGGCTGCGCCTCGCCCCGCTGCCCCTCGCTGAGCTCGCTTTCGTCCTGTGCTCTCAGGGCTCGGTCACAGAGCCAGGGTCATCACTCTCTCCACCCCCAAGTGCGTGTCGGCGAAGGGCCGCGAGACGCCCCGAGGTATGGTACCGCCGGCCGCCTAACCACCGCCCGGGCGCTAACCTGACCGACTGACCCCCACACACACACTCCCACCCTTCACGCAAGTAACACCCCAGTAACACCCCAGTAACACCCCAGTAACACCCCACCTCAGCCTTCTAACGCCTCCACTGAGCATGTCGCTGGCTTGGTCCAGCTCACAGTGCCAGCGGTAAGTACCGGGCCTGTCCCCAGCTGATCCCGCAACGTCCTCTCAGGTTTGCTTTGGGCTCCTTGTGCATCTGCTGGTGCTTGGGTGGCGGTGGTGGCCAGGGACGGGGTCTGGCTGGCAGGGACGGGGTCCTGGCGGGGCTGGGGCTGGGGCTGGTCTCCATATCCACCAGGCAGGAGATCCTACAGCACCCAGCAAGGAGAAGGAGCAAAAGCAAACCTGGTTCCCAGCACCTTCCCAGCATGTGCTCGCAGGGCGCCGGGCTGCGGGGTGGCAGCAGCTCGGCCGCCGCTTTCCCGGCCAGCTGCCGGCCCCGGTGCCAGCCCGGCTCGGGGCATGCGGACGCCGGCGCAGCCCGCGAGCCAGCCGGGGACCCCCAGCCTGACTGCCGGCTGTCTTGCAGGCAAGTGGGGCAGCATCCGAGCCAGCGGGCGCATGAGCAGCTACGCCCTGAACATGGAGATCGGGTCACGCCTGGCTGGGAAGGACCTGGTGGGCGCCCAGCACAACGGCACCCCCTCGGAGGCCAGCTTCCTGCGCCAGCACCGGGCCTCGCTCTACATCATCGGCGACAAGTCACAGCTGAAGGTAACCCCGGCGCCTGGCGACAGCCTCCTCGGGGGGAACGACAAGAAGCGTGTCCAGAGAAGGGCAGCGGAGCTGTGAGGGGTCTGGAGCACACGGCTGGTGGGGAGCGGCTGAGGGACCTGGGGGTGTTGAGCCTGGAGAAGAGGAGGCTGAGGGGAGACCTTCTCGCTCCCTACAGCTCCTGAAAGGAGGGGGTAGCGAGGGGGGTCGGGCTCTGCTCCCAGGGAACGGGCGATGGGACAAGGGGAAATGGCCTCGAGTTGCACCAGGGGAGGTTTAGGATGGATATTAGGAAAAAATTCGGGAGGGTGGATATTGGGAGAAATTTCTTCACAGAAGGGTTGTGAAGCGCTGGCACAGGCTGCCCAGGGCAGTGGTGGCGTCGCCATCGCTGGAGGGGTTTAACAGACGGGCAGACGCGGTGCTGCGGGACACGGTTCAGTGGTGGGCTTGGCAGTGCGGGGTTAACGGTTGGACTCAGTGATCTTAAAGGTCTTCTCCAACCTCAACGATTCTGTGATTTTGAGGGGGGCAGTGGGGCTGTGAGGGGCGTCTCTCCGGACGGCGCTGATTCTCTCCTCCCTCAGGGGGTGAAACCGGACCCGCTGCAGCACTGGGAAGTGGTGCCCATCGAGGTGTTCGACGTGCGGCAGGTGAAGGCCAGCTTCAAGAAGCTGATGAAGGCCTGCGTGCCCGGCTGCCCCTCCACTGACCCCAGCGTCACCTACTTGCGGTCCCTGGAGGAGTCCGAGTGGCTGTCCCAGGTCAGTTGTCACCCAGAGGCTGGAGGTACTCCGGTCTGTCCCCGCAGTAGGAGTCTTTGCTGTTGGCTGTCACTCAAGGGCACGTGCCCTTACCTCCTGGCAAAGTGAGCACGGGGGTCCGGGTGCCCTCTCCAAAAGCGTCCCTGCGGCACGGAGTGGGGGACACTAAGGGAGGAAGGTCGGTCTGAGGAACAACGATAGAATAGCCCAGGGTGCGGCTGGGTGGCGCTGGACACGAGAGCTGCGAGTGTGGGGCAGCTGGGGAAGCAGGGCAGGACCTGCAGCACGGCAGAACACGACGAAGGGGTTGGTAGGTGGCCGTGCCTGCAGTAGCCGGGTGACACAGGTGGCTGCCGCTCTGCGGGACTGGTCCCGCTGCCGAGCTGCTGTGGGACGGGACCCGCTGGCTGCTGGGGAGAGCGAGGGACCCACGGCTCTGCTCAGGGCCCACGGCTCTGCTCCTGGTGCGGTGGTTCTGCCCCGCTGGCCTTGCTGTTGCGGACGAAGGGTGCTGCGCAGTGTCTGAACGCGGGGGCTGTGCATCGTGGCCCTGCGTAACCCCCGTGCTCTGCTGCGTTTCCTCACCCCCTTCCAGAGAAAGGGTCGCTTTGCGCAACGTCCAGCAAATGCGTTTCCTGCACCCTGGTAACTCTTGGCCCTTATGTTGGCAGATCCATAAGATCCTGCAGATTTCCGTGTTGGTGGTGGAGCTCCTGGACACGGGCTCCTCTGTGCTGGTCAGCCTGGAGGACGGCTGGGACATCACCACGCAGGTAGGAGCCCTACAGCTGCCGACCACGAGGGCTGCCCGTGGCCGTCTCCCCGTGAGCATCTCGAGCCCCCGTGTCCCTGCAGGTGGTCTCCTTGGTGCAGCTGCTCTCGGACCCCTACTACCGGACGCTGGAGGGCTTCCGCCTGCTCGTGGAGAAGGAGTGGCTGTCCTTCGGGCACCGCTTCAGCCACCGCGGGGCCCAGACCCTGGCTGGCCAGAGCAGCGGCTTTGCCCCCATCTTCCTGCAGTTCCTGGACTGTGTACATCAGGTGAGGTCCGAGCGCGCCGGCTCTGCGCCGGCCGGCTCTCCCCGGGCGCCGGGGCTGGCTGGCTCCTTGTGCAGCGGGGAACGTCCAGAGCCACAGCCTGCAGTTTGTGGGTCCCGGGAGGTCTCACCCATCCTGCTCCTTGCAGATCCACCTGCAGTTCCCCATGGAGTTCGAGTTCAGCCAATACTACCTGAAATTCCTCAGCTACCACTACATTTCCAACCGTTTCCGGACGTTCCTGCTGGACTCTGACTACGAGCGCATCGAGCTGGGTGAGGGCAGGGTGCGGGGCCCACAGCGCATGGCAGCCCGGTGCCTTGCCCCAGATAACGCCCCTTCCCCGCTCTCTTCTCCGCAGGCCTCCTGTACGAGGAGAAGGGCGAGCGGAAGAGCCAGCAGGTCTACAAGTCCATCTGGGATTACATCGACCGGCTGAACAAGAAAGCCCCCATCTTCTTCAACTACATGTATGCCCCTGAGGATGGGGAGGTGAGAGCTCCGCTCCTGCCCTGGGCCGGCCCAGCCCCTGCGCGATGCAGAGGGCTCGGACGGGGCTTTCCGGGGCACCCCGGGGTCTCCTCGCCCGCGTGGAGCCGAGCGAGCAGCCCGTTGTTGGCTGGACCACGGCGTTTGCCCGCCTGCGTGGTCTTTCCCGGGGCAGAGTCGGGCCCCTGCGAGCCGCGTCCTGCGGAGGGGTCGGGGGATGTAGGTGAGGCCGGAGCTGGGAACGTCCTTCCTCGGGGAGAGGAGGCGGCAGCTTCTGGCGCGTGGTCTCAGCGCAGGGGCTGCTCTCCGCCCGTGCGGGCAGGCTGCGGCCGAGCTGCTCAGGCCTCAGAGCGCTCGGTCGGTCTGGGTCCAGTCTTGGGCAAAGCTGGGCGCTGCTCTGCCCTTCTCCAGCCCAGCATTGCCTTTTCCTGGCCAGCCCGCAGCCTTCCAGCCTCGGCTGCCTCTCGTTACCGGTCAGAAAGCGTCGCCCTTGGGGAAAGCGCGTTGTGAAGGGACCCATTTCCCAGCTGGACAGATCGTCCCTGCGGCGTGGTCAGGGTCGTGGCCTGCCTGGACGCTGCGGCCCTTCCCGAGCATGACCCTGCTTCTTCCGCAGGTGCTAAGGCCGTACAGCAACATTTCCAACCTGAAGGTGTGGGACTACTACACGGAGGAGACACTTTCTGAGGGCCCCTCCTATGACTGGGAGCTGACGCAGGGGCAGCCGGAGCACGTGGAGGAGGCGGACCGGCAGGACACCAGTGCCCCCCAGACGAAGCGCAAGATCATCTGGCCGTGCTATGACAACCGCAGCCGCGTGGAGCCCGATGCCATCTCCAAGCTGCTGGAGGTAAGCATGGCCGGCGGTGGCATCGTCTACACGTTGCTTCTGGGTTTGGCCCTGGCCTGGGCTCCCCGTGGCGTCCCCAGGGGTGGGACACTGCCCCATGCACGCAGTGGGACAGGGTTGTGGCAGGGTTGCGGTCAGTTGAGCCCCTGGGACACGGACAGCGGTCCCAGGGGCCTTGTCCCCTCCTGGGCTGATGCCTGAATCCTCTCGCAGGAGCTGCACAACCTGGAGATGGAGCTGGGGCAGGTCCCGGAGCGCTGGAAGGACACGTGGGACAAGGTCAAAGCTTCCCAGCGCACGGAGGCGCGGCAGGAGGGCAGCCGGGTAGGCTGGGGGCTGTGTGGCGGGGGTGAAGGGGGGTGGGGGGGTTGGCTTTGCCCAAGGCTGCCCCGAGCAAAGTGGGTGTTTGCTCCCGAGGCCGAGGAGGGCGCTGGTGCTCAGCCCCCAGCATGGCTGTGCCGGAGCGGTGTGGGACCGTCCTCCCCCTCACGCTGTGCTCTCTGCTCCCCGCAGACCCCCAGCTCCCTGCTGATGTCCTCCGGCCTCTCCCACCACCGGCGCTCGCTGGGTGTGTACCTGCAGGAGAGCGGGGTGGGCTCTACCCTCAACCTCAGCCTCGACAGCGACACCAGCAGCACCTCCACCCCCTCCAGCGGGAAGCAGGGAGGCCGCAAGAGCACCAGCACGCTCTACAGCCAGTTCCAGATGTCGGAGAGCGAGAACAGGCAGGCGGGGGGCTCGGGGCACCGGGGGCTGCTGACGGCGCTGGGAGGGAGATCCCTCTCCAGGGAGGGGTGAAGGCGCGTGGGTTCTGCAGAGTGTGGACCCCAATCGCTTCTTGTCGTCGCTGACGTGCCCCAGACCAAACTGCCCTTCCGCCCCTCTCTCCTTCCCGCCCTAACGCGCTGCCTCGCTCCTGCAGGTCCTACGAGGGGTCGCTGTACAAGAAAGGCGCCTTCATGAAACCATGGAAGCCTCGCTGGTTCGTGCTGGATAAAACCAAACATCAGGTACCGAGGGGCGGGTGAGCCCCGGGGTCTGTCCTTCTGTCCCTCCCTCCCTCTGTGAGCTCTGACGCGTACGGGATCTCTCCCTGCAGCTGCGGTACTACGACAGCCGGATGGACACGGAGTGCAAAGGGGTGATTGACCTGGCCGAGGTGGAATCCATCACCCCAGGAACCCCCACCATGGGGGCCCCCAAGACAGTGGATGAGAAAGCCTTCTTCGATGTGAGTGTGGCACTGAGCTGCGCCGTAGGGAGAGCGGCTCGGCCCCCCATGGCCCCCCCGGTCCCCAGCCCTTGGCTCTGGCAGCGCCAGGCTCTGGGGGCTGCGGTGCCGCTGGCTCGCCGGCGCAGCCGCTCGGCCCCACTCACCGCCTCTCTCCTCCCCTGCAGCTGAAGACGACAAAACGAGTTTACAATTTCTGCGCCCAGGATGTGCAGCTAGCCCAGCAGTGGATCGACCGCATCCAGAGCTGCTTGTCGGACGCGTGAGCCTGGCTCAGAGGAGCCTCTATTCCAGGCACAGAGTCTCCCGGGCCCCAGCACGTGGAGCAGAGGCAGTGCCCGGGCTTGCGGCCGAGCCGGGGCTGTGACTGACTGGAGAGAGGAGAGGGCCTTCCTTCCCGTCTGCCGCGGGTGTGCGGTGCTGGGGACCGCGCGGCCACGCACCCCCGAGGCGGCAGCGGGGGCGGGATCAGTACGTTACGCCATGGTAGGACTGTGTAGCGGAGGAATTCGTGCGTTGCCGCAGGCTGGGGGTGCGGGCGGGAGCCTGTCCTGCTCTGCCCTCCCGGGCCTGCCCGAGCCCTGTAATTACTGTGTCCCCTGTGCACCGCCCGCGCCGGGCGGCTTCGCTCCGGCTCTCTGCGGCAGCGGGGTGTCCTCAGCCGGCTGGAGGGGGCGACCCTCGCCTGCCCCCACCCCGCGCTGCTGCAGAGAGCAGCAGCCGCCGCCTGCCTCGTCCTCCCCACGGCTTGCATGTCTGCCCGAGCACCCGGGGCGAGAGCCAGCCCCGCTCCCTCGGCCCCGCAGCGCAGCAGTGCTGGCCTTGGCGTGCCCTGGGCTTTGCGTCCGTCTTGCTTGGAGCCGGGGATCTGCAGCTCAGGGTGCCGGTGTTCGCGGAGGTGACTGATCTGAGCACTGGGACCATCCTGCCCGGCCGGCAGCCCCCGGCAGCGGTGGGCAGCGTCCAGCCCTTGAGCCTCGGCTCTCCCGGACTTGCACAGGAACAAATGAGCACTGCTGCTGTCGGCCTGGGGATGGTGGCGGTTGTAGCTGCAGGCGCTGGGCTCTGTGCCGCAGGAGGGGACGTGGATGTGACCGCTCTGCTCCCGGCAGGCAGGTGCCTGCTTAGGCTGTGACAAAGGGGGGTCCCTGTCCTGGCTGGGGCGCAGTCTCTACCTCCAGGGCCAGGCTTGGTGACGCGGGGGGAGAACATTCCCCGCAGGAGATGGCAAATGCTGCAGCCTCCTCGGTGCCCTGGTGCGGTCCCCTCCCATGGGGGGACCAGACCGGCCCCCAGGACGAGGGTCCCTGCCAGCAGTGACGCCAGGGGCAGGGACAGGGCTGGGCACCGCGCTGCTGGCCGGTGCCACCGGGTCTCTTTGCACAGGTCACCCCCAGCCCTCCTGCGGGAAGGAGGGGGCAGCGCCCCGCAGGCCACCACACAGCGCTGCCCTCTTCTCCCCACCACCTCAGGGCTCTTCCCCTCCCCGTCCCCTGTGCCCATGCTCTGCCCGCACCCTCAGGCCAAGGGGTCTGGGCAGGAGCAGCTTTGCTGGGGGCTGCGCGTCCCACCGCCCGCTGCCACCTCCCTGCTTGTTGCTGTCACAGTGTCAGTGCAAAGGGAGCATCTCGGTACAGAAATGGATCCTGCAGCACCTCCTCATCCCTCCCCTGCACTGGTGGGAAGGCGGGGGGCGGTTTGGCCCCGCTCCACCCGGGGGCCGCTTGCCGGGAAGCCCGAAGAGGCGCTGGGAGGTCGCTCAGGACCCGTTGCCGTCCGGCCGCTGGACGGGACCCGGCGTCCGCAGCCCTCCCGGCCGGCTGGCCCCGACCCTCCCGCCTCCCCCACGCTCGGCCGGCTCCTCTACCCTTCTTGTTTTTAAAGGAGTACAATGTTTTATTTCAGTGCAGAGCCCTTGTACAGTCTTAACCCCCGGGTCCCCCCTTCGTTCTGTTGTACAATAATGGCTGTGGCAGGTAGCTGGTGTAACAGGAGGGTTTTGTAACTTACCTGAGCAGTTGTAGATTATTGAAGTTTCTGTACATTGTGTCAAACATACAGAGTCCTTGTATTGTATTGTGCCTAGAGGAAAAAGGTTATTATATAAAGAGAAAACTAACTGAATTTAATAAAAAAAATTAATATGACACATGCCCTTTTGCCTCACTGTCACCGATGTCACCCCCCAGCGTACTGGGCCAGCGCTGCGGGAACCAGAGGACCTGGGCTCAGCGCCTGGCCCGAGGGGACGGGGCTGTCCCCTGCTTCACAGGGACAGGGACCCCTTGAAAGATCACAGGGCAGGAGAGGCGGCCCCGGGCTTCAACGGCACCACGGCCCCAGCTGAGATGGTGCCAACAGGGTGGTGCCTTCAGGCCCTGCCCACAGCCGGAGGAGCGCGGGAGGCCAGGCCTGCTCCATCCACCTCAGGGCCGACCACTGTCACAGCCTTAACGGCACCACCAGCGTTCTGCACCGTGAAGACTTGAGGCTTTTGGCACAAGAAGCCACAGGACTAAGCTTTTCTTACAATGCAGCTAACATGAGTCAACAAAAGGGGAGCAGCCGTGTACCGAGGCAAACATCTGGCAAAGCTGCCAACAGCCAAGGCCACCCCCTCCCAGGTCGCTGCTGGTGGTTCGCGGGCTCGCACCGCTGTGCCCCAGCAAAGCGTAACCCGGGCTAAATGAAAGCACCGTCTGGGGCAGCCAGGAGAGCATCGGTCACCTCAGCCCTCTCCCCGTAGCGAGACAGCCCTCACAGCCTGTGGGCGCCGGGGGTTCAGCCAGAATCGGCAACGCTGCCACAGCACCGCTCCCCGCGGGATCACGGCGCTCCTGCTTGAGGTAAGTGGTGCCGTTGTAAGAGCAAAGCCGCTCTCGTCTCACAGCAGCGCCGCCACTGTACCGATTCTCCCACGGGCCAGCAAAAGCCACTTCTAACCTCTCTCTCTTCAACAGCAACTGACAACTTGAGGAGCAGCGACCGTGGCCTCTGCTTTCGCCGGGGGCTGCAGGGAGGGTGCGCAGCTCCTCATCCGCCCTCCCGCCGCAGGTCCGTCATCCCTCCTGGGTGCGGGGCAGCGGAAACCTGCAGGGTCCCCCAAATGCTGCCTGCACTCACCCCCTGCCTGCGCAGGGCGCTCGGGCGACGGGACGCTGCGGGATGCTGCACGGCGGGGGCTGAGCGTGTCCGGCAGGATGGAGGAATCCACCACTGGCACGTGAATTTTGAGCTTTTATTGATAGTTGGAATTTACAGCCTAAAACCGACAACATAGAGAGATGCAGACTTTTTTCTTTTTCTTTTTTTCTTTTTTTCTTTTTTTTTTTAACCTTTTTTACAAAAACAAAAACCAAAATAACCAAAAGCCACCAGCATCAGATTTACAATATAAAAGTTTTGACAGTAGAGAGACTAAAGTACATCTGGAATTACTCAGAAAAATAAACAGGGAAAAAAGGCAGTAATTTAAAATTTGTCCCTCATATATACACATAGATACACAGACATTGCTTACAAAGACCCGGTTTCAACATTTAAGGGCAGTAGGCATCATGAGAAAAAAGGCTCCCCTATGTCATTGCACTAAATTAATTAACCCAGGTGGGCACCTCCCCCTTTGCCACCCCCTCCCGGTTCAGGGGAAAGGCCCCGTGAAGCTCAAACAGGATTTCCGCAGCCCCCGGGGCCCTGGGCTCAGCGAGGACTGTCCCCACGCCAGCCACGCTCTCACCCACCAGCCCTCACCCGGACGGCCGCTGCCACAGCCCCCGGACACCGTCCGTGCAGGCAAGTGTTTCTTATTGCTATACAGAGTGCGGCTTACCTACCAGCCACCCGTTTATGGGTTGGTTTTGTTTAAAGGCAGAGATTCAGCCCCTAACTGCTTTTCCAGGCGGGCGCCCGCACACCAAACCTGCCCCGAGCCGCTCGGGGGCAGCTGCAGCTCCCGACTGCGCAACAGGTCCGCGGCAGATTTCCAGGGAAACGCCGGTCCCGGGGCACCGAAAGAGAAGGACTGCACTTTCAGAAGAGCAGAGCAAAGCAGGTGCAGAGCTACGCTGACAACTGGGCTCCCGTTTGGGTACCGAGCGCTGCAAAAGCCATCTCCGAACAACCACGTTACTGCCCCATCCCCACTCCGCCCCGGCCGCGGCACCTTCCCCCAGCTCGGCCCGCTGGACCGAGCGCATCTCCCGGGGCCCAGGGAGGGTTCACCCCGCACCCCCACGGCCGACTCCAGCTCTACCTTGGCTGTGACACAGGGACCGCAGAGGTGGCCGTCTCCACGGTTTTCTCCCCAAAGGAGCGGCTGTGGCAAAGAGCCAACGCCGGGAGCGGGGCACCGTCCCGCAGCCGTCCCGGCCGGAGCGCGGCTCCCTTCGGGAGATGCCTGGATGACCCTGCCAGCTCCCGGGCTCTGCCTGGCAGCGCTGCCCCCACTCAGCCTCCCCGTCCTCCTGGAGAAAAGTAATTATTTAAAAAAACAAACAAACAAACAAAAAAAAACCCCAAACCTGTTTTGGTTTATTTTTAGCTTAAATGAGTGTTTCGGGTCCTTTAGCCTAAGGTGGCGCCTGGTGGGTTTTCCGGGGGGGGGGACAGGCCCGAACGAAGAGGTTTGTGCTAACAGTCACACAGCCAAACGCCGCCGGTCGGAGCCGCAGCCTGAGGCCAAACGGAAAAGAAACCAATGGGGGTTATGGAAAAAGCCCCGGAGAGGCAACTCCAGAAGCTGCAATTCAACAGACCGTGGACCAAGATAAGGTGGCAAAGAATATTTAATATTCTGATTGCTTTGAATATGCCAAGTGCAAATTAACTGGTGAACTGATGGCGTCCTGCCGCGTCAGGAGAATCAGAGCCTAAAAGGGAAGTTTCTGTTTGTCTGAGCAGACACAGCCTATAGTAAAAATATCATTAGAACCATGGATAGTTTGATGTGCAATAATACGTATGACCCACTCCATGTATATGCATGTATGTATGCATGTATACGTGTACGCACACACACACATACACACACACATGAGCCGACTGTCTTAAGCACTGCCAGACTGATCCAGTGCCAGTACCCGGGGTGAGTTAAAGGAAAGGTCTACAAAATACCAGATCAAGAAAAAGGTTTCTATAAAACTTTACATTTCAACTGAAGCTGCTCATCTAAATCTCACACATTGTCAAAACCCGGTTTGGATACGAAAGGCAAAGACCGAAACAGACACGGAACAGAAGTCGAAGCCCAGTGACCTCCGCCATGGGCCTCACCAGAAAAATGCCAAAACGAGAAACACCTTCGAGCGCTTCTTTTTTGTTTTCAGGCTGAAAACACAGTTTTACCTACTTAGAGAAAATGGCAACAACTATGAAACCGTATTTTATCTTGAGCTGAAAAAGCCGTAAGAAGTCGTTTGGTTTTCACCCCTCAGCCCAGTGACGCGAGGCCCCGGGGGAATTCGGCCCTTCCAGAACCTTCCTCCCTCTGCCCCGTACCTTGGATTGTTTTTATCTGTACCAATAATTAAGTAATTTTAGAAGGTGCACACTTAATGATCAACAAGTTATATGCAAACCCAAAGCTCTGAGAAAAACAGGTTTAAGGTGAATTTAGAAATATATATATATATATATATAAATAGTCCCTATATACACTGATAAGTGAAGATGAAGAGCGGAGGACAAACTAACCCAGCACTCTCCAGCCAGCGGCTCCGTCCCCCAACGCCCCCATCCCGCCCCGGCCCCGCAACCGCCACCCCGCGACCACCACTGCCCTTTCCTTTCCGGGGCACGACCTCCTGCATGCAGAGGAGAGAGCTGATGCTGCCAGGAGAAGTAATAAAAATACATGAAAAATATTTCAGGCACAGCAAGCAAATGGAAGTCTATTTCTCGCTTCTAAATCTGTTCTTTAAATTACCACCGAGGCTGGCAGAACAAATCATTTTCTTCCTTGAAATCCCAGTAATTCCATTAATCACAAGGTCTCTTCTCCTCCAGCTCATGGCCCAAGCCCCCAACTCTTGGGTGGCTCACGCCAAATCAGAAACCACCAGGAAGTGTGAAAACTCTCATGGATGCTGTAAAATTACTTAAACTGCGCTGGGGATGCGTGAGCGTTAGTTACAATTAGGCCGCGAGTCCGTCCGCAGATCTCGGGGCTGCTCCGCCGTCCCCGCACGCTTTCCCCCTGCCCCTCCTGGCCCTGAGCAGCTGGCGAGCGCGGCACAACCCCGGTGAAGCGCAGCTCCGTCCCGTCCCCGTTTCCCGGTCCAGCTCTCGGGGTGGGCGACAGACCCCCGCGAGCCGCTGCTCCCCGCACCTCTGCAGCCAAAACCCTGTGGCAGAAGGGACGCACCTTCGCCAAGAGCCGCACCATCCCTGGGGCTGCCGGACGGCTCCGGCTCCACTGGCGGCTCCGGGCACACAGCAGCTCCGGCCCAGGGCAGCCCCTCGGCTCCCTGCGCCCGCGGCTGCATTCTGCCCGGCGCTGTGCCAGGAAAATGCGGGCGAAGACGGGACGTCTTCACTGCCTCACGCCTCCGAACCCAAGCTCTGCGCCAACGATCCCGTAACTCCAGCCCAGCCGCAGTTGGGCTCCTGATGGAGAAGGATGAGCCGTGTGGCAGCGGTGACGGCACTGCTCCCGCCAACGCCACCCCCGTAAGAACCCGCAAACCAGCGACCCGGCAGAGCGGCGCAGGGGAGCGGATACTCTCCCCTCTCCCGGCACACACCTCTCCGCTGTCCCGGTGAGCCCTGCCCAGCGCCCGACCCGCGTCTCCTTCCACGGGCGGCTGCGGATTCGCAGGATCCCACGGCCGCCGCCGCAGCCCCCAGCCGCACAACCCGCCCCCCACGGCGCCGACGGCCGCAGCAGAGTCCCATTGCAGCGTGTACCAATTCAACACAGAATGTTCCAATGTTTGTGCTATCTTCAGCGACGCTGACACGGTGCTGCTGCTGAAGGTGTGCGGCACTGTGAAAGGGAGAAGCCCGGCAGCAGCTTTTCAAGTATTTCTCAGTGACTGTTTTGCAGAAAAATTGCTTTTCATTCAAAAAACCAGGATTCAGATGAGGAATATTTATATTTCATAAGGGGGAAATATTTACACGCCATATTGACAAATGAGCTTTTAATTTAAATTACATATTAAATAATAAAGTATTTAATATTAAATATTAGTTATATTTAAACACAAAATTATGTATAATCAATTTCTTAGGCGCTTGTAAGCAGAGTTTCTCTACCACTTGGAGGACGAATTCAATGTACATTTTTTAGCCTGGCGTCAACAAAACATTCTGAATAGACCGTAGGACGTACATCAAACTTACCTTTCCCACGTCACGCCAAATGTGGCTGCGCCCGCCCCCACTGCCCCATCGCCACCGGCCTCTGCCGAAGGAGCCCGTCCCCCCGCGCAGCCCCGCTGCCTAAAGGCACTGGCAGAGCTCCGGCGCGGAGACCGGGGTTCCCGAACGCCATCTCTCCTCCCCTGTGAAACACGGGCACCCAGCTGGCAAGGTGGCAATGCCGGCAACGCCGCAACCTCTCCCGCCCCCGGGGCACTACCGGTGCGCACGGTCCTTTAGTAACAGGTCACCCGTACACCCGGACCCGAGGGAAAGCCAAGCGGACACCAAGGGGAAGCCAAGGGGACGCCAAGGGAATGCATCCCTACCGTGGCGCAGACCTCGCCAGACTCACGTGGGATCTGGCCACGCAGGACGCGCAGGCACAGCCGCGCAGCCCAGGGACAGAGGTACGGAATGGCACAAGCAGCTCTGAGGCGCGGGAGGCGCAAGAAGGAGCACAAGGAACAGCAACACCTTTTGTCGGGATCTGGAGGGATATAAGGCACTCGGAACAACACCGGGGAATTTGAAAGTTGTTATTATGACAGCGTGGGATCCTTCTGCGCAGCACGGTCTCCTTCCCCGTTTCCCGGCTACCTGGAGACGAAACACGACCCGGTTCCAAAGCTGGAATGAGAAGAAATGACTCCTTCTGGACTCCAAGAAAGGCACTGGTGTTTCTGTATCCGGCATTTTTATTGCTGATCGCTGTTTTGCCCTCGGGACAGTTCACTCCCTCAGGGGCATGCGGCCATCAGCTGGAACGCACCAGGGTGCGCTCTGCGCCGGGGCGAGGACGGGGACAGTGCTGCGAGTCGGGGAGACGGCCCTCACCCGGCCACGGCGGAGCAGGCGGCCCCGACCCAACCGCGGCTGCAGATGCTGCGAACGGCGCGAGAAGGACGACACAAGGTACTCGCGAGATGATGCGATTCTGCCCCCGATCCCCGTGGCGGATAGCGCCAGGGGAGAGCAGGCCGGGGAAGGACGGTCTCGTGGATGCGCACCATCAAAGGTAAAGGACGAAAGTGTGAGAAATGAGGCAAAGTGAAGTTACCCAAACCAAACCAAGCGAGAGGCGGTACCCCAGCCGGGAGCTGGTGAGCGCAAAGGTCTCTGCTTGGTGAAGTTCCAGCAGACGCGCTGGCCGAGGGTGAGGAGTCGTTCAGGGGCTTACAAGGGAAATAGCAGGAGTGACGTGACACAATAAATGGAAATTAATTACAAATTAATAGGATATGTGCCACAGGAAGAGAAGTTTCTGAAAGGAAGCAAAGGAGTGCCCAGGACTGTGAACTCTCCCCGCCCCGTGCTCTGGCCAATTTACTTTAAGAAAGAAAAAAAGAAAATTCTGTTCAAAGTCTTGGCCAAAAAGGAAACGGTGCTTTGAAAATGACTGCAGAGGTGTTCTTTACAAAGATAATGTTTCTAATTCAAATCACATATAGGAACCGATTACCCATTACCATTTACTGTGTTATTTAATAAATACTCAATTTTTTTATCTTCTAATGTTTTTGTGGAACACACATATATTCACGTGATCTGTATGTTACAGTCAAAATGTACATAAATCTATAGCATGAGGTAATTAATGGTTTTCTTTATGTTATTTGATTGGGAAAGAGTACAAATGCGGAACTTTAACTTACGCGTGACCGATGCACTGTAAGGCAAGCTGAGTGCCCCGTGTTGCCCTAACCGCTACCGGCACCTTTCGGCAACCCACAAACCCCCGAGAGGGTCCGTCCCCGCTCCTGGAGGTGCCATGGAGAACAAAAGCTGCTCACCAGTTCGCGCTCTGAAGGGTTTGGCAGCCAGGGCCGGGGAGGTGGTGCTGCGTGGAGGGAGCCCGGACAGAGAGCACGCGCTGCTGCGCAAGAGATGGATGTCGTCAGACCTCAGGTGAGAGGAGAGGCGATTCCCTGCTTAAAGCCATTTTTCCAGATTGTCCTGGCAAGTCAGTCACGGTTTCGTGTTTAAGCCTTAGTCTGAAGATGAGATGAGCAGGAGAAGAGTTAAAGTTTCAGTGCAAGGTCACTGCAGCGGTGAGGAGCACCCAACGCGAGGAGCACCCAACGTGGGGAGCGCCCAACGTGCCACCACGGTGCCGGCTCAGGGCTCCCGGCCGCAGAGAGGCACGACCCCCCTCTCCCACAGCGCAGATGAGTACCCCGGGTGATTCTTCAACCCCTGTTTCGTAAATGGAAGCCCGGGCGGGCGCAGCACCCAAGAGACCTGGCTACGGACACCCCAGCAGGCGCTTCAACGAGGAAACGAGGACGGAGCAAGAGCAGGACCTCACCGCTGGCCGGCTCTGACGCAACGCTCGGCATTTTGGCAAAGGATTTCTGCGGGTTTACCAATGAGGGAGAAATAGTTCCACGCGGTACGCAACGAGAAGTTTTCAACTAATGTTTGCTGTGCCTGTAGTTAATTATGTTTCAAGTTTAGTCCCATTAACGATCTGGCTGAGGAGACGCTGGCGCAGCGTCCGGCAATGGCACGCCTTACTGCCGAAGACAAGCGGACTCAAAATCCACCAACAGTGGGAGATTCTCTACAGCATTTCTAGAAAGTTCTGAAAAACTAGCTCTGAGCATCAAAATTACACAATAAAAGATTTTTTCATAGTTTACATCTGTCCAAACAATTTGAGAAAATAAAAAATAGATGGGGAAGGACTGGCCTTTATAAAAGCCCCCCAACCTCCGGGAGAGAAAAAGGATTCCTCTCTCCTGATCAGCATCAAATAGAAAAATACATTTTACATAGAGGCATATTTCACTAACAGTTTTATACTTACGTTGTGAAGGGTGACAGGTAACAGTCACTAGGAAATGCAGTTAATTTTTGTACAAAAATGAAGAGGGAGGTTGGACTGGTCACCACAACGCCCTTCTGTAATGAGGTAAGCGAGTTTTCGATGAGATAAGCTAACGCAGAGGAGCCAAACTGTTTATTTGCTGCATTCAGATTTGTCAGAAAGTTGGTATGTAAATGCACACAGCAAACGCCTGCTTAGGTTTGCTCCACACTTCCCATCAGCCGGCACGTTGTCAGCCGCCACCACGGAGGGAAACTGTTACCAAAACCCACTTTCTCACCCCAAACGAAATGGCATTCCCGATACGGTTGGAAACTTTAGCCCGTATGAAATCAACAGGAATTGTATCAAACTCATTTTCCAAAGAATCCTGAACTTTCACTGAACTAAATTTAAAAAATGGTCTAATACTTCAAGTACCTCTAAGGTGCCCACTGCTGCCACCTAAGCCCTAGGACAATAATTAGCGATGCATAATTCCGGCAACAAGCTAAGGCACTGTCCGTAACGAAACGAAAACCATGCGGTTTCCCTGACCCAAAGGATTTCTTTTTTGCAAGCTGTCACGCAGAGGTAAAATTATGACTTCAAACTTCATCCCAAGTTATTCAAAACTCAGTAATAATGGAAATCCCCTGTCCAGAGCCCGGAACGCCCCAGTGTGAGATACGTTGCACACTGGTGCAACCTTACCAAGAAGTGATACTTAATACTAAATGTCTCTTTCTGAGACGGAACAAGCTGCACGAGGGTTTGGGTTGATCTCGAGTTTGGCACTCTTTTTTGCTCAAAAAACGCTTTTTGCTTTGATGGAGAAAGTAACAATGTAGCTACCTTCCATCCACAACACAAAACCTGCCAGGACGATGCTGTAATTAAGAAAAGGGGAAAACAACACTTGCATAGAGTCAGTCTTTGCCCATCTTACAAAGGTGATAGCATGCGCTTCCGACACATGGGGCTCCCCCCGCCGGTGCCCGGTGCCTGCAGTGAGGTCCTTGGCGCCCCGGGAGCTCCGGCTGCTGGCGGCACCGGCCCTGACCGGGAAGGGAGAGGTACCCGTCGCAACGGCGCAGTGCCATGAAGGCAGCTGTGACCCCGGCAAAGGAAAACACCCTGCTGCAACCCCATTAGTTGGCCGTTGAGTCAAACGGAGAGCCGTGACAAATAAATACCTAAGCCCCAGATTCTCTGAAGATGCACGTTGCTGCACTCAGTGTCACCACACTCGGTAGCCTCCAAAGCCGAGGTTTCAGTTTCACGAGCCCTGAGAGCCCTCAGCTCCTCCCTGCCCGTGGTGCTCTCCAAAACTAAATCCTTCCACGCCCAGCATTAACCATATCAGACGCAACCATACTCTGCGTTACGTGGCGGTTTGAGTAACGAGGCTTTCGACAAATCCTTTTACACCCCGGTGAGGGAAACCACGTGAGTTAGGACAAGACTAGAAAAGAAAGCAGCAGTCACACAGCACGTGTCGAGGAGCCAGCGGCCAACAGCAGTGTGAAATGTGCTCTGCAATGGTCTAACGGCTTTCTGCAAACCACTCTGAAGTGTGCAGCAGCATCAATTTGCAGTTACGAGGCTACTCTGGATGTCCTGCGTACAGTACCGAATGCAACATGTCCCAGCTCAGATTTTTTTGATGCCAGCAGACAACCATAAAGCTGTGTTAAATTTTTTCCTTTAGATATGTTATTTAGGAACGCCCCTTAACCTCGATCCACCTCGGACACTGCACCATACCCAAAACCTTTTCCAAGCTGGGATGCCCGAGCCTTTTTGAATAAAACTGAGGGGAACACTGGGGTTGTTTTTCAGAGTTTTTTTGTTGTTTGTTTTTTGTTGTTTTGTTTTTTAAATTTGTGCACCCACTGGTTTTCCATCCTGCTTGCCAGCTGCAGCTCTCTAAAAGCAGTAAGGGCAGCAAAGCCTGGGGACACTCACGGAATTTGTATCAGGCTCTGCTGAGGACACGTTATCCAGATGAGCAACTGTGATTTTGTCTGCTGTAACTGTTACGACTCAAGAGAAGAGGCAATAAATTGTATTTGTGCACGGGGGAAATGTTAGGAGACTGGTGAAACTGGTGAATAATCTACAGTCGTGTTCCCTGATCACTCACTCGCCTTCAAAGGACTACCTCCCCATAACTTTAATTTGAAACCGGTGGCTACAATTTTAGCGAGGACTTCACCTCTTTGGGACACAGCCAGGGAATTCCCACCCACAAACCCAACTCCCCATCTCCCCCAGTTTGAAGAGGGTATGACACCACCCGCCTGCTCGCGGCACCGCCGTCCCTGCCCCCGGCATTAAAAGCCTGTGGCGAGCAACCGGAATGATTAATCCAAACTGCTTGAGCTTGTATCTGCTGTGGGATCACCTCTCCATGGCTCCAGTCTAGCGACACTGCTCTTTCTGCAGCACAGGGCCGCTCTGACCGCATGCCCCGCAGCCTTGCAGCGCTCCCCTGGCACTGAACGCCCCGGTACTGAGCACCGGCGCTCGCTCGCCTGCAACGCGGCATCGGAGGTGGTGCCGGCACGGAGGACTCCCGCACGGCCGCATCATCCAAAGGAGCGCATCTTCCCCACAACCCAACCAGATGGAGGAAAACACGCTACAATGCAAGAATTATTTAGGGTCGGCTGAACTGATCACTTTTTAACTGCTAATTGTGCGGGAAAGGCCCCCTCCTCTCCTGGCGGGGAAGCGTGTGGGCAAGGCTCGGTGCCCGCAGGGACACCAGCAGCAACAGCGGGATCACCAGGCAAGCCGCCCCTCTCTTGTCATCCACCGCATCAATGCCCAGCTGGGTCAAATCGCTGAACTAGGATGTTCCAGCAGAACCATTTCCCCCCAGTAAGGTATGCCTTGCTGCTTTTGGTCTTGTACAACAACCCCTTGTCGATGACTGGCTATTGATCGCGGAGCTGCACACAGCTATAGAAGTCGGGCTCACTGTACTCCGAGTCTCTGCTTCGCCAGGTTGCTCACAATATCCAACTGTGTGTGTATAAATATACATGGAATAATACATATTGCAAATATATATCTATATACACACTCACCAGTATACATATTCAAACCTAAAATTATATATACCATATCGATATGGACAGATTCAAAATACTGCACGTAGATGAGGAAGGACAGTGCTGAATATAACTTCTGGTTAGTCGTCATTGCTGTCTGACCAAGTAGCTGAGCAAGCCGAGGGGTTTGTGAAGGGTACAGCTGGGTTAAGTGAATCCATTTTCAGCAGACAGTCCATCCCGCTCCAACCCTGGGCAACAGTCCTTCCCCAGAGCGCCCGGTGAGGAGGTAACGCCGCTCGCCAGCGGCCAGAGCCTGCCCCGAGATGCCACCATGGACAACTGCCACGGAGACACAGCGCTGGCACCGCGCGTGGCACGGCCGGACCCGTGGAAAGGGCTCAGTCCGTTACCGCACGCCCTGCCTCGGGGTGACCTGGGGACGGAGCGCGGTCTGGGAGCCCCCGGCAGCAGCCTGGGCCGGCGAGGAAGAAAGCTCAGATGGCAATGGGGAGCAAGGGGGGCCACCGAGCAGAGGGACCCTCCAACCTCTCCATACCCGCTGTGACTTCAGACAGATGGGAGCTCAAACTTACAACGAGAAAGACATTTATGCAGGGATTACCTATAAAATCATTTGAGCCAGGCAAGGAAACCATCGCCCGACTCCGGATCTGGTCTGAACTGCAAACTCCAGCGTGCCAAGGATGAGGAACTTCTCTAGATCAGCTCGTTGGCCGGTGCGGGAGCGACGAGGTATAATTCAGAGCTTAAACCCCAAATGTGGAAGAATCATTCAATGTCACAAAAGCAAGAGGAGCTTGTGCATTTCTACAAATCTATTTAACTACCAGTAAAATGTTTTATCACAAAAGTAACTGGACACAAGTAATCAAATTAAAAACTAAGATAACGCGTCCCCCAGTAACTAAACTGTGGTTTTAGATCTGCTTACTGGATATGTTTAAATATATTATTAAAGCTTTCATTTAAATTTATAGACTCAAAGCCAAAAGTTAACGAACGACAAGTTCAGAATCTGCAATGAAAGGCACAGACACGTCCTCACATCTCTCTCCAGAACATTTTCGGGTGTTATTGCTGCCAGCTGTCCCGTACCGCTTTCAGGTAGAGGTTACTGCTCCCCAAAGCAAAGCTTCGCCAGAGCATCAGGCGGGTACAGCCCATCAGTATTCTTGCGACATCGGCCAGCACGGCTCGAGGTGATGTAAGGTGACCCCTGTCTATGACGTAACCTAACGCAAAGATCATTTATCTGTTTAACCCGGCAGCTGAAACGTACCCAGCCAGAAGGATGATCAAACTGTGCCTGCTACAGACACCTCCCCTTAATCTCTTGATCCTAAACGGACTTGGTCCTAATTGTAGCACGGTGGATGGAACCTGCAAGCACCACGGTCGAGAACCGTGGATGAGAAGAGACTGGAAGAGAGCGATTGCCATCACCTGGTATTCAACGGGACTGAAGCCCGACCACGGTCTTCACCCAGCTGCTGCAATAAGCTGCACTGACGACGTATTAGATGAATGATTTTTCAGTTTTCATAGTATCATTTTTGGGTGTTTAAAGAATGCCCCAAAAGAACCTGATTTTCAGAAAAACTCTAGCACCAATCCTCTGAAAATTAAGACTTTAACGTGTCTCCAATTAGTAACTCAAAACCACTGATCATCTCTGATAACCCTGGCTAAGAGCGGGATTGATCTCCAGACAGCAAACAGGGTAACCCAAGCAGAAAGTGAGATTTTTTTTTTTCCTCCCAGCACAATGCAACTTTAAATTATTTATTTTAAATTATGAGGAGTGAGTGAGAAGACTTCCAGAACAACAGTACTGTGCCACGGAAGCACCTGCTTACCGAGTAACTGCAGCTGAGAGAAGTCCCAGCTATGTCAGCAGCACACAAGCGGCCCACAACCCTAGCACACACCTTCCGAGCTGCACACCGCCACCTCCACAGCTGGCGTTCCAGCAAAGCCAAGCCTCAAGGCTCCCTAAGAGCAGAAATGAGAATCCGTTATCTTTGGGCACACCAGGATCACCCCGTGCTGCGGGTACGTCACCGTCGGCTACTGATCCAGCAGAACAGACTGACTCCAACAGGGAAAACATTTTGTTCATCTCCCGCCCCCCCCGCCCCCACGCCACCTCTCAACACAGTTACGAAAATTTCATATGCACTACAGACATATCACAGTTAAAAATAAAGTATTTTTTAAAAAGACTGAAGTCTGGCGAGGATGCTTTTGCTCATAACAACAGATCTGTGTGAGGTACTTTTTCATACTCACAGGGTAAAGTCCCTCGTTATGCACAAGTGAGAATATATCTGAAAATAAGCTATTTGGCTACCTGTGTGTCAAGCTTCATGCTTTTATTCCAAAGTGAATGATTTTCCAGCTCAGGTCTTGGACTAATCAAATAAGCGGCATTTACCATTCGACAGGTGGGTTTCCGCACCCCGCTCGCGCATGGCAGCAGGGAGGCATCGGCACCGCGGGGCAGAGCACGCGCCCTGCAGCCCTGGCCGTGGCCATCTGCTGTCACCAGCCCGAGCCTGCTTCTGCCAGTGGCCCAACACCTACACCCGTATGATCTACGTGCACAAGCCCGGTCTGGGAACGAGCTCAAAGCAGAGGCCGGCGCCGCTCAGCGCAGACCCGCGTCTGAACTGGTGCAGCCTTTGCAGGAGGAGGTCCTCCAGCCTCCGCAGAGGAGCCTGTGCTCCAGAGTCAAGTACACACCTTCAGCTGACCGTGCTCGCAGGCAGGTCGAAGCACAGTCCGTTTCTCCATACTGTTTCACTGTACTATCCCAAGGCAGCGGCACGTGTGTCCCCCCCCAAGCTCCGCCACGACCGACTGCCTGGGGAGAAACAGCAGGAGACCCGTGCTGGGGCCATTTCACTCTCCCATGTTGTCACTAGGTACAAAGTGCAAAAGTGTTGCTGTTCCTGCATCCATTAAAAACTTTAAAAACAGAACAAAACAAACAGAAAAGGATTTCCATAATAATTTGAAAATACATTAGTCTCCAAAAAGCCAGCAAACACCTGATAACCTGTTTGTGCCATATCTGCTCTCGGTCCTGCACGGCAGCAGTCCGGTGGGTCGCAATCCTCGTAGCTGGCAAACACCACGCTCCTGTCTTTGCATACTCTCCAGCCAACGGAGGATGACGTCCGGGAAGTTGAGTGTTGATGGCTCGGACAGAAGAGACCGATCGCTAACCGACCCAAGATCCCACAGCGAACTGCCGCGTCTCCAGAGAGCACCAAGCACTTCCCTGGAACGCAGAGACTTCCCGCTCCCCCCCACAGCTCAGCGTCACAACACGTCAGCTACGCGGCCTCTGGCTTGGGACAACGCCAATGACTTCCCTCCCACCCCACAAAAATGTAAAATAAAATCCCTCCCTGCTTCATCCCATTTAAAGTGTTTGCATCTTTTCCTCCTATGAAATGTTTCTGATAAGGCTTTATTGCTATACAAAAGCGGTGCAAATGCTGCCCAAAGACAGCTCCATCAGGAACTTTGGTCACACGACTGCGGGACTCTTGTGCACTGTCCGAGTCCCAGCGTTAGACCTGCTACCTTTCTGAAGAGAAGCTGAATACTGTGTGCAATAACACTAAGAAAATAGGACTGAACCCCAAATACAAAACAAAAACAAGGGAGAGAGGGAAGGGGACAAGGAACTAAAATTAGGCAGAAGGCTTGCTCGGGAAGAACCCCCTCATTCCTGTGATGACTAACTGATCAATGCTACATTTAGACAATGCAAGTGTCTTTCAGAACAGATTGTTGGTGCTGAAACTGCGTGTCTGGTCCTGAATGCCAGCTCTCTCATCAATGCAGCATTTATTAAAAAATAAAATTAAAATGGAAAAAAAAAAATAATAAATTGACAAATTGCATCACCAGGTAGCAGCCTGGCCTGGATCACACACGTCCCATTGCATCTCTTTCATCAAGCGGGGCCGTTTAACGTGGCTTCGGCACAGGGCAAGACTTCTTCTTTCCTAGAGAGAAACCCAAAGAGTAATATTAGAGAAAAATAACCACTGGCACATACTCGCTCCTAAAGCTGACTCTCATCCTGGTTGGAAGCTTTCCTCTTTGGTAGCACCTGAGCCATCCTTCCTCTATTTTTGTTTCTTCTGCCTGCTAAAACGTTATTAGCTTCCCAACGAGAACCTCCTCCAAGTCCTTTACAAAATACTACATTTAGAAATCAAAACAGAAACTGAGAAGTCAGCTTTGACCACCGATTGCACAACATTCATTGAATTTATTGAACCAGAAGTCTGGAACACGACTCAGTCAGGGTCCTGAGTCCACCAGAAGGCTCTGACCTGACCAACCCCCCCCGGGGCCTCCTCCCAGGCACCTCCACCATCAGCTTCGGAGCTGGGCCGAGGTCTTTGCCGGAGCTCTGCCGTACGCATGCTGTGACTGGCCTTGCACCTTCCTCACCCAGACCTGCTGGCTTGACATCCCGGCTCAGCCCTGGATGAGGACGCGAATGGCGATCACCGGATGGCGCCCCATGGCGGGAGGCACCTCGTCTGCAGGGGCTCTGCCGTCACCCTCGGCGCCCCCTGCCCGCTCGGGGCCCTGACAGTGCCTGGGGTGCGGTGGTGAGAACAACGACCCCATGGGACACTCGGCTTCCTCCCCAGCACGAGTTCCACTAGCACTGGAATTCGTGTGGGACTGGTGGTAAACTGGGGGCTCAAACACCAGGCAGCGGCTGTACTGGGGAGATGTAAGAAGTGACAGCGCTGATAGCCAGGACAGATTTTAACGAGGTGGAGTTGAGCAGATTGGTTGCATGAAGCTCGAAGCGCTGGTTAGAACTTCTCCGTCTCACCAGAAGTCCCCAGAAGAAGAAATTCCTGTGGGATGGCCCTGATGTCTGCCTTCAGCTAAGCACCATCCTCCGAGATTCAATCTCACAGCGCGCCTGCTCCGGAGGACTGCGCCGCCCGAGGGGCTGTCTCAGCCTCAGGAGAGCAGAAGCACCTCGGTAGTGATACGCATCTCTCCGGCCAACAACAGGAGCCGAAGCAAAGCCGTGGGGGTGACAGCACCAGATACGCAGAATGATTGGTTTCCATACTTAAAAAGACCTAAACTGTCACATTCACAAAAAATCAGTGGTATCATTTCTCTTTGAGATTACTTCCAGTTTCGGTTACCAAAACACATTCCCTCATAATATTTTAACTGCAAATATCTATACATTCACCTGACCACACAAACCCATCTGAGTATTTGTTACGCATGAGTAAAATGAGAAGTCCATTATTTTAATAAAACAGATGATCGGACAGCACTTCTGGGAAACTGAAAGGTATGTGCAATATACTGCAGTCACAGCTCCACACTCCCAGCAGGATAATGCTCTCCAAGATGCTCCAGATGTACTCATCTAACTCTGACTGCACACTAGTGGTAGAATAACCGCATCCAGTGACATGGTAAAAATCAATTCTCTGTCACGGGCTGGTAAAGGAGAATTTTGACCATCTCACCTGTCTTTTGTGGCTGTTTCTGTGACAGCTGTGACAACAGCAGCGGTGTTCTGGTGCTCCTCTGAGTGCTGGGCCACGTTGTTCAGGGGTTTGGATGCTTTTGTCGTTCCAATGTCAGTGATGGCCATCTTATCAATAACCATGCAGTCTGCATCACTGTGTGGGGAGAATGCAAGTTCACGTTAAAATGTCAATTAATGGGGCTTAAATTCCAACGGAGAAAAAAAATAAATTCCTCCTCCTCCTCCTCGCACAGACCACAAAAATCCCATAAAGAAATGCAAACTGAAAATAAACTGGAATTAAGCAGCAGCGTAGGCATCCTAGAGGCTATGTTTCCTAAAAATCAACAAGGCACCAAATACGCACAACAACGATAGCTCCTCAAGAAAGGCATTCCCACCTCCTGCAGCCCAATCCAGCGTAAGAGCTCCCGGTGCCAGCCCCACCGCCTGCGAACCAGAGACGTCACCAGCCTCTGCACCCACCTCTGCTGGTGCGCTCTCCTACGGACGAACACAGACAACCAACAGCAGAAGGATGCAAACGTGAAGTACAACCAGCCAAGGCTTAGAGGCTCCAGAAAGCCCAGTTTACCACTGGGAGCTGACCGTCTGCCCAGGCAGGACCCCGGGAGAGCCCGGGCTGGAAGGGAGCTCAGGAGATGCGCTGGTGGGAAGGGGAGCCTGGAGCAGCCCACCTCTCCTGGGATTGCCCTCCCTTACCCAACACCGCCGAGCGAGTTGCCAAGCCCTAAAACCGCCGGTTTCAGCAAAGCGTGTTCCTGATCTGCCACAGCACCTGCGCTGCTCTGGTCTACAGATCTTTCCCCAGTGGCACCTGATACTTCTGCATGCACCTGGAAAAGCCTTGAATTTAAGTACGGAACCTAAAATCCTGAGGAAGAAACAAAAGTGGATTGGATGTTCACGAGTGGTATCTTCAGAAGCCAAACACCGTTAAATGAACTTCTTTCAGTAACACATCAGTAGACAGACCCCCTCGCCTGAGGGGTAACATTTCCAATGACCTCTCCCTACAACAAAACAGAGCTCAAATCCTGAAAAGGAAAAAAAAAAAAACCAAACCACTAGCACAAAACCTCCAAATTTTTCTCCATTTGCATTAAAAAGACCCACATTTCTAGCTGGAGAAGTGATTTCTGTGAACATCTCTATTTTTTGCCTTCTAAGGCAGCGGACAAGCTGGCATGTGAAAGATCTTCCCTGCAGTTTTAACCCAGTCCCGGCTTCAGGAATGGTTTCTTCTCCTCCTTTCAGAGAGCAAGCCCACAAAAATGGAAGGAAGGCTCAGGAGACGACTGAGCTGGAATCCCGTCACCAGCTGCTGGGCGAGTTTATAATGCACACATATAATCACAGACTGGTAACTAAGACATGTGACAGAGATTTTGAGATGAAGGTTCTGCTTCCACAGCTACTTTTCTGTGTGCTCTTGAAAAAAAATATATAAAAAAATGAGGAATAATAAGATCAAAACATTTATCTCTCTAAAGAGCTAACATGCTCTTAAAAAGGAATACTCAAGTACAAAAATATACCTTAGAGGAACTGCAGGGGACAGATGAGACAGCAGAGAATTGAACAAAGTTGCCAGAAATGTCATTAGAAAATGACTTCCCACACAAGAAACTGGAGCTCACGAGATTCACAGTGCTCAAAGATAAACTTCTTAAATTCAATCACTCAAATCTCCATGACACACAGATTCCGACACTACGGAGGCCTGAGGTTACCTGACCCAGGTGGGGGCATGGAAATTTCTCTCTCGTCACGAGGCTCACGAAGAGCGAAGCGGGACAGACGGCCTCCGTGGGAGGACACGGCCAGGCCACGCCACCGGGGCAGAACCGAACGAGGAGTTTGTGAGGAACACAGAATACCGTGACCCATTAATAACAATATCCAGTTCTAGCCTAGAATAAACCCTAATTCCTATAAATATTTTGCAGTAGTATTCCTCTGGTCAGCTTATTTTTAGCAGCTAGTGGTGTCCCTGGAACGCCCTGCCGCCGTCCATCGAATGGTCCACCGCGATGTCACCAAGCCGCCTGGTTACGCGCTCCAGTGCCCGCCGGGGCTGGGGGCAGGCACAGGAGCACGGCACCTCCAAAGGGCACGATGGGTCCCTCGGGAGGCTGGTTAAGGCAGGCTAAGGAAGGAGAGTTGTCAGCAACAGTGTCTGTATCTGCTGTGGACCCTTCTTAGTTAAGCTCTGCAAAGAGATCTCTAACACTTCCCACTCCAGAAAGAATTAGGAAATTTTAAGCCCTAATTCAAAGCCGCTCGTACAAACGTTCCACCAGTAAGCGTAAGTCTGTCCAGAACTGTGTCTTTTTTCACAATGGACAAGCACTGCATACAAACGAGTTGTGAATGCCACCTACAGCCATGGCCCTGGGCCCTCCAACGCGAGGGCCAGGACAATTTGCCTTTATGTTCCCCATGTTCAACATCATAGCCAAATTCTGCAACTTAACCCCCGAGTTTGTAAATACCACTCTGGAGGTCACTCGTGACAGAGACTCCTCTCTCAACACAAGCACCGCAATGCTTTCTGAGATACCCAACCACCCCAGCGCACAAGCTGAAGGTCCACACTCTTCAGTCCTATCAGAAAATAAGACCAGAAAACCTGACCTGCATGAGGAGCCCGCGCCATCTCGCCCTCCAGAAGGTTAGAACAGAGTTTGCTTTAAACAGGCTGAGAGAGTTGGGGGTGTTCAGCCTGGAGAAGAGAAGGCTCCAGGGAGATCTTATTGCAGCCTTCTGGTACCTAAAGGGGCTCCAAGAGAGCTGGGGAGGGACTTTTTATGAGGGCATGGAGTGACAGGACGAGGGGGAATGGCTTCAGACTGGAAGGGAGGAGATTTAGATGAGGTATCAGGAAGAAATTCTCTCCTGTGCGGGCGGTGAGCCCCTGGCCCAGGTTGCCCCGAGAAGCTGTGGCTGCCCCATCCCTGGAGGTGTTCCAGGCCGGGTTGGACGGGGCTGGGAGCACCCTGGGCTGGGGGGAGGTGGCCCTGCCCAGGGCAGAGGGTGGAACGAGATCATCTTCAAGGTCCCTTCCAACCCAACCCATGCTGTGATTCTATGATTCTAAAGCCATGATGGTATCACAGCAGGTTTCCAGAAGGCTTCCAGCACCCTGTCCCAAAGGCACACGCTGCTTTAGACATGCGAGCTGAGAAGAGGAACCCTGGTCTCGCCTCCCGCGGGGCGCCAGCAGGGACCAGCCCGCATGGGCTGCGGGACGCGCTCGTCCTGCCCTCCCGTCATTGTTTTGCGGAGATTTGCTTTTCACATGCTACTGAAAACTTGCAGCTATTTCAACTAACGAGTTTCAGCTACATCAACTTCTTAGAGAAAAATCTGCTGTAAAGATAGCACAGAGGTCTCAGCTTTTACTACGTGTAACATCGTACACATAAATAAGAAGTATTAGGTATCTTCATTCCAGACCTGCGGTGCTGCAAAATGGTTGTTCGTTCTTTTTCGCTCTAATGCCCAAATCCTGCAAATGCAAAGCTTCTGCACACTAACAATACAACTGCTTTCCTTGAAGTGCAATTTCTTCTTAGAAAAACAGAATTTGATGAGGTTCATATTTCATAATTACCGAAGTTGTCATAAACCATTCTATATCAAAACTGACAGCCAGTTTAAAATACAATGATATGCTGTTCTATTTATAAAGACAAAAATGTCAGGAGCTCACTTAACTTCTGATAACAATTCAGCTTTTCCGGTAGATTTCCACCAGCTTCACAGAGAAAATAGTTCAGCACTGCTGTTGTTTTTGAAGACCTCTCCTGCCCAGTTTCACGATACAAACGTTGTTTTAACACCCGTTCCTGCAGCGCTACTGCAGAGCACACGGTGCTCTCACTCTGCCTCTCCCCCGCTCCCTTCCCCGCACAGCCCTCGCATCCCGCACGGCAAACTGAGCGGTCACAGCTTTGCCGGCGGCTCAGATAAGCCGAGCTGCCCCCGAATCGTGGCTCCGGCTGGAAATCCACGTGCTGCGGCACCTAAGGCAGCTCCTCCCGGGGCCAAGGGCAGCGCTGCTCTACAGCTCACTGCCAAAGGCTCCGTGACAAATTCCGGCTGTAGACCCGAACTGTCGCAGAGCTTTAGGTATTTTGGGAAAGGCGGCTTGGATACAGAATGAAAGAGCCTCGGAGCTCAGCTGTACCCCCTCTGAAGCTCACTACTGTGGCTCCCGCTATACCCTCTAGTCCCCTCGGCAAACAATTAGTATCACAGGCAACAAAACACACGGAAACACTAGGAAAAACAGTGCTACTATTGACAAAGAAGCAAAGAGGTGCATAAAACGCGTTCCCCCAACGCAAGTCTCATGCTGAGCCCACAAGCAGGTCCTCAAAAAGCAGCTCTGCAAGGAGCGAGCGGAGGACCAAGCAGGAGGTGGGAGGGTGGCCGTGCTACACACGCGCTTCTCAACACACGGGCACGTGCCTCGTTGGCTGTTAATCAGACAAGTGACACCGCACAGGAGGTCCGGCTTCCACTTTTACATGCAATCGGTTAGAAAGGCCAACGCTTATGTCGCCTCAGAAGATCCCACCTACGCCAATTACTGCGCTAAGTGTTCACCTGCGGTGGGAAGTTTGTTGGTGAAACGGGACCTCATTTCAGCCACTTCTATGTTTCCTTCTGAATAGACATGCACTGATATGCAGCCAGATTTTACCAAAGCGGTGGCGTCGTGCTCCATGCCCCATTCCCCGCAGCATGCTCGCTCCCCCCACCACCGTCTGCCCAAGGCAGCCCGGCAGCCGCCAGCAGGACACCGCTCCCCCCGCGCGGCGGCGGCAGACCCCGGCCCCATGCACGCACCACCGACACTCAGTGGGCACAGAAAAGGGATCCCGCAACGGGAGAGCCCAAAACATCCACTGTGACAGCGTCCCTCCCCTGTGACAGCGTCCCCCCCCCTCCGCTGGGGAACCGCGGCACGGCTCTCCCTTCTGCGGGCGCCCAGACCCCGGCGCAGCGCCGGCCCCGCCGGGGGAACCACTGCCAGCCGCTATTTCTGAGCTTTTTCAGCAATTGAGGGTCGTCGCTGCTGTTAGAACAAAAGCGAAGAACTTTCACCCCAGAACCATGTCTGATCAGAAACAAGAGGAGACTTTTACGGTGGTGTCACAGCAACCGTAACGCACGCGTTGCGGAAATCGCTGGTCTTGTCTCGTTTTCACCTCGTTCTAAGGAAACGGCTGCAGCACCTGCAGCTGCCTGCAAAGCTGACGCGCGTTCCAAGTGAGAGCTGGGACCACACCGGCATGGAAGAAATGTATTTGTTTTTAGCAGACAGCAAGCGCTATTGTTGAGATGGGTTCCAGTCCCCCCCTCTAAACTTCCCTTTTTGGTTGCTTATCGGAGCCGGTCGGGTGAGGAGGGAGAAGGGGACAGGAAATGTGGGCAAGCATCAGAAAAATAACAAAAGAAAAAAAAGAAATAAAAAAAAGATTAAAGGGGAAAAAGCATTCCAGGCAAAGTTAATAAACTGAAAGAGAAATTGAAAGTTACCGATGTCCCAAGCCCACTATCACCATCCACAGCAAAAGCTGCATTTTTAAGTTTTATTTTTTATAATGCAGCTCATCTCTTAAGGAGCTGCTTCAAAGCTTTTTCTGAGCAACTCAGCAGTGAAACACCCCGGAGACCTTTTGAGAATCAGAAAGAAGAAATGCAAAAGCGCGGGTTAACGACACACAATTAGAGATTAAGCAGGCAGCCGGGGAACCGCAAGTCCCGTCCCACGAACAGCCCTGCTCCCCATCCCGCTTTCCCCAATAAACCCCAACCCCGTGACTCTCTGCCGCCCGCAGCCCGGTGCCGCCAGCGGCGCGGGGGTGCCCAGCGCCCCGTCACCCTCACCACCCCCGAGCGCTCCGCCAGGCGGGGGCTGGCACGGGCTGCGCCTCTCGTCACTCGTTAACAGCCGGAGGATTAATTACTGCATCACTCTGGCAAAAAGTACAGCCTGATGGCACGTACTGCGAGATAAAGGCAACACGTACTCGCCTGCTTGTGAAACAGGCAGAAAACTTCCAAAAGTTTGGTAAAATGGCACTGTTAATTATTAAAATGGTAAGTTAAATAAGCACATGTTGTAATTACATCTGTTTTAAAATACCACAGAGCTTGCAGTTCTGCAAGGCTTTAGTGGGAGGCTGCGGGCAGGAGCTGAGCTGCGGTTCCTGCGCCTCCCGCTCGCGCAAGCCGGACCGGTGCTTCTGCCCACCGGCGACCGCTCCGTCCCAGGCAGAGAACGGGGCTGCAACGTGCTCCTCGGCAAATGACACCGTTACGAGACACGATCACGACAGCAACGTTCTCTTTTTGTCTCTGCTCTCATCCAGAAATTACAGCAAAGCCTCGCTAGCTTCCACACCGAACGGGAAGATTCATTTAAATGGATGAATTCTAGAAAAGAATTAGTAAAACCCCACAATTTAAAACAGAAATAAAACGTTGGGGAGAAAATATAAGTATCTTGTAAAAAAAAAAAGAAAAAAAGAAAAAAAGCCTTTGGAAAACACATCGATCATTATTTATGGCGTATTAGAGCAAACCAGTAAAGTATTTGTTAGTGCTGTTGTGAGAAAGTCTCGAGAGCCCTGACCACTACCCCACCCGACACAGGCAGCAGTTCGTTAGCGAACTGCAGTCCGCAGCGCTTTCCTTCCGTCCCCTTGACCACAGCATGAACTTTCCTTTCCAAATCATAAAAAAAAATTGCTATTTGCAGAAAGAGCTCACAAACAGGTGGAATGGCAGAAGCTCAAGGCCGCGACGCATGAAACCCCATATTTGTTTTTCAGCAGCTCAGCAGCGGCTCTGCTGACCCTGCGCGTACCGGCACAAAGGACCACACGCAACCTCAAATCCAGGTTTTCGAAATCTCATTTCTGGGATCTGTTTTAACTGATTGTGAAAAGATGAGCTTTCCCAGTCCAACAGCTCTTTTTCCAGCCCAGTATGAAGTCACTAATGGGAGAAACGACGTGTCAGGTGGATGTTTGGAACCCTGAGAAGGTGCCCGTCATACATACCCTGGGACTGCAGGTCTAAATACTCTGAGCAATACCCCCAGCAAGAGAGAAGGGCAGCACGAGAGGCAGAAACGGAGAGAAAGCAAAGAAAGGAAGAAAAAGAAAACAGTAAAGATTGCTGAAAAAAACAGATAAAAAGAGTTAACTTTGCAACCGTAGCCTCCGGCAGCGTTCCTGCCAGGAGAACAGGTACGAACATTTAAAAGATATTTCGAAGAGTACAATCACTGAACACGGCATTTTCCCCATAAAATTCAGATCAATACACAAAACACCGTAAAAAGCCCCTTTCTCAAGCCCAACACATTCTGAAGTTATCAAAGTGCGAGATCTGGCAATACTGGAAGCTCTTTAGGCAGAGAACTTCTGCAAAACCACATACTTTTTCACAAGAAACTACCGTACAGCATTAGGTATGGGAAAGGAAGGTAGCTGAACACGTTTAACATGGAGAACTCACCTACATACATCTGAAACCCCTTCTTTGTGCATGATGTTTGAACTACTACTGAGAATATCGGCTACCTTAAGCAGAACTGCCGTGAGGGACATTCTATTAAGCCATGCAAGAACAAATAATTAACTTCCCAGAGTTTAAATTTTGGGGCGGTATGGGCCAGCAGAGAAGCATCAGCGCTTACGAAGATGGTCATGGAGGGTACTGGAGGCAGGCACTGGAACATCTGGAGCTTCCATGGCCCCAGTGATGGCAGAATCCACACGGTCCTTGTGTGGCTCCAAGGAGCATTAGAGATCTCCACTGCAGAATTCCAAATTGCAGGAAAAAAAGGAAAGGAGGGAAGAGCCGTTTCTACAGAAACAGGAACGCGGTGGGATACCAGTCTCCCACGTCTGGGGAAGTGCTTGTAGACAGTCATCGAGAACCACACATTCCATCGGGAAAATTCTTAAACTTTAAGTATAGTTCATTTCCTTGGAATCATTAAGGAACACGGTAAGAAGCTAATATATTCACTACCGGCCGTCTGAGTTTAGCTGCGTCTGGCCCAACAGCAGGCACACTGGTTTGGGGGCGCTGAGGATACCGGGAAGTTTCCAGTATCGTCACTGGTCACGACGGCAGTTCACACACAGGAGAAACCTGGCTACTGAACGCATCTGGAGCCGCTGGAACCACCAGCTATGTAACAGGTTTCTGGCTTCCCACAGCTTCTATTTTGATTTTTGGCTACGGTTCCAGTTGTGGAAAGCTACAGACACCTTTCAAGTGGAGACCGTGGTTATTCAAGTATTTACTTTCTTTGCCAAAATGGAATGAGTTTTGTAGAATTGCAGTCATGCAAAACCAAGCAGGTTCTGCAAACCTTGTCCTTATTGAAAGTGCTCGAGATACATACGCTTATTTAGAGAGAAAAACACATTCAAAATTACACTGCCTGAAACAGCAGCACAGCCCACAACATCTAACCAGCCAAAGCAGGAAAAAAAACCCCAAACCATCCCTACCTGCTAGGAAATAAATGGAAGGCATAAAAGAACATGCCAAGTAAGATTTACACTGCTACTGTGAATCAAGACAGTCACGTGCGTAAGACTCTCTACTGACAAACACCACGCAGTCAGCGAGGAAAAACATCTGGAGCACAGAGTTTGGGTTAGATACCCGTGCCAATGGATTTAACGAGATGTAATTCAAGTGCAAGGAAAACTGGAAAAGGAGATGCTGCTTTGAGCACAGCCGGCAGTATTCTTATCTTCCTCATCTTTCATTCCTGCGCAGCCAGCCTGCCCGGCCATGCCATCCCCCTGCACACAGACAGACTCGGTTTATCAAAACAGCTCTCCAGATGCAACCGCTGCAAGCAAAGGAATCTCAGGCGTCTCACTCATTCCAAGTATGAAGAGTAAAGGCCATTTGAGGTGGACATCAAAAATAAAAACCAGTCACGTTATTAAAAACTCAATTTAGAGTGGCCTAACCCAACCTACCTTTGGTTAACTTCCTCCCGTAGTTTTACCTCGTTCTGTAATCCCACTTGTTTTCGGAGCCGCTGCTTCGTAACTCCCAGCAGCTATTTGCTGGAGTGTGTACACATGCCAACAGCTCACAGTGAGCATCCAAAAAAGTCACGTAACCACAACATTATACAAAGTAAATACCTGTTCCTGAGTCAGATGCATAAAATACAGGCACTCCAGCTAGTTAAATCATACCCTACACACTTGTAAGGAATATGAGGAAAAAACCCAAATATCTTAAAATTGGGTAATATTTCTGGATGCACCGAAGTGAACCAGATGCTTACGGTTTTGGAAAGCAACGTCCCCTCTCAAACACTTACAGCAAGCTAGATTCAAGCACAAGCAACTCCAACCAAAAGCTAAGAAATCTCAGGAGCTGCTAGATCTTTTTCTGCCATTTTTCTTTCTTTTTTTTTTTTTTTATCATGTGTTTCCTATAGTGCACTACTGTGACAGTGAGGGGAAAGTGATGGCTTGAGAGATTTGCATCTCCCCCCGCCAGACCAGAGCGATTCCCTGCCAGACCTCGCACTTGCCATCAGGTGAGGCTCTGCTCGGCTCTTTGGCACCATCTGAGCTGGGTCCCTGCCCGGAGCCCCAGCCCCAATCTCCTGTGCGTGCAGACAGACAGACAGACGGGCGATGCTTCTGTGGCATGGCTCAGCGGCTAAAACGAGCCACAAGCCTTTCTTAAAATAAATCCGTTATAAATATTTTCTTAAGACAAAACCCTGTTGACAGGAAAGCTGTAAGACATCCTCACACGGGACATTTGAGCCCATGGTGTCTAACGGGGAGAAGCCACCCCAGCCAGCCACGGGGCAGAGCTGCACCCCAGCGCGAGGAGATTCCTTTCGCACCTGGTGAAAACGGCCTTCTCATTTTTAGCATCCACAGTCAGCTTGATGGTCTCCTGGCCTGAGCCCGTGCTGATGGTTTCCGTGACGATATCAGCTTTATCCTCCTCCTCCTCGCTGTCGGAGCCTCCAGAGGAGCTGCTGTCCGAGGCCACCAGCGGCGCTTTCCTCGTGACACAGACGTTCCAAACACAGGGAGAGGCAGTGCTGACTAAGAATAAGAAATAATTCACGTTGCAAAACATGAACAAAACCACAGGAACAACTCCCCAGGTACGACCTGAGGCACTACGGTGGTTTAAAATGGAGTGTTTACAACTACTGCAAATTTTGAGATGACGGTTTCTGGGCAGTTGCCACACTGAGACAGCATGCAATATTTTTGCAAGTAAGAAAAAAAAACCCCAGCCTCACAAATCAGTGTTCTCCACCTGCCACCTCATGTCTGCGTTTAATACAAACAGCAGAGGAGGCTATTTTCTTCACTTACTGAATGGCGTAGCTCTGGAGGGCGGGTTGTTGAGGCAGTGCCTGGGGTCCCTGCTGACTGTCACCCAGCTCTGAAACCTTCCTGGGGTATGACTTAAGGATCTACACTTGTTGAAGCGTTCATTGGTTTCCATCCCACATGCATGGCGGGCAAGGAAAGCCTCTCACCAAAGCGGCAAAGAAGCGCTGCAGTCTCAGAAAGTGTTTTTCTTCCTGTGGCTGGTACCTGCTCACACAGCTGGACGTGACGCACGGCCGCCCGACTGACCACCCCGCACCACCTGGGTAAGTCTGAGCAGCGCGTGAAGCAGCCGCCGCAGCCCGCCCCAGCAACACCGAGCCCAACCTCCAGCTCTGCTCAGAGCACACCAGAAAACGCAGGGGGCAGAAAAAAGTGCCGCACTCTCCCTTCCAGTGTTATCCACCTTTCAGTGGTTACTACAGACAAACATTTAATTTCGTTCCATTGAAGTCCTTCATTAAATTTTATTTTTTCCTTGCTCAGAAAGGAGGAGGGGAAGAAATGAGACTGAAGCTCACCAACGGGCTCGGCACAATTACTGACAGTATAACTGACCCTATCCTTTTAATTTCTAGCAAGTAACTTTATAATTAAGCATAGAGCTAAAACATGACTTTTGAGCAGTTTACAAATGAGTTGCCTCTGTGACATCAACACTTACTAACTTAAATTTCATCCTTTTCCTGCTGAATAATTTTACCCCAACAAACATTCAGGATTTCTGAGTTACTATTTTAAGGGACTGATCTCTCTACGAAAGAGAGCCTTCAAGTAAGATAAGGCAGATGACACCGCAGGGAAGTTCTCCCTAGAAGACTTGGTACGCTATGCACAGTTTCAAGCAGCTTAAATATTACATCTGTTTTGTCTTGTAACACACTCCCACTTACAGTTCTTGTCCTGACTCTGCTTCGTGTTTCCACCCGAGTCATTGCTTTCTGTGTCGACAGGCGAGCTGCACCGTGGACCTGATTCTGAGCTAAAGTAGGGGGGGAAAAAAGCCTTGAGAATGAAGTACAGATATGTTGGTTGTGCTTCCAAATATCCCCGACAGAAGAAATCATTAGGGCTTTTAATTTCTAAAAACCTTCTTCATTTACTCATGTTATACTCCTAGTACAGCAGCAGTGATGAGACGTAAAGTATTCCTGCATTGTAAGACGCGAATGCTCAACACCAGTTAGAAGCACCGGTGGGCAAAGGGAAGTATGAAGCCCTGATCCAGAACACTCAGACAATATTAAAAAATAGAACGGGTAGCAAGGGGAAGGGAAAGGGAAGAAGAAAAGACTACCGTCGATTACTCCATCAAATCATCTTTCAAATACTGTTTCATTCAAAAGTTAAAAAGAAACTGAGAGAACGCGTGCCTCTTACCAACAGAAAGGCTGGAAGTCAGTGAACTTCGCCCACCCTTTCTCCTCCGGCGTGGTGTTCTCCGGCGCCGCTGAATCCCACACGCTCGAGCCAACATCCATGGCAACACAGGGAGTGGGGGGCTTCGAGTTCACGGGCTCGAACACGGCTGTCCACCCCGAGCCTGCAGACACGGAACAGACTGGAAGTCCTATGAGTTTTCAGAAGCTTTCGCCATCCCAAAAACATTCCAAAGTGATCCCAGAGACAAAAAATAGAAAGACCACCCAACGGCACTCCTCCAAAATCAAGAGGAAGCTGCCTGTCTCACAGGCTACAGAGAAACCCCTCTCCTGATAAATATTGATGTTATCCGCCAGAGAAATGCATCCATTAAGAAAAATGACATAAAGAATGTCTTCATTCTTTGAGCCAGTGGTTTTCAGCTGAACTGTAAGCACCTTGGTTTCCTGTCTGAAGCTAAGTGGATGGCTTTCAACCATTTCAATCATTAACTGTTTAATTTGGGCAGTTACAGATAAGGAATTGATATGCGGATTAAAGTGTTTAAGATCACAGAAGTGACCTTGAGGAAAACTAAGAACATGATTTGTTTTTTGCAGTCCCAGTCTACTCCCTATTCATTAGAACATACTTCTATTCCTATTCCTTCTATTCCTATAAATCACGTTTTTTCAAAAAGCATTTTTCATTACCTTTTCTTAAGAAAGAGAAAGGGCTGCCGCAGCAAACCTCAGAGTTGGAGAGACCCATCAAGTCTACACTCACTCAAAAACTGAACCAAAATTGAACCAAAGTCTCTAGAAGGGCAACTAAACTGACGTACGCTATCCGCAGGCTGCCACGTGTGCTGGTTGTAATGGTTCTTCCTAACAAGAACTGAAAATATCTGACACTACCAGATGGGTGTAGAGAGCTGATTACTGGAATAAGCATGCATTATGCTCACAGTTACAATACAAAGACATCACTTAGGAAAAAAACCCAAACAAACGTTTAAAAACTGATAATGCCTGCACCAAACAAGAAATGAACGTTCGGGCAAACTTTTTTGTCCCTTTATTCCAGCTGACCGAATTTGCTCTGCTGACAACACTGTGTGTCTCGCAAACTTACACAGCGCTACTTGCATCACAATCTGGGAAAACCCTGTCCCTCTACGGTCCTCCTCCAGGCATTGCACAAACGGCTTTGCAACATGCAAACTAAAACCAGGGAGGCAATTGGGCGGAAAAGGCAGAGACAGGGAGTGCGGAGATACTTGCCAAGGGTCTGCATAAAACTCTTATAATAAAGGAGTTCATGTCATAATCCTCCACTAACATTTTGTTCATTAGTATTTGCATGAAAAGAGTTGGTATTGACATTATACTTGGTTGTCTTAGCACAACTGAAGCATCCCACTGCTATTCGGAAGAAGCTGACGGGGCTCAATCTCACTAATATTTCAGAGGCAAAAACCGCAGACTGAAATTCCCACTCCTCATGTGCACAGTGGAGTTACGGAACAGCCCCAGAAACATGGCCACGTGCAAGCTGCTATCCTGCGGAGATGTTACAGATCTCATTTCAAATGGGATGGTGCTCTTGTAAACTCCTTACCTTCAGAGGAGTCAGAGTCTTTCTGCTCAGAAGTATTATTCTTGTTGTTTGCTGAGGAAGGAGGTGGCTGCTGCTCTGCTTCCTCCTCCTCTTCAGAGTCCACGCTGCCATCATGATCTCCATTCTCAAGATCACTTTTTGACGAACTCTCTGAGGTCTGAGACGCTCCAAATCTAAATGGCAGAACTCAGAATTAGAAAAACCCCTTAGAGCAGCCGGTTCACCCCTCGCCTGCCCCCTCCCCGCCCCCGGGAGAAAGCAGGAGCAGCGCAGTGCCCGAGCGACGCTGATGCCTCTCATGGGGCTGCTCTTCCCCAGCAGACAGAAAGCTCGGACAGGCAATGGCAGGCACTCCTCCAGCGACTTCCACTGAGGTCCCCAAGCGCTTCACTTGTCAGAAGGCATCTGCAGAGTCGCAGTGGGCAGTTTGTTGCAGTGACATATTTGGGGCCGGTGATTTGATGAGAGCAGACAAACAGCAAACGAGGGGAACGCTAGTGTGGTATCAATTCCGCGTATGAGCAAGACAATCGGTTATTGATGCGAGGTAAATGAACGTGAAGGTCTTGGCCATTTTTCCTGGCTCATTTGAGTGTACTTTCAGACTTACAATTAGAGAAGTAACTTTATTTAATAACTGACTATATCAAAGGGCTGACAAATTGTAAATGCTTTGCAATGCCAGAGCTGCGCCGTAGGGAGTCACTCATTCTCAGGCAAAACATGACGTTTCTTCTTTAACATTTTGAAAAAGAATATTCTATCTGCTACACTCAGTCTAAAAATTCTTTCAACCTCCTCCTCTCCAAATATGAGGAAAGGATTAAGTTCTACGTATTTCAAACTAAGGACATTTTTCTTTGATAACAGACTCAGGAATTAGGCGTTTCCATCACTACTGCGTTCCCTAAAACTGGGTCTTTGTTTTGCATTCAGGACAAACCCTCACCTTTTTGCAGAAGTGTGACATGTAAAGCACTCTGGTTTATGCCAGAAAAAGGCCTCACAGCACATAAATAACAAACACTTAACTAAAATGGGCAGTTTCATGGCATTTAGGAAAGGAACAAAAACCAAAAAAATTTTGGTCTTTTGTTTTCACCTTACCGTGTTCTTGATTTAACTTGGGTTGCATAGGTTATTTCCTTCTCTTCCCAGATATCTTCTTCCTCCTCGTTATCATCAAATTGTTGGATCCGTTCGTTGCAGCAGGCTTCGAAGAGGGAAGCATTAGGCTAAAATAATATTAAAAAGAAATCAAATTCCATTCATTCTTAGGAGACAGAAACAAGAACTTCAGTGATGAGGAAGCTCATAGAGCAGCATTTGTACACAACTAATTCCGCGAAGGTGTTTGCATTGCTCTCATTCCCCATCCCAAGCTGGGCAATAAGCAGTGTTCAGCTGCAGAAGAGCAGCAACAGCACAGTCCGCTCAGAAGCAGTGAGCCCGTGACAGCTCAAGAAAGAGACCCAACAGTATCTCAGCCTACGCTGCTTCCGAAACAGCACAACTCCCGTGGGCTCTGTACCCTGCACAGGGACATCGCGTCGCTGCAGAAGAGGGCTGGAAACAATTCCCTTCAGAACACATCGCAAACTGACCCGCGTGGAGCTGAGGGCAAAGCGACGCCGCGGGTGCAGCCTGTCCCGCTCGGGCTGACGGCGCGCTGCGTCCTCCCTGAGCGCTGCAGGGAGCTCCCGAGCAAAGACGCCAACACTTTTTAGATTGGATATTAGGAAACATTTTTGCACTGAAAGGATTATCAACCATCGGAACAGGCTGCCCAGGGAGGCGGTGGATTCGCCATCTCTGGAGGTGTCTAAAAAAAGGGGCACACGTGGTACTTGGGGACATGGTTTAGAACTGGTTTTGTCAGGGCAGGTTAATGGTTGGACTTGATGGTCTTAAAGGTCCCTTCCAACCTCAGCAATTCTATGATTCTATGATTCTACTCCACTCATGTGCGCCCCCCTTCAAACAGAAACCCCTCCACTCGGGAAACGGCAGTTTTCAGACACGGGTAAGGTGAGCTCTCCCTGTGAATATACCAACGATCTGCCTACGTGAGCCTCCTGGGATCGCTCGGTTAAAAAGATTTGACTAAGTGGTCACTTCCAGATGGTGCAGAGCCCAAACCAACCGCTGCATTAGAATTCCATCACACACAAAAACTGTCTATTTGGGGAAAAAAACAAGTTAAACTAAGCATATAAACTGCTCTCGGTGGCGGCAGGCTTGGGTGGCAGATTCAAAAAGAAAACAAATTTTGTGTGTCCACAGAGCACTGCCCAGAGCAGCCAGAAGAGAGAAAAAAAATACTCTTCATGGTTCTGTTTAAGTGAAAAATAAAGTATTTTAAGACTTAGGTTTTCTTAGCCTTAGTATTGACTAAAATAAGCTTCGGTCAGGAGATGAGCTTGGAATCGCCTCTTTTAAGCCACTTTCCGGCTTCCTCAATGAGCATTGATTTAGGTCAATAAAACAGAAAAGGCAACACACAGCATGGCAATGTTTCGACCCATAAGAAACCCAGTCCTCTCTATGTCCACTTTTCCCTTGTCTGTGTATGGAAAGATGATCAAAGTGAATATTAGGACAAAATAGATTCCCGCTGCAGAGAGGGAGAGAGAAAGATTCCTCCAATGTAGAGCGCTATTTCTGAAGACCCTCAACAACACAGTAAAGTGCAGAGGGATTCTCCGAGGGTACAATGTCCCGAGTTCCTTAACTGCACTCACCTACGAGTCCAGTTACCAGCTTTCATTTACCACAATAACATAGCAAACCTTTTTTCTTTCAAAATGGCAACAGCCAATTCAAGCCCGAACTAACTTGCCAGAATCTGTCCGATTAAATAAGTATCTCCAAATAGCCACTTACGCTGTCATCATCAGCATCTATATTGAAGTTTATCTCCGCGATCCTGTCAAAGGGAGCACTGCAAAAAGAAGGGAAAGAAGCGTCAGTGACGGCACAGAGGAACGAAGCACTTTTGCAGCCCCAACACAAAACCAGAGGATTGCGAACCACAAAGACACTTCATGTGACCACTCAGTGCCTTCTGCGTCTGTTCCCTGAGCAGTCACTTTTGCCTTAAGCGCAACGATCTCCTCTCTTTGAGATAACCATTATTTCAGATTTTCATTCTTAGGTCTGACTTAATACCTGAGTGAGCAACCTCGGTCGTTATCTTGCTGTATTTTGAGGCTTTGTGGCGCCCACAGCAATGTCTGGCGGTGGCTATTTTGCAACTCTCACGGTACCCACGAAGCATAAAGGCTATCTTAATTTTTTTTCACCGGGTCTCTCCAGCTGAACCACATCTTATAGGAAAAAAACTCGAACTCATAATTAATTAAAAATAGAAGGTGCTGCGCCCAGCTGCTCTGGGATGGCAGTGCCACGTTCACCCAAGAACTCCGTGGGGTTCCTCAGCCCGGGGCAGGGCGCGGAGTGGGGCGCAACTCCCGCAGGGTGGGCACACACCCAGAAACGGGCAGAAGGGACTGCACCCGCCTGCTTTAGCGTGGCCCCAGTAACGTCAGGGCATCTTCGCCTACGCGCGGCTCAACCGCCCCGACACATTACTAAGGCACGTTTGCTGCAAAAATCATTAAATAACCCAATTTCTGATTCAGACCTAAGAGTGTCCACTGTGAGAACAGCAGAGGGTGCTGCAGGTCAAAAAACTCCAACCTACCAACACAGTTTGAGTCAATGCACTATTTTTCACCATATCTACATGTCTCTAAGTTTCGATGGTGCTATTTTCTTGTAAAGACAACTGTTCAGTTAGTAAAAAATACTGTCATGCACATCACCAGGACATTGAAACATGATTAATACTTCAAATAAAATATTCAAATTCCTATTTGCAGCCATTCTCAACAGCTGGAAACAGATGGCAGGGAGCAGCTTTCTCAGAATATTCAAGACCAGAACAGTTTTACAGTATATTCTTCTTTTCCAATGACAAACACAAAGAAGTCTAGCACACCTCAGTTACACATTTTGTTCAGTTTCATGTTCATTTTCAAAATGGACATCAGCTACCCTCAGCAGCTCCTCACAAACTCCCTCTTCCCCTCCACCTACACACTCAGAAGTTTGATATTTGCTGCTGTCTGATAAGAAGATGAAAGTGTATTTTAGTTTTAGAAAACGTGTAGAACCAAGTAACCCATGTTCAGTTAAACTCGCCTTCTAGTATGGAACTTTTTCGCCTTATTAAAGTTCTGGACATCTACAATGCTCAGAAAATAAAGATGGGAAAGCTGGACTCCAAAATCTTTCTCCATGTTAGAAGACAGTTCCCAACAATGTGACAAACACCTTAATGGAGCTCCTAAGACCCCACAGATCTTATGACTCTACTTTGATTCATGCTTGAAAGCAACTCTGAAGCAGCCAAACCATTTCCACGCTGTTATTTCATTTAAGGTATTTCACGGAGCCCAGCAGTTGCTAAAAATACTGTCTGAGCAGAACCAGCAACAGAATCCTCAATAAATCAGACCTGGAGCAGCCGCAGTGATGTGGCACGCCCAGAGCTTTCTGGGCTAAAAGCTTCCCGTTTCTGTCCGGAGTGCAGGACAGCAGGATCTTTGCAGAGCAGCCCCAACATCTGCTGGGCTGTGAGTAGCAGCCCTGGCATGGCTCGTACAGCAGGTACCGCCACGAACCCTCCCTGTCCCCTTGGATGACATGTAACTCCTTTCAGACGAACGCTGCCACAAGACAGAAGTGGATGGGCAAAATCGACGAGCAGGAAACACGCTGGGTATCCTCCTGGAGCACTCTTCTGTCACGAAATGTACACTAAATGGTTACAATTTCCGAACCGTTATGGCCAAGTGGGAGAATTACAGTCCCAGTAATTTCCTGCGCTACCATTTTTAAGGTGGGAAGATGAGCTGCAGTTTTAATTAGATTCCAGTAGTTCTATAAAAGCTGCACCACTTCCCACCACTGAATTCAGAAAGTTGCGTAACATTAAATCCACCTATATCTGCCTTCTTTGAGCTGTTATTTGCTCCTGCCTTATCTACGTTTCCTTATTCCCAAGAGAGAAAATGGCTAATTTTTTCCATGGACTTCATCAGAACACTATTCTTTCTACTCCTAATTTCAATAAGGACTTAATGCCACCGGAGAATATCTGTGTAATTGCTAGAGTTAGCTCTAATGCTTCGCTTTCTGTGCAATTAAATTTATTCTAGAATACGGCTGGATAATAATTCTGTGTTCCATTAAAAATGTTTCCCTTCAAAATGAAAAAGCACTTATCCTTGGTTCTACAACTGTCTTTGGAGAGCAGAGGTGGACTCCTATAAAAAGAAAACAAGGTCAGCTCTTTTCCAAGCCGTCAATGAGCCTTCCGTTTGGTTCAAACCAAAGGAGCAACACAGTGAGGTTCATTTTAAAACCTCAACTAGAAGAAAAAAGATTAGATACAAAGAGGCTTAAACGCTAAAGTTTCATCAACTTACTTGATATTATCATCCTGATCTGCAAACTCCTCATCGTTAAAGCCAAACTGATCCACAAAGTTAGCTGTCATCTGCTGGATCTGGTACTCGGAGAAGGCCTGAACAACGGAAGACCAAAGACATTCAATTAAGCTGGCTGAAAGCACATATTCTAAAATGCATTAAAATCATAGAAAACTGACAAACTTTGAGAAATCACCTACTCCAAACCCCTTTCTCTACGCGGGATCTCAAACTGACTGTTCTCAGACTTCTGCAAGGCCTGGACAGATGCTTCTCTCACCCGCTCTTAACTTCTTCCAAACAGAGTTAGGAAATTTTCCTAGGAAACCATTTCTTGGCTTCATTATTCTGTTACAATGTTGTATCGGGGTTTTTCATTTAGAACCATAGAATTGTCTAGGTTGGAAGAGACCTTTAAGGTCTTTAAGTCCAACCATCAACACAACGCTGCCAAGCCCACCACTGAACCGTGTCCCTCAGCACCGCGTCTGCCCGTCTGTTAAACCCCTCCAGGGATGGCGACGCCACCACTGCCCTGGGCAGCCTGTGCCAGCGCTTCACAACCCTTTCTGTGATGAATTTTTTCCTAATATCCATCCTAAACCTCCCCTGGCACAACTCGAGGCCGTTTCCCCTTGTCCCATCGCCCGTTCCCTGGGAGCAGAGCCCGACCCCCCCTCGCTACCCCCTCCTTTCAGGAGCTGTAGGGAGTGAGAAGGTCTCCCCTCAGCCTCCTCTTCTCCAGGCTCAACACCCCCAGGCCCCTCAGCCGCTCCCCACCAGACGTGTGCTCCACACCCCTCACAGCTCTGTTGCCCTTCTCTGGACGCGCTCCGGCCCCTCAGTGTCTGTCTGAGGGGCCCAAAACTGAACACAGCACTCACGGTGGGGCCTCACCAGTGCCAGGGACAGGGGGACGATCGCTGCCCCGGTCCTGCTGGCCGCACTGTTCCTGACACAGGCCAGGATGCCGCTGGCTTTCTTGGCCATTTGTCTGTTTTCCCCTCATGCAATTTGAAGTTTACCTTGCTGCAGCTTAAACCCACCACGGCCCTCCAGAAGGTATTTTTCACTTCCTCTAAATCCCTCTTCCCTGCAGGATGAGGCACATGTCTCCACATAATTTTGTCTTCTCTTGACCAAGTGAACGAAATTCTTTCAACTTTTCTTCGTGTACCATGTTCTACACCTCTGATCATTCTTGTTACTATCCTCCAGCCTACCTTTTGCTAACACAAATCACTTCTGAAGTTCATTGCCTCCAACTGGGCATTCACCAAGGAGAATGGGAAAATCTTTGAGGCAACACTCCCACCTCTTGTACGTTTGGGTTCCCGCAGCAGCTTGGGTCCCCCGTTTCTCAGCTTGCGTCTCAGGATAACTGCCCAGATACGCTTTTGGTCACGTTCTCTCTAGTCACCCGCGCCTTGTTCTCTAGTTATGAAAAGAATTGCTTCTGCCTCCAAATAGAATCTCACGTTTGCTCTAATGCAGTGCGGGTTTTTTTCCGATAATTTCTCCCATTTGGAGGCTAATTCTGAATCCCGGTAGGTAGCCCGCTCCTGCTCCTGCTCAGCCATTCACACATGTGTCTCTGCAGCCACACTTTGTCATGACTCTGCTGCAGGCGATCTGAAGTGCCCATGTTCCTGCCTGAGGAGCTCTGCAGGCTCCTGTCAGTATTTCTACTGATACTTGTCATAATAAGAGACAAAAAAGTTTAACTTTTTTTACAAAGGCACTGCATTTCCCCTTTTTAAATGCGTTTTCTAAGTATCAGCTGAGCAAAAGGAAGGTATTTGTAATGTCAGAGTAGCCAGTCAGAGTATTTGGACAAAAGAATAACTATAAACTATTTTCAGCTCATTCTTACACTTAACTAGAAGATTTCAGATTGAGACTGTCTTTTTACTCCCCACAGGTAGCTTCCTACTAAACAGGTCGAAACTCGTGTATGTTCTGCTAATGCTCTTCATGTTCTTAGCATCAAAAAAGGTTGGAAGAACTTGTCTAAATATTTCATCCTGAAAAGCAGCTTCCATACATCTGATGGAGCTTTAGCAGAGTACCTCAGATTTTGAGGACCCTGAGATCTTTGCTAAATGTAAGCGAACCCTTAATTATCTCCCTTTCTCCCTACGTCAAGGCTTTTTACTGCTCTCGCTGCTGCTGCTCACTGCTCTTCACCGCTAACATTTGAGTATGGCGTGCTCAGTTTTTAACAGAAGTCTGCAGAGCCCCAGAGGAAGCAGAACCCCTCTATCAGCTCCAGCTCTACCACGCATAGGTGATACGCATGCGCCCTTCTTGGCTGGGAACTACCGCAACTCACCGCAGCTGGTCTACAGCACCGGGACCACCCAGCCCCTCGTGGCGGGAGAACCAGGAAAAGAGCACGAAATACGCAGCGCCCCCCCGAAAACTCAGACACATCAGGGATGTGGGACGCGCACGCAGTCTGAGCCAAATTTATCCCCAGTTGGAGTCTAGACCACCTAAGTAACTATACTGGAAAAACACAAAAGAGCTGAACACACCAAGAGTAAAATTTGGGAAGCCGCTATATTCCAGGATGGGTTAAGGGTGAATAGCAGAGAAGCAAGCTTCCCGGGAGCAGTGAAGACCACATTGTTGACTCACCTGTTGGAGGGAAAGTTCATTGGGAAAAGCACTCTCAATGTCTTCATCCTCACTGGAAGAGTGCAGATGGTGAGTGCTCACCTGAAAAAAGGACAAAAAGATAAGCTAAGAAAGCTCAAATACTTTCATTCCGCACATACAATCAAAGACCAAACTCCTCAGAAGGCAGAAACTGTCCCAATGAACAACACAGAAACGTGGACGAGAGTTCACCAACGTGTATCAGAGCTGCTGCTGCTTGAAGAACTATTATGGAGTATGTTTTCTACAACCACTCTGCCCTTGCAAGCCTACTTCATAAAAACAAGCAAAAGAAAAAAAACCAACCCAGCAATATCTCTTTTTTTAGTTAAAGAAAGTCCAGAAGATTGCCCATCCGAAATATGCACAATATCACTGTTCTCACCAAATCCACTGTATTCCTCCTGTTTGTTTCCGTCAGCGTCTCTTCTACAAAACTCTCCCATCTCCCTCTGCAATCTTCAGGCAGCTCTGTAATACGAAGGTCACCATAAGGATTACCACAAGGCACAAGAAGGAACAAGGCCAGTCACTTAGCCCCACTGGTTACCTGGAGGTTTCTGGCAGACACACACACCTGCACATGAGCTAAGTAATGCGTGCACTGTGCAAGTGCTCTGCAAAGCCAATTACATTTTACTCTGATTTACTGATTTTCTAAAAACGGCAAATTCTGCAGAGAAAGGAACATCTTTTATTAGGCCAACCAGTAAGGTATTACTGGTCTTAACAACCTTACCCCGCTTGTGGAGTTACAGTGGGCTACAGACACAAACCCTACAACTTTCTGAAAACCAGCGTAGATGTGACAAGTTCTACCTTTTTCTTCCTTTCCTTTCCTGGCGATCGTGCTGCAGCTAAGCACCCACTCAGCTGCTCACTCAGTCCACCCACGGCAGGATGGGGGAGAGAACTGGGAGACCAAAAGGGGTTGGGGGCTGACCTGCTGGAGAGCAGCTCTGAAAGAGGGACCTGGGAGCCTGAGTTGCCCGTGAGCCAGCAATGTGCCCTGGTGGCCAAGAAGGCCAACGGCATCCTGGGGGGCACCCAGCAGAGTGTGGCCAGCAGGGCGAGGGAGGGCATCCTCCCCCTCTGCTCTGCCCTGGGGAGGCCGCAGCCGGAGCACTGTGTGCAGTTCTGGGCTCCCCGGGTCAGGAAGGACAGGGAACTGCTGGAGAGGGTCCAGCAAAGGGCTACGGAGATGATGAGGGGATTGGAACATCTTTCTGATGAGGAAAGGCTGAGGGCCTTGGGGCTTTTTAGTCTGGAGAAGAGAAGACTGAGGGGGGATCTTATCAATACTTATGCATACCCAAAGGGAGGGTGCCAGGGGGATGGGAACAGTCTTTTTCCAGTGGTGCCCAGGGACAGGACAAGAGGGAACGGGCACAAACTTGAACATAGGCAGTTCCATCTCAACCTGAGGAGGAACTTCTTTACTCTGAGGGTGGCAGAGCAGTGGCACAGCTGCCCAGAGAGGTGGGGGAGTCTCCCACTCTGGAGCCATCCCAAACCCGCCTGGACGCGGTCCTGTGCCACTGCTGGAGGTGACCCTGCTGTGGTGGGGGGTGGGACTGGGGGAGCTCCAGAGGGCCCTGCCAACCCCGACCACTCTGGGATTTTGTGAAATGTGAGAAAAACTCATGGGTTGAGATAAAAAAGGTTTAATAAGTGGAGAAAAGAGGAAAAAAAAACCCAAACCAAGTGATGCAAAGGCTCTCGCTCTACACCTCTCACCAGCAGACTGATGCTCAGCCAGTCCCCGAGCAGGAGCTACCTCGGAAAGACTGTGCCCCCCGTTCCCACCACGGAGAACGTGGCATGGACCAGCCCTTCAGTCAGCCCAGGTCAGGGGTCCGGCTGTGTCCCCTCCCAGCCCCTTGTCCATGCCCGGCTACCCGCTGGGTGGGGACAGAGCGGGTAAACGGGAAAGCCTGGGCACTGGGCAAGCACTGCTCGGCAAGAGCCAAAACACCGGTGCGCTATCAACACCGCTTTAGTCACAAATCCAAAATGCAGCACCGCGCAGCTGCCATGAATAAAGTTATCTTCATCTCAGGCAGACCCCGTACAGTAAAACAACAGAGGGAAATACCCCGACTTGGGAAACTTTCAGTCTTTACTAAAATATTTATGACTTCTCAATTTTCACGTAGATATGACAACACACCAAGTCACTATATTACCATTTCATGTGTTCGTTAGATGCCAAAAATGGAAACTCAGGCCATATTTGTGCTTATTGTTTCCTTAAGAGATGCAGATGGAAAATCTTATCTCCTGTCACACAAAAACGTCAGACACAACTAGTTCTCAAAATCAAGTCCGATGAAGACATGACGGGCGAAGCCTGGCAATGCGAGTATCTCCGGCAAAGCGGAGACGTGGGGCCCCTGGGATCGCTCACTCTGGTGTCTCTCTGCCCCGGACAGGTGTAAGAATAAGGAAGTGTAGAAACATCCCGTATAAACACCACCCCGGAATGCTGTAAATAAGCACTATAAATGTACACATAAACCCAGATGAAAAGAAGCATTCTTCGGCACAAAAAGGATACCCTCAGCCTCCGGCTGCAAAAACAAAAGTTCCAACAATTTCAATGTAATTGTATGAAAACAAAGAACACCCAAATTCGGTCTGGACTTTTTTTTTTTTTAAGTTACGGGAAATATTTAACTAGAAATCCTTTTCACTATAAAAGGGACTCATGAAATACATGCAATAAAAGTCTTCCCAGAAGGCCTGCAGGCATTGCCTAATCAAGAAAAAAAAAGTAAGGAACAGAGAAAGTAGCACATACCTTTAATGAACTCACTAATTTGAGTCTGCATGGGGCCCTTCTCCATGTTCTGCACCACAGCGTTGGCTATCCGGGTGAGGTGGCCCATGTTCCCTCGCCTCATTCCACCTTCTGCCCTGGAAAGAGAAAACAGCCAGTAGTGACGTAGCCGGGCGGCAGGAACCCCGGGGCCAGAGTCGCGACCACGACACGGCGAGAGCTGCTGCAGCGGCCCAACGCGCGTACCCCGACTCCAAGCAGGGTCAGGACAGACGGTGCCGCGCAGAACCCGCGGGAACGCACTCTGCTCCCGCAGGCAGCGCACTGGGGGAGATTACCCGCAACAAACAAACCCTTCTGCATTTTCGCATGTATTGAGAGGGGAGAGATCACTCGTTCAGTTTGAACACACCAGATAAAACTGAAGCCAGTTGCAAAGAGTGAGCTAACCGGGTACGCTGGAGCAGCAGTGCAGAAATCATCAATCTGGTTATAATTTCCACTAAAGAAAACTCTCGGCAGTAGGAATCTACATCACTGCTACTGAGAAAGCTTTGGAGTTTTACTTGCAATTGAAGTATTAAGCAGATGAATTGAAGAGAACAAAAGACACTAATCTACAACCATTAGATCTCCCCCTTACAAAAAAAAGCAGAAGCAGCTAACGCTAAGTCCAACAGTCTCTACGTCACTTCTCTGACTCTTCATCGGTTCTCCCTCGCTGGACAGCAAAGCAGCAATCTCAAAACCGGGGGACGAAGCGCCTGAAATAATTCTACTTTCCACAGCATTCAAAGGAGAACTGATGAGATTTGGGAAGAAAAACGTAAAGCCTAGTGGCAGACTACTGGTACGAAATCTCACAGGATGAAGTTTTGAAACAGCATTTCTGCCTTTGAACTGGCAGGTGCTGGAAAGAAGCCCAGACAAAGCTCTTCCACACAATGCTATTATTCACTGTAACATCATGGACATTAATGCATCCCACATCATGAAGTCAAATTCAGAAATTCTGATTTCTTGATGTAGCCCAAGGAGCACGCAAGGGTGACTCAAGCCATCGTGAATAGCACTGGTGGGTCAGAACGATACTAAACCAAAATAACCCCCTTACAAGTAGGATGACAAAAAGTTTCCACCTCTTTTTACTAAGTCTCCAGCTGTAAAACAAAGGTTTCTTTCCGAGATGCTAACAGAGCCAACGCATAATAAAGAATTTCATTTTCCCTTGGGAGAGAGGAAGACACTGAACACATCTGAGTTAATTTTGAGCTGGCATGCAGTGCTCATGCCACTTCTTCCTCACCCTCACTCGGGGGCTCCAGTGCAGCACCCCAGGGCGACGGGGTGAACGCAGCAGAGCTGTCGGGCAGCACCAGCTCTCCTCACTACGGGCAGTTACAAGCTACGGTTTACAGCTTTTTTTTAATGCCCCCTCTACTCCTTGGAAAGTGTAATCCTCACCTCCCGAATCTCTAAAAAGGCGAAGTTTATGCCGAAATTATCCACTAGGCTTTCCCCTAATGCTGGAGCTGAACAGATGCACCTGAGGAGGCTGGACGGTTTGGGAACAAACCTGCCTTACCCCTCCACATGTTCCCGTTCCAAAAAAACAGAGCGCAAAGCCAGTACAAACTATATCCGCACGTGTCCTGTAACAAGGAGAGTGCTCTAACCCCAAACTCGGGGTTTAGAACTATTCAAATGAAACAAACACCTGGAAGGGAGTTCCCAGCGCTAAGCGGCAGCCTCCGGCACACAGGCTCACGGCAGCTTCTGTCGCACCCCAAACCACCAGGGGAGCAAATGCCCCAGCCCGGCTCCACGGCACTGCCGGGAGCACCGGTGCTGCGAGCCCAGAGCACCCCCGGCCGTGCCGAGAGCTGCGCCTGAGCTCCGGAGGACAAAACCCGCGGGTAGACGGGGCGAAGGGAGACAGCACTGTCCTGCTGCTCTCTAGAAAAACGCACCTTGTTCAGCACCCTTGCAAAGCTCAGCTTTCTCAAAAATTTAAAGAGTTCGGGGACAAAAGCAGCGTGCAGCAATGCTGTATCTGTCTTCTTCAGTTGTACAGGCTGCGAGGACCGACACAAGGCTTTTTCTGAGCTGCACAGTCCGTAACACGCTGCTGGAATGCAGCCAGCAAACACGCAAAACTAACTTCTGTTTCGATACTTTTAAATACTTTTTATCAGCCATGCCACAACTGGCGGTTACTGCATTTACACGAACAGGAAGGCAAAGGAAGATGTGCTACAGTAAACTGATGTTTCCTACAAACTCACATCGCTGACCAGACTTACATTATTTTCAATTCTAATTACCTGGGCAGATCAAATGGACTGCAGTAAAAGAATTATGTGGCTTACCTGGAAGTTAAATTCTAGTAGTTACAAAGTCCTTTATCGAGAACATATGAAGTAACTAAAACTAAGAGAACCCGTGGGGAAATTCCATGACCCAACAGGAAAATGTATTACAGCCACTCTCGCTGATGATTTTTAAGACCTAATTCCCAAGCTCTCAGTTTGGAATCTCTGACCCTAGGGCTCCTGGTGCTTGACTCCTCCCAGAGCGTATACAATAATCTTCATATAAACTCAAACTTCCGAAAGCACACCATCCAGACACCTCTCTGCTAACCCAGTATTTTTTCTTGCCATTAAAATTCTTTCCAGTGTGGTGACTGGAACCATTTGGCATGAAATATGTATGAGCTCTAGTTCCTATCTAATTTAATTAGGAAAACTCTTAAGCAGCGACCACAGATATTTCTGTTACCTACAAAACTGTGCACAGCGATAGCTGTGCAATGAAACTACCAGCAAAATTCATTATCAAAAGCCCAAAGGGTTGCAGGAGGAAAAAAAACAAAAAAGAGCCCAACCAAACCAAAACAGCCAAAATATCAACCCAAAACCCAACCTACCAATGACGGCCAGACAGTAGGCCCAAAATAATCACAGTGGCACTACAGAGCACTCTGAAGCCATAAAGAGCTCACAATAGTGAGGGAGGACCAAAACATTTAGACGGACAAAGAAACAGAAGCCTAGATAGTATTTTCACTTAAATATGTTTTAGGTTTTTTAAATTATTTAGTTCTTATAATAATTGCAAATCAGCATGAAATCCAAGTGTTTTATAAATTTAGACTATTAAATGCGGGGCAAATCTGGGGCAAAAACACTTGCCCACCTTAGTTTCCATACAGTTGCTCACCCTAGGGAGAACAGAATTATGCTTTTTTTAAAAAAAAAGTTAATATTGTATGTAATGAATACACGATGTAATCTCCTGGGAAAGCAAGAATCGCTGTATTTGGGTTGAGACGTTATAAGCACTTAAAAAAAAATCATGCTTTCAAATTATGCGCCTATTTGGTGAATTTGCTTTTTAACACGCAGATAATCCTAATTCCAAGTCACAATTGAAATCCAAACCATTTTAGACACCATTAAATTGTAGATTATGCAAATAATTGAAAGAACATTTCAAGGCAACATTCTAAACCTGCAGCCCTAGAACACGGGCCTCCTGAACCCCAAATCCCTTACTGGATTTTGTCATTGGCTTCCCAGGCATCCAATATCCTCTGCACCAGGCAGCACTTCTGGAACAGCTACAGGGGAAAAAAAGAGACAGAAAGAACATTTCACAAGTTTGCCAAAGTAAGACTCATGCCTTAGGAAGTCTGTACTGAACTAGAGTTACTTCTGTTCATTCCTTCACTCCTACTGAACAAGAACTTAAAGTTCAGCACTTATCTTTCCCAAGAGCTCAAGTTTCTTTCTTTCTCAATTTTTTTTTTTTCTCAGAGGATCCAGGGGAAACAGCAATACCTACGAACGGCTCCAGCCTGCCTTTGGGCTTCACGGGAGCAGCAGCAGCCAACGTCTTACAAACCGTCATTTTACAATTTTACATTTACAAGCTGTTGTTTTTACAAACACAACAAAAAGTTTTCACCAACTGGGCCACAATGCAGGAGCTGGAATGTAGGCAGCTAGTTGTAGTCCAAGGTTTATACGCACCTTTACTAAAAAAATTAAATAAAAATGGATTCACAAGCCCATCAAATGAGGTGGGTGGGATGTTTATTCTGTAACTGGACGCTAAAAAAAATTAACAAAAGCAAATACACTTCCATCCAGAACTGAGAGAACCAAGTTATATCTAGACCCTTTCAAACGACCTCTCTGCTCCTGAACAGTCCATACACTATTTTCTTGTTAATGCATATTCAGGCTCAATCGGTCAGCCTAAAATTCCCAGGTGACACGACCAAACTTACGTGAGTAACCATGATATTCTCGGTATTGTTTTCTGAAGTCTCTGTGTTCTCTGTGGGCATGTTTCCATTCAGCACCTCTTCTTTGCTCTCCAGCTCATTAGTAGTAGTTTTTCCCTCTTGCACAGAGTGTGAGAGAATAGCTGCTATCGACAACTCCACTTGGAAATGCAAAAAGTTATTCCATGTGTACTTAAAAAATAAGTCCTGGAACAAAATGAGAGAGAAAAAAATTCACTATAGATATATTTTCCTGTTCTTAACAATCGAACGATATCAGAACAGTGCCCAACTAGTTGTTTAATCAGCAATTCCACTAAAACAAATCTACTTCTATGCCGCAGTATCCACTCAGAGCTGAATGTGCTCTCATTGTTCTGCTGTAACGTATACTTTCCAATAAACTGAGCACAATGGAAATGCTCTCGTGCACAGCTGGGGCTCACAGCACAGACACACTGAAAAAAAAAAGTGATCTATTCTGTGGCTGAATTAATCATAAGAAAAATATCAACTAAATAATTTCTAAGTATAAAAATAATTTTCTGAAAGACTGCCCAGGTCATACTGGCAGTTTTCAGAACACATCCCTGTTCACAGCCAGACAGAAAGCCCAGCTCTGAGCATCCCGACAGCTCATATACACAACGCACCCAAACTTTCTCAAAGAAAAGAGTGTTTTGCATACACGCAACTACTATAGCTATAAATGCGAAGCATGCGGTTCAGCTCAAAACACCAAACAACTGTATTTGCATTACAAAAGCTATTCTGAGGACAGATGTTCCTACTTTCAGCAGATTCGAAAAATAATCAGACACTGGCACGCATGAAACAAACTGCCTTGCGCTGAACAGATGACAGGGAAAGCAAAGCTGCTCCCAGTGTAGAGTTATTCCCCTGCTCCCCGTTCTGTCCCACTGTGTTACTCACAAGTAGTAAGTTCATGGTACTGAGTCTGCATAGTTCCTGATTAATACTGGGAGTGTTTGTGTGAAGCAGAGCAGCTATTAGACGAGATCCATGAAGACGAGCGTTCCCCAGTGGCTCCTCCAAGACACCAATTGTAGTCAGGATTGCTGTTTTCTATCAGGGAAACAGACAACGAGTACCTCAACAAAGATCGGCATTTCCGTGGGTGTATAAGTACGATATTTGACTAAACGCAACCAGTTCATTTCATAAATATTCTCTGCAGGTAAACCTAAACCACCTTCCTACACAGAGGAGAGTGTTGTGCGACCACTTTGAGCCTTGTACTTCCAAAAATGAAGATTAAAATCAAAACAGCCACTAACTAAAAGTTCATTTCTCCTCACCCCCTCCCCATCGTTACACAAACCACCAGTCCCAACACAGCTCTGCTCTCGGTTTCACTCGAACACAACGGCTTTCAAAATCCCCACTGCCTGGTCCCTGAAGCACCCGAATTACAAATTTTAGGAGTGAATTTTTCTTCAAAGGATGTTGGTCTGTTCCAGCACGTGGCACTCTCAGAAAATACCCAGGAAGCCTGTGCAGAAGGACAGGGAAACCCTGCAATCGGGTCAGGAGCCGTTCGCTTCCGAGAAAGGCTGAGGTGCTTCACCTTGGGAGGGCTGAGCAGCAGCTGGTGGAAATCCTTTAGCCGGGGCTCAATCCCGTGTAAGATGCTGCTATTGACAGTGTAAGACCTTTCAAATCCCTGAGTGTATGAGTCCATCAGTCCTTCCACTCTGCAAAGAAGAAAAGCACAGCAGTTGAGATTTGACAAAAATCTTCAAACGGTCTCCAGTCAGGCTGTCCGCGTCGGTCATGTCCTCTCGAAAAATAACTACAAATACGAAAAATAATAATTTCCAGCTACTGACTATATTTACATAACTACACTGTATTAATGTATCATTTACAAGATGATATTCACGTAGTCAAAACTACAAATGAGATGAATGGGAAGACAGAGAATAAGCTGTCTGCAGAGCTGACAAATTACTGAAGTGCCTCCTGGTTTTTAAAACTTCCCGAACATTTGAAAAGCAAATGACGTCAGCAGGAGTTAACTATAAACATTTGTTAAAAACTGTAACCCTTCCACAAGTGTTCAGAAAGAGGTACATAAATACAGTGGCCGATGAAAACCTTGAGCAGGCACGTAGCTGTGCTCGCAACTGTCAAGCAGCGAATCACAACTATTACTGACCCCTTCCATGGGCAAAGTCACACTGGAATAGCAAACGCTTTCATTTCAGCGGTGCCACAACTCCAGCACGGCAGAGTGGGGCAGGCAGGAACCCCTGGGCCTCCAACCGGCACCCCTTCAGAGCCCCTGGCCACGCGGCACAGTAGATTTAGCATCTCAGCTTTCCGCTTTTAACTCTGCACGCGACTTTGACTAGCGACTTGTTTGCCTGGTGCCATCTCCTGTCCTCCTCTCCAGTACCTCTTCCCAGTCTTCCACTGCCTCCTGCGCTCTTCCTTATTTTCTCCTTTTTTAGAAACTGAGATTTTTCAGTGTCTCCCTTCCTCCCCAGAACTCTTTTGCCTTTTCTCTCCTCTATCTCCATAAAAAGAAATAAAAGGCAGATATAATTTTAAAAAACAAAATTAAAACTCTACAGCCACATATATATGCTGACACCATCACACCGATTACGCACGATGTCCCATTTCCTCCCCGGCTCCGCACACATTCTGCTGGAAGATCTCGGGCACACGTGCAAGAGGACCAGCAGGGCCCAGCTGCCAACTGGGCAACTGCCACGAGGTGCACCAAAAACCAAACAGCTCTTCTTGCAGCTCATTTCCAGACAGCACTTCACACGAGGCCAAAACGTTCCCTTTTTGGCCTAAGTAAAACGAGACCGGAGTTCCTACAATTGTTCCTGCAAGAGGAGCGAGCGCCACCTTACCCAGAGCGCCTTGTTTCCAGCAACGTCAGAAGAACTTGTGTTCCGTTCACTATGCAATTTTCCGTCTGTTCTCCATCAAACATGTTCTTCAGGAGCTGCTCCACACACTCCTGCCTGTTGATCGACACACACACGTTAGCAGTGTAACAATTAGAAGCATTTGGCAGTTGCTTTAATCACAAAATACCCACTTCTGGGTCTTCTGGAAAAAAAAAAAAAAGCTGTAATTTTTCTCTTTTTTTTTTTTAGCAAGAATAAAGACTTTCCTCTCGGAAGTCTCATATGACAACGATGGTTCTACACCAGGTTTCGGAACTTGCTTACTCATCGCTAAGGCAAGCCCTGGTTACAGACACCCAGACTCCAAACCAAACTGCCGTCCCCCTTTATCAACAGGATGTACCTCGTAATTATAAACTGCAAGTCAACCCAAGTGTTAATTCAGCCAAATTAATTCATTAAAGCCAACACGGAGCTATTAGCTGATAGTCTGGCATTATCCCTCAGAATCGCAGCAGACAGATGACAAAGAGTGGAAGTTGACCCTTCCCATGTGCCGCGGGCAGAAGGCGATCCAGGACCTGGGAACAGCGGCCAACAAAGGCAAACTGTAAATAATATGCACATTTTTAGTAGTCTTAGCTATTACCTCCTTGAAATATTTTAATCTTTGAGCCCTTAAACCAGGATAAGGTGCCTTCGAAACACCAACAGGTTTGGGGCCAGGTAGAGGGATCACCAAGCGAAGTGCTGAAGACGGCTGGCGGCAGAACGAGTAACGACACGGCTCCGTTCTAGCACTAAAAATTATTCTGACACTCAAGCATGGCCTCAGAATTGAAGAATCATTAGCACAAAGGGAACAGCCCCCTTCTCTCTCTACTATTTGCCCCGCTAAATGAACGAGGGATACGAAGAACGCGAGGTTGAGGCTGGTACTGATCCCCATCGACAGTCACAGGGCTGCAGCAGCGCCCGCGTCCACCTCTGCCCCCGCCGCTCCCCGGGCGAGTTCTGTGGGGGTTAACGACAGTTCTCCAAAACCCAGTACCCAGAAAGTGCCTTTCGTCACTTGCTACGTCACGTGTCCAGCTAAAAACAGTATTACTCAAGTCCACAGTCTAATTTTTACTATTTTCTAACATTTGAAAAAAATCTCATTTACATTTGTATAAATAAAATATGAGATAAAAATGTAAAATACATGAATAATGCAGGAGATGAAATTATTTTAGTAAGTAGCATCTAAATACACTCCATCAGCACAAGAGGCAGGAAAATGAAGTAACAGCTTACTGTAATTAACTGAATTCAGTGTTATTGCACACAGCCAGCAGTTATTGAAAATCTAGATGTGGTATTTATGCTGTAACCCTGATCACGGCTCTTTCTTGCTGCACTAGCTGATCATTAATTCATGACTCACGGATAAAAAAAATTATCCAAAGATCAAAAAAGGTTACCAGGAATGCTCGGAGAAACCGGCCAAGAAAAGTAACGAGATGTGTGGCTTTCAGCAGAAAGGGAACTTGTGCAAAAAAATCACTTTTGTTCAAAATATTTTTTCTTCTGAGCGTTGAAGTGGTATAATGACTTTTAGAAATGCTTTTGGAAAGTGCAAAAACTTTCTTGTTTCTCTCATGGCAGTTACAGGTAGTACTTGAAAACGTGCAAAGCGCAGACGCAGAGACGAGCAGGGAGGAGAGCGAGGGGAGAGGGGAGGACCCTGAAGACCATCCGAGCGATGCAGGAGCCCAACATCAAATTGCAGCTTTGTCTAATTCTTCGTATAATCAAGTAAACCTGCTTAAATTCTACCACTGGTGTCACAGAGGCTCTCACGGAAGACCACAGGCAGTGATCATCTTTTGCCCCACACACAGCAGGGTTCTACACCCCTCTCCGAAATGACTGAGAAAGACTGAAACTATCAAGAAAGTCTAAAATTATGGAAAAAGTCTGGAAGTACCGCGTTCTCCACAGTCCACTGCAGTGACCACGACCCTCGTGGGAGGTTCCCAGGTGAAACGACCAGGCTGAGGGCTCAGCTCCAAACTTCAAAGGGTTCAAAACTGACAGAGGCTTGATGAGACGCCGACGGCTCCACAACCAGGGCGGCAGGCTGCACTGAAAAGCCACCACGTGCTGTTCCCGCAGAAAACACGCCGTCAGGCCACGGGATCCGCCTTGTTTCTGCAGCAGCGGCGAAGGAGGCGAAGCACTGAAGCGCGAGCATCACCTTGCGGGGGTAGAGCTACGAGCCAGGGCTGGGGACATCTGCAGAGCACATCTGCAGAGCCGGCGGCTTTTCCGTGCTGGTGTGCAGCACAACCCAGGTCACGTGTGTCACGCGTGTCACACACGTCCGCTCCTGTCCCAGGAGCTGCCCCTGCTACTCCCGTGGGAACTGACAGCTCAGAATCAGAAGAAAATAACAGCAATGGCACAGGAACTAAGAAAACTCTGGGTTGACAAAAACGTGGAAAAGAGGAATTTTGAGCCCTAGCGATAGGTGCCGTATTACTCATTGCAAGTCTCTTCTTTCATCCCTTGTCTGTCAAAATGGCTCCTGCAGGCCTAAAAGAGCCTTTTTTGGTTTTAATCTCATGTTGAATCTCCAGTAGACATTTTTAGGTTTGAAGCCAATATAGGAAGTGGTAAACGTGCTAACACAGAGCATTTAAAACTACATCACAAAGAACAACGAAACAATGCAGAGGAAACAGACTAAACGTGAAAAATCAACGTTTTCTGCTGCAGAACTCACGCGTAACATTATTTGGGAAACAACTCCTAATAAAAATGCTCTTTGAATGTGCCTGTTTCTTCTCAATTTTTTCCCTCAGTAATATTACAGAAATTAGCTCTGGATTTAGGAAAAAAAAAAAACAACAACTTCAAATGAAAAAATGCTTCCAACTTTCACTCAAGCTGCCTGGCCACACAACCGCAGGTTCTGCCATGGAGCGCTGAGCCCCGCTAGTGGGGACCACGGGCACCGTTACACCCTTGGTCCAGGGGACACCTACCAAATGTAACTTAAAAACCTGAAATACTCCAAATGCTTCTTCGCCGACTGTACACTAGTACCATTTTATTACTAGACTACATCTTTCGAACAACCCAACACACCCAACAGTTTCCAAACGATGGAGTTCCCTATCCCTTGCAAGTGCAAGGTCCTGCACCTGGGGAGGAAGAGTGCTGGGCACCAGTACAGGTTAGGGGTGGACCAGCTGGGAAGCAGTTCTGAGGAGAAGGATCTGGGGGTCCTGGTAGACAGTAAATTCTCCATGAGCCAGCAATGTGCCCTGGTGGCCAAAAAGGCCAATGGCACCCTGGGCTGCACAGGGAAGAGTGTGGCCGCAGGGCGAGGGAGGTCATTCCTCCCCTCTACTCTGCCCTGGGGAGGCCACAACTGGAATACTGTGTCCAGTTCTGGGCTCCCCAGTTCAAGAGAGACAGGGAACTGCTGGAGAGAGTCCAGCGTAGGGCAACTAAGGTGATTGAGGGATTGGAGCATCCCCCTCATGAGGAAAGGCTGAGAGCTGGGACTCTTTAGCCTGGAGAAGAGAAGGCTGAGGGGAGACCTTATTTTGGCATACAAGTATCTAAAGGGTGGGGTGAAGGAGGATGGAGCCAGACTCTTTCCAGTGGTTCCCAGTGACAGGACGAGGGGCAACGGGCACAAGTTGGAACATAGGAAGTTCCATTCAAATACACAGAAAAACTTCTTTCCGGTTGGGGTGGCAGAGCCCCGGCACACACTGCCCGGGGGGGTTGGAGTCCCCTTCACTGGAGACTTTCAAGACCCACCGGGATGCCGTCCTGAGTAATGTGCTCTGGGCAATCCTGCTTTGGCAGGGGCGTTGGACTACATGATCCCTAGAAGTCCCTTCCAACTCTGAAAATTCTGCGACTCTGTGTTCCCCTCCTCATAATTATTTCCGTGACAGCCGACCTTCCATACCTTGTACAAGACCATGGGAAACAGGACAGAACACTTACGGACCAAAACAGCTTTTCGACTTTTTCCAGCCAAACTACCGGGCCTAATAAAGGACACTGACGTCTCTATTTACAAACCCTCCCCACACTGTTTATCAATCAGAAGGCAGAAAAGGATTAAACCAATTATGTATCTGTGTTGTGACACGCCGTCTCCAATTAACGCACTGCACAACGTTTCTGAGCCACGGAGAGCTCGCGATGGCCCCATGTGACAGGGCTTGCAGGAGAAACAAGGAGCTGACACGAACTCTGATGTCTCAGGGGATCCATGGCAATGGTACACGGCAAGAGGAGATCTGTATTTTCACCGTCTACCACAAACAGACGGAATAACTTTTGGAATGATGAGGGAGGCGTTTGGGGTGTGCAGCCCAGGCTTGCTTCTTTCAGGGTTCAACCGCATTGGGAGAATAAACCCGGGGAGATTAACGATTCAGCCAAAGAGGCAGCCAGAGACCTCTGGTGAGATGTGTCGGGCAGTATCCCCGCACCACGTGAGCTCTGGGGAAGTTCACAGAACTCTTTAAAAAGAACTCTTCAACTGCCATTTGACTCCAGAGCCAAACGCAGCGTGCCAGAGGGCAGAGAGTGCGTAAGCACAGCTCAGCGAAGGCGGGAAGGCAAGCTGGTGCAGCCCCAGACAGAACAACGTGCACAGTGATATGTGAACTACTATGGCGAGAAACTCCATCCGTTGTCACAGCTTTTTTGTCCCCATTTTGATCAACAGCGACTTGATGATCTGAAATCCGTCTATACGGTGCAACACGTTTCCCAGCGGGAAGAGCAGCCCCTGTTCGGGCACGTATGACCGAAGCCACATGCCTGAAGTCACACTTGGCATCAAGGAACACCGTCAATCCAGGAATGTTAAGATTCGTCTTTGCGGGATTTCCCTCAACCACGGCCATCGCAGTTCACCTTCCTCCGAATGCACCAGGAGCATTTTAACACCCTCACTGGTGTTGCCTCGCCTCGAAGTAGGTGGCGAGCTCTGGGGGTCACTAACCCCACCTCCTGCCTTCAGGCAGAGCTACGAACCCCAGAAATGGCAACAGAAGCCGTTAAGTGATGCTACAATTTAAAAGCAATATTAAATGCTCGGCACAAATGCCAAGAGTCAAGCAAAGGCTTAAGAAACTGGTGAGGGGTCTGGAGCACACGTCTGATGAGGAGCAGCCGAGGAAAATGGGGGTGTTCAGCCTGGAGAAAAGGCGGCTCAGGGGAGACCTTCCCGCTCTCTACAACTATCTGAAAGGTGGCTGCAGAGAGGTGGGAGTCGACCTGTTCTGCCAAGTTACAGGACAAGAGGAAATGGCTTCAAGTTGTGCCAAGGGAAGTTTACGTTGGATACTAGGAAGAATTTTTTCACTGAAAGGGTCATCAGGCACTGGAACGCGTTCCCCAGGGCAGTGGTGGAGTCCCCATCCCTGGAGGGATTTAAGGGTCGTGCAGATACAGCGCTCAGGGACATGGTTTAGTGGTGGGCTGTCAGTGTTGGGTTAATGATTGGACTAGATGGTCTTACAGGGCTTTTCCAGTCTAGGAGATTCTGTGATTCTGTGACCACTGACTGCGTAGTTTGTGTCTTGAGAGAGCTATCAGCAATGACAGTATTAGTGGCAAATAGTTTAGCCAGTCCTCTGACAAGTACTTACGATTCCAGTGCTGTGAGAAGTGGATCAGGCTCAGGTATATCCTGGAGTTGATTGCTCTGGTCTCTGCTCAATCTTATGATATCACACAGGGTCTGGGAAGCGTTTGATTGCCTCTGTAAACAACGACATAGGGCACAGTTCAGTGCTAACGTCTCAGCTTGGCTCATTCTGGCTGTCAGAGAAAATGTAACACAGCTGGGAATGCAAGAAACTGAATAAAGCAATTTTTCCACAAGAAGTGCTACCATGCTTTAGATTATTCATCTGTTAAATATAATGCTGATGCGAATTATTAGAAGCATTAACAGATTTTAAAACCAAAGAGGAGGTCTTCCTGAACTTCACAATTAAATGCAGCTAAAGATTTCAGAAAGTGACAATTTTTTTTTTAATCTTCCTGAACAAGTGGGTTAACTTTCAAATTTCAAATACAAGTATTTCATTCTTACTTCTCACTACTCAGGAGCTTTTCCTGCATGAAGAAATATAAATGGCTTGATAAAACCCTTTACAATTTAATTACTATGTATTAAAAGGCTGTGAAGTACTATTTTGATAAAATAATCGTCTCATTCTGGCTATCAATCAAAGACTCTCTGTGGCTGCTGTATGTATAAGATCTTACACTGTAATTTAGCATTCACCCCTAAGCCAGCACTGCTGAGGGCGTACAGATCAGCGTGTCGCTGCCCATCTCTTCTCTGGGAAGGGGCAATGTTTGCTGCGATGAGATGAGGGAATCTCACTGTTGGCATTAACACTACACCAAGAGAATCCTGCGCCATGCAGGGCACCGCAGGAATGGGTGAACCGGAGCCCCCATCCCCGTCTCAGCCAGACCTCGACATCGGCCTCCTTCCCTCTGCTGCTCCTGCTCAGCATCAGGGACGGCACTCAACACCCAAATGTGAAATAACAGCGTAGGAAACTCAAATCCAGACCTAGAGCTCCTGGTCGGATGTTTTGTAAAAATTACTGAAAGGGAAAAAAAAAAAAAAAAGAGGGGGAAAAAAAAAAGAGAGCACCTATATAATTTAATACTCAGCATGTCTTCCCCATGGGCTGAGAACTGCATCTTGTAGATTTTAACAAAATACCTACTTACTTACGGTCTAAAAAGAACTGAAAGTTACAGCAAACTGGTTAATTTTAGAAGTTTTTCAACAGCCTTTTTCAAATAGCAGGCTCCTACTTAAAACCAAGTTAGTTCCCAGTGGCTGTAGACACCGAGACAAACTGCTGCAGCAGCAGAGTGAGCTAAGAAACTGGTGGTAAAATAAGTCAAAATACAACAAATCATTTTGGTATTGAGCTTGGCAACCAGAGGATGGGATGGCCATCCACAGAGGTTCTCTCCTTCCAGAAGCCACCTGGCGTTATCAAAGGGACGAGAGACTCTTCTGGACCTTATAGGACCCACCACCCACAGAGACAAAACTCAGTCTTGCCATACTCACGTCCTCATCTTGGCTCGAATGGATCAGTTCCACAAGTCTCTGAATAATCTTTGCTTCATTAAGCCACTGGAGGGAAAGGAAGGGGAACAGAAAATCCTTGTTTGGTATCACAGAATTCAAAACAAGAGGATCTTCGCGAAGCTTTGCATAGCACAGGCTTTTTGAGAAGGGAAAGCCCTTTCCTTCTATTTCATAATCAAGGCCGCGGGCCACAGGCAAACTCCCCGGGGCACAGAGAGATGGGTTTTAATTTGCATCAGTACGTACACCCTGCCCCCGGAACCAAAAACCTACATACCTTTGGAAAACATGGAATAGATCAGTCATAAACACTATTACATCTGCAGCATCAGCATCATTATCAATGGGGTTTTCTCCTGCCATTTCCTATTCTTTCAGTCTTACCACTGTCTACACTAAATAATTTCTCAGACTTCCAGATGACGTGACACTGCTGTTATCACCCCTCGTCCCCTTGCTCTATGCCGACTCCACACTACTTCCTGTTCCTAGTGCAAGCTATCACTTTATCTCCCTCTCCTGACCACATGCAAACGAAATACGCCGTCTGCAAATCATACCTGCCAGTTCCTGCCCTCCCGGCTTCACCTGCCGGCTCAACTCCTCATTCCCGCCCCACCGTTCGCACTCCAACTTCTACCGTCTCCAGCCCAGGCGAATGGTGGATGTCTAACATCAAACTCATGCATTCCCCATCACTTTTGAAATGACTGACCAAACATTAATTAAAAAGGAAAAAGACTTTGGAGGTCTCTGCAATGATAGAATCTTCCATCACTCCTCAGACGAGTCATGGAGAAAATGAAGAGTCTCCTGTCCTCCACTTCTTTGTCAGGTGGCTCAATGCATCTCTTCCCCCCGTTGAACACTCATTTTTGTTATCTATTCACGACTTCAACTATAATCCTTATGCTGACTCTTTACCAGCTTTGCTGTAATAACCTTCCTACAGGTCTCGTCCTGTCCTCTACGATTCCATGTCGAGTACGACGTATGTTTGACTTCAAACAAAAATTCCAGATCACCATTTTCAGTGACTTTTCCCATGAATAATACTGCTGTTTTCCTACTAAGTCTGAAATGTCTGACTTTGACTCCTTTCTGGTGCCTCTTATTACTGCAAAAATACTAATGTTGCCCAAAAATCTACCCAACATACAGCTGGGAAACCGAGTATTTCATTCAAGACCATGTTTTCAGATCTGGTTTCTGCAATTTCTTCTTCCCAACATCCAGTTCACCCAAAAGTTCAGAAAGGTGGGCTCCCAGGACATTTTTCCTCACCAGTCTCTCTACCAACCCACCTCTTCAGAGTCTTCCACTGGTTTCTCGTTTCCCAGCATGAAAATTAAACTCCTGACCCCTTTTGTCCAGACCATCACTGATCCCTGCTCTGCCTTGGTACATTGGCCTTGTCATCTTCATCCCACTAACAAAGCCAGCGGCCGTTCCCTCTTTGATCATTTAGTCTACGAGCATCTTTTCTCATCTCTCTGCGCCTGGATACGACGACTGAAATCCTTCTTTCAAATCCTAAGCCTCAGTCTTCTGATGACAGCTCAGGTAGCCGTCAACTGGCAATTTACCAAAACAGCTTCACCAAGATTAATGAAACTCTCCTCGTTTATACTTTCTAAAAGACAGCTGCTCAAATCCATCCATTACGCCTCCACGCAGCCTCTGCAGCAACGGAACGACCCACCTCTCCCTTTCTCTGGGCTGTACCTGTGTTTCATTTTGCGTCGCCAGTCACAGCCCCACGTCCATGTTGCGCCGTGATTCCCAGCCCACATTTTGGCTGCTGTCTCTGAGTGTTCCCACAGTGTTAACGCATTGCACAACTTCAATTAAAAAAACTTTTCTCATTTTTACCTGCAAGCTTCCTTTCTTCAAGTACTAAGCTGCACAGAGAGGGTACAGCGGGTATTTCAGCCTGTTTGTTGCTTCGTGCAGACAGCAGCCGCCAGCCCGTGTCAGCAGAGGAAGTTTTACCTATCGAAGTTCCACCTCCCCTCACAACCCCCGCAGCCCAGAAGAAAACGACTTATTAACACTCCTGCATTAAATATATTTCCTCTCCCTTGCAGAGCACAGCAAGTTAAACCCCAGCCCCGCACTGCAGTTTCAACTTTCCTGTCCCAGCAGCCCCCCAAGCCCCACTCGGGCTGAGCCCACGGGCCCGACGCAGCAACAGCGGGAGCTGCGCAGCGCGCAGGGACAAGGAGCTTTGCTCTTTTTGCCTGGACTGCCATAAAAACGGGCTCTGGGGGGAGTTGGACGGCCACGGAGAGAAGTACTGAAGGGAGAGAAGCGCGATCATTCATCTGAACAAAGGAATTGCTGTTCCTGGGAACTGAGGGACACAGAAAAGGAGATTCAAAAGCAAAAAAAAAAAAACCCAACTGAAATAATCTGTTAAGATCAGATGAGCAACACCAAAATGTGGTGAACGAAGAAGCACCTAGTAGACCTGGAACAGATGAATTCCTCTGTCTTGAGGCCGCTGTTGGAGAGATGGACTTTGACATTCAGAAGAAAAGGAACACTCTGCAACTGACTCCTCCAACGAAAGCTGTGGCGCTCGGACTCACCCACCCGGGCTGAGGCCCAACAGCGTTACCTCAGCACCCCCCTCCCGAGGGTCGCGCCCGAAACACAAACCCTTCTGCCCACGCGCAGCTCAGCAGCGTGTTCACTCGCACTGACCTGTGACACACTTGTAGGGAACTCACGGACAGAAAACTTCCATGTGGACAGGGCTCTGAGGAACCACATCTGGTGAGAGGTGTCCCTGCTCATGGTGGGGGGGGGTGGAACTGGACGATCTTTAAGGTCCCCTCCAACCCAAACCAATCTGTGATTCTATGAAAAGGAAGACGGCAAGTACTGTGTCCAGTTCTGGGCTCCCCGGGTCAGGAAGGACAGGGAACTGCTGGAGAGGGTCCAGCAAAGGGCTACGGAAATGATGAGGGGACTGAAGCATCTCTCCTATGAGGAAAGGCTGAGGGCCGTGGGGCTTTTTAGTCTGGAGAAGAGAAGACTGAGGGGGTCTCATCAATGCTTATAAATCCTTAAAGGGAGGGTGCCAGGGGGATGGGAACAGTCTTTTTCCAGTGGTGCCCAGTGACAGGACAAGAGGGAACGGGCACAAACTCGACCATAGGAAGTTCCATCTCAACCTGAGGAGGGACTTCTTCCCTGTGCGGGTGGCAGAGCAGTGGCACAGCTGCCCAGAGAGGGGGGGGAGTCTCCCACTCTGGAGCCATCCCAAACCCGCCTGGACGCCGTCCTGTGCCACTGCTGGAGGTGACCCTGCTCTGGCAGGGGGTTGGAGTGGGGGAGCTCCAGAGGGCCCTTCCAACCCTCACCAGTCTGGGATTCCTTGAAGATGCGGGGCCGGCGAGCAGGAGGCGGTTGATATAGCAGCTGTGTGTTGCCTGCCAACAAACCCAGCTCCTGTTTGCCGCCTCCTGATTAGGGAGTGTTGGGCTTCTGCCCAACTGCTGCTGGGGAGCACCTGCATCACGTACGCTCAGGCACCACAGAACAAGTGGGACATGGCAAACTGGTCCAGGCAAACTGGGACTCGGCAGTTAATGAGGCAGTGGGCATGGATGGGGCTGTGGAGGTGCTGCTTCAGGCTGCACGGGACTGCAAGGACAGCGCAACCTCAGTGGTGACATGCAAGAGGGTACAGTCCCCACCACCAACTGGGGCAAGGCACGTACGAGGCCTCAAGCCATGCGGAGCTCCCAAGAGAGGGCATGGTCAACCAGGTCCCGGCTGCAGGGAGTGCCTTGGTGGAGATGCTGACCCTCACCCACAGCAGATGCACTCTCATCAAGGCACTGTGCTGCCAGGTGATGGGAGCTACGGGTGGAGGGGAAAAGAAAATGTAGTACTAGATTCTGGATGAACAGAATTTCAACAGGGTTTTTCTGCAGAGACTGTGGAAACGGTCAGGGTTTCCCGGACCCTCATTTTGCACGGAAGAAGGAATAGGCAGAGACTACACAGGAATTAGAGGATGGAGATGCCCAAATTGGGAGTGGCTGGAAGCTGGCAACATGAGAAACACTCTTTCCCCACCAGGAGATGTGCTCTTACAGAACAGGCATAATGGCTTGGTGGTAACAGGTGAGGAGGAACAGGTTTCCTCAAAGGAGTCATTGGAGCCACTTGAGCCCAAAAGTCACCAACGGAAGAGGAAGTGGCAGGTGAGCGTGGCTGGAGACTCCCTTCTGCAGGGAACCAAGAACCCACTCACCGGCCAGACTGGCTGTTTCGACGCACACGCTGCTCGCCAGCAGCTCGGACTGCCCAGCGTGCGGGGAGTCTGCCAAGGCTCATCCAGCCCTTGGACAACCGCTCCTTCCTCCTGATGCCATGGCTGCACCGATCCTGCTGCCAAGGGACATCTCAGGCGCACCACGGGCCCTGCTAGGGTGAAGCCTTGGATCAGTCCCTGTGCTGCCCGGCACATCCTTTGCCAGGTTCAACTCTGGCTGAGCTTTGGCTTTCCTAACAACATCCCTCCTGCTCGGGCAGCCTCTCACTTGGTGAGAAGCTCAACATGAGTCGGCAATGCACGACTGCAGCCCAGAAAGCCAACTGTACCCTGGGCTGAATCAGAAGCGTGGCCAGCAGATCAAGGGAGGTGATTCTTCCCCTCTACTCTGCCCTGGTGAGACCCCACCTGGAGCACTGCCTCCAGCTCTGGAGCCCCCAACATAGGAAAGACATGGACCTGGTGGAGCGGGGCCAGAGGAGGGCCACAAAGATGCTCTGAGGGCTGGAGCCCCTCTGCTGGGAGGACAGGCTGGGAGAGGGGGGGGTGTTCAGCCTGGAGAAGAGAAGGCTCCAAGGAGACCTTATAGGGACTGGAAGGGGCTAAAGAGGCTGCAGGAGAGCTGGGGAGGGACTTTTTACAAGGTCATGGAGTGACAGGATGAGGGGGAAACGGCTTCAAACTGGAAGAGGGGAGATTTTGATGAGATATTAGGAAGAAATTCTCTCCTGTGCGGGCGGTGAGCCCCTGGCGCAGGCTGCCCCGAGAAGCTGTGGCTGCCCCATCCCTGGAGGTGTTCCAGGCCGGGTTGGATGGGGCTGGGAGCACCCTGGGCTGGGGGGAGGTGGCCCTGCCCAGGGCAGGGGGTGGAACGAGATCATCTTCAAGGTCCCTTCCAACCTAAACCATTCTATGATTCCATGATTCACTGCCACTCCCGGGCGCTCCATCCCTGCTCCACCGTCTCAGTGCTGCCTATGCATGCATGAGGTCAAGCAGGAGAGCCTGAACCCTGCTCACCCATGTGGACCTTCTCCCATGCCTGCTTGACTTTCTGCACATCGGGATGGACTGTTCTAAGTGCTAATTCTTACCTTTCTCTGTGATGACTTCCCTCCTACATAACCTGCTACTAGGTTCAAGGACCAGGTAGGCCTAACGGCAGAGGTTACCAGTAAAAAAAAAAAAAAAAAAAGAGAGAGAGTCAATACTGGCAACCAGTACACTTCTAAGTGTCTTCATTAAAAACCTGGAAAATGGGGAAAAACACACCCTTAGTAAGGGCGTGAACAATGCCACACCAGGCGGCAGCAGGCGAGCTGCAGGAGGGGAGGAACCTAGACAAGCTGGAGAAATGGCCCGGGAGGAACCTCAGAAGTTCAAGAAAGGCAAAATGCAAAGTCCTGCACAGGGGATGGAATAACGGGGTGGGAGTCAGCTAGCCAGGACCAGCTCGCAGAAAAGGCCCAGAGGGCCCCGAGTGGACCTATTACACCAGGAGTCAGCGTCATACCCCTGAAGGCAGCCAGCGGTGCGAGAGCAGGGATTGCTCCCCTCCATTCAGCACCAGCGAGACCCGTCAGGACACTGGGTCAGGCTGGGGCTCACCAGCACAGGATGGACATTGCAGTAGTGCAGCAGGTCCCATGGAGGCTCCACAGATGGTCGGGGCTGGAGCACATGAGGCCAGACAAGAAGCTGAGAGCGGTGTTTGCTCAGCCTGAAGAGGAGAAGGTAAAGGAGACCCCATTGTGGTCTGCAACTGCTTAGTGGGGTAGGGAGAGATGATGGAGCCAGGCTGCTCTTGGAGGTGCTGTGATGGGATGAGAAGGACAAGATGCAACATGAGAAATTCCAACTGGCTATCAGGAAAAAAAATTTCCACTTGAGGGAGATCAAACACTGGAAGAGGGCCCAGACAGGTCTCTAATTCTGGAGATATTGAAAACCTTGGATAAGGCCTTGAGCAATTTCCTTAATGGGACCTGCTCGAAGATGCAATTGGACCTTCTCGGGGACCTTCCAACCTGCATTATGCTATGAATGAATCTTTGAGGTCTTGCAGAGTCAATGCTTAAGAAAGTCTGTCATATTAGGACTTCAACAAAACCTAGTTTTCCAAAACCTGCTGAAAATACACCTAATAACAATGTGCCTTTGGCTTGCATGTTCCTAATCAGCCACAGTAAAAGAAAGTTCATGCTTTATTCTTTAGGATGGTAGTCAATGAGGGACTCTGCAGCAACAACAGACCAAGTTGTCTGATCTTTCAAGAATCACAACATCAACAGTCACCTCACTGAGGTACTGACATTAAACTTTCCTCAGCAGAGGAGCCATCTTGCGTTAGGACAATTTTTGTACAAGAGAAAGATATCTGCATTAGTCTAATCTAGCCCTCGAGCTACTGTTTCTTTAGGGTAAAGACAGCATGAAGAATATGCCCTCTTTATTCTTGTAGTTTGTTAACTGTGAAAGCAACAGAAAAAAGCGGGACAACGTGCAGTAGGGTTTTTTCTGTGCTATGCTCACTCTCCATGCTAGACTGACAAAAGGTACCTGGCCACAAGCGGTGAAAACCGAAGCTCAGTTCAACCACAGAGGTGCTGAGTTTGCGAGGGGTTTCTGCAGAAGCCACGGTCCACACCTGGGCACTCCTCACCAGCAGCCAGGGAGAAGAGATGGATCCAGCCAGGAGAAGCAGATTTCTCTTCAGAATAACAGGGATCACATTCTCCCGATTTCCAAGGAAACCGTGTCAGGTATGGCGAATGGCGTAACCCACTCTGCAACCCAAAGGTGGGGTTTTGTGGGGAGATCCCAGTGACTCTCTGTGCTCCGGCTGAGCCATAGCGGGATTCTCCTCCAGAGCTGAACCGGGAAGATGGGCTAATCCTCCCCAGTGAAGGTCACACAACACAAGCTGTATTTTGTCACTAAGGCAAGCACGAGAAGATGAAGTGCAGAAGAGAGATCCAGAATAACTGCATCTGCTCCACATAAATTCCCAGTACGTGCCAGCAAACTCAGACGCAGAGTCTTCTCACAGCTGTTGTGCCTCTTCGCATTTTTCTAGGTAAGATTTTATACTGGTAACATGCAGACAGAGGACAGGCTTCTTTGATGCCACTTATCTGTCCTGATATTAAAAATGCTTCAAGCAGCAACCCATATCCGAGCTTTTTTGCTGCACTAGAATTAAATTATTTAAAGCCAATACTATTTCTTTCAAAAATCCACACAGACGTTTCAGGATCAAATGACACGGATCAAAGAGAATATGCTGTCATCCACCTGCACGACATCAGGTTTGTCCAAGGATACCAAAACGTCAGTGCCTGAAAGACAAGCCTGCTGGAAGGACCTCCTTAGAGGTTTCTGGGGAAGAGTATTCTAGTGTTTTCAGTTGTGAGAGTCCAGAAACAGGGAGGAGACGGCTGTAAAGATGCAACGTAGGCAACAGATTATTTCACTTACAACGCACCTACCCAAGGGCTGCTGGATCTACAGGCAATTCCTCGTACAGGGGGCTTCTGGCCAACTCAGGACAGAAGTATGGAGGAACAGCATGTGCTACCAAGGTTTCTTCCTGACAGCACAGCTCTCCAAAACAACAAAATCGGAGCTACACGAAGAAAGCATTCCTCCACCATACACGAACAGAAGGAAATGGATAAAGAATTATCATATTTTCATATGTTAACTGTATGCCCTCAATTACAGAACAAGGAAGAGAAGGGAGAAAAATACCACAAACTGTAGTTCTACAGTTCAAGAACATATAAAATGACACTGCCATCCTCTTTGTGCTCATACTCATCCACTTATCTGCTGCTCCTTTTTCCTCCCTTACTGCACAAGCCTGTGCAAAAGAAAAAAACAAACAAAAAAACCCAAGAAGTTGAGCTGATTGAAAACAATCCTGGCAAAAAATACAACTAAAAGAGAGGTGTTTTCAGCTGGACGAATTCTCTAGTCCATGTCACCTTACAACCACACAAACACTGCAGCTGGCGAAGGTCCAAGAGGAGCTGGACGGGCAGAACAAGCGGTAAGAGGGTGGAAGCAGCACTGCCTCTTTCTGCAGCAACGCCAACTTCCAGCGCTCGTGGAATTGCTGGCCCGGCTTCACTCAGCACCGGGAGGCAAATGCTTGTGCGAGGACAGTGAGAACCTCCACCCTGGCTAACATCACCTGAGCAAGGACAGAGAAGGCAACTCCAAGCACACCCTTCAGAAGGTCCACTCAGTAAAAAACAGAGCAGGGGACAGAGCCACCAGCACTCTCCAGCTATCACAGTCTCAGGATCTCTAAAACGGAAGGCCAGAGGATTAGACTCTTGTGGAATTATCAGGGAGTCTCTGACTTACGGGGTCAAAGCACCAATGTGGACATCAAATCCCTGCGGAGAAGTGCTGTGGGACTCGTTATGCAGAACATGATTTTGTTTAACTTAAAGCTTAAGATAGCACTTTCATCAATCTGACCCTGTAAAACACTGCCTTTCCAGACAGCAAGAAACATGTAACCAACCAACTGAAGTTCACAGAAGGACTTTGCCGGCATAGCAATGTCAAGTGGAAGAGTGGTCTTTGCACACCCCGAAGTGATGTACCCTCAACAGCAGCACTTTCTGGTGAAAAACGCTGCTCCTCAAACTTTCTTTGGACAGCAAAGTTCTTCACTTTGCTAAGTCACACAAGCACAGAGCAGAAGGCATTTTGTTGTTCAGATGACACACATTCTACTCAGGAAGTAGCTGGAGCGTAGCCTGGAGGCCCTGACGCAATGTTAGACCTCCTCAGGCACCGGCCAGCAGCGGAGTACACCAATACTAGGGAAACCTTAAAGTGCTAAGTTTAATTGCTGTCACTGTGCTACAAAAGTAATCGATAGACAGCTAGCCAAAAACCTACGGCACTGACCGTCTATCCAAAACAGCAGCTCCTGGGTGGAGGAAGGTGTGCAGAGAGGAAACCCCTGAATACGGCATTTAAAGACACTGCAAACACACGGGGCTGTGAGGGAATGACATTTGCATGCAGTGCAACATATGGACAGAGCAATCAACCAACTGGGAACTGGTCAACAGAAGGTGAACATATCCCATCCAGATCCACCGGTTTGTGGATGGTTAATATTTGGAAGCCTGGATATTTGGGAGTTTCCTGGCTGGAAGCCATCCATCCGGGAGAAACACTACTCAGTTAAAATGCCATTTAACATCAAAAATAAAAATAATTGTGTTTATCTTGGTAATTATATTATGTTGCACTATTGCAATGTCCATCCTGCACTGGTGAGCCCAGCCTGGCCCCAGTACCTTGATGGGTCTCACCAGCGCTGTGCAGAGGGGAGCAATCCCTGCCCTCACCCCTCTGGCTGCCCTCGGGCCATCACCGCCACGGATGCAGTTGCGCCTTTGCTGCAAAGCTGCTTTCTCTTCCAGTGAATCCTCCATCAATCCATCTCCTGAAGGCTTCTTCCTCCCAGCTCCTCTCTTGGTAGGACTCTGATGTCTAACCAACTGAACTGCTCACTTTCCTGGCAAAAAACGAAGCCCTCCCTTCACGGGTGAACGCCCATACAGGTCTGTAAGGATCGATTTGTGCCTGTGGTTTTTTCCTTCCCTGTAACAGCGCGCGTCCTGCACGATGCAGCGTAGGGCTGAGAGGAGGAACCGAGCAATGGGACTTATCTATCCTGGGTCTCTGCAAAGAACGTTCCCCTGCTCAGCTACGGGGTGGCCAACGCTCTGCACAAGGAAGACTCGGGCAGCAGTTCTTGCCAAACACATCAACCCTGCTGTGGGCTTCAGTGACTCCAGCACGGTTTTCCAGCCGGCACACCGCTCTTCTGCCTTACTGAGAGGGAGCTACGGCGGTTTCCTTCCCTCCAATCCTGCACATCTGCCCACTAAAGGGGGGCTGAGGCAGCCTCACCCAGACTGGGCTCCGAAGGGAGAAAAACCTGTCCTACCTGTAAAGCAAACCAAGCGCCTCAATGGGATATTTTATACGGCTGCCTATTCCAGAGGAAGGGGAAGGAGGAGGCACGAGATATCATCTCCAAAAATCACATATGCGGCGAGGAACTAAACAAATTACTGCCCCAAATGATAAGTCTGAAATTCTGAACACTGGGAAAGACTACAAATTTCCTTTGTCAGAGCTCTACAGCAAAACCAGCTAGAGTAAATAGCGATTGCTATATGGAAAAACGAGTTGAAAATCCTTCCCTGCCAGTGACCGAAGCAGGCTCGCTCTGCCGTGCGAGCCACAAACAGGCTGAAGTACCCAAAGTACCCGACCTGCAGACTCTAGCACTACGGAAAATAGTTTTCAGAAGAGTGGATCCGCTCTCACAATAAACGACAAAGAGAATCCCATTTCTTTAAGACACAAACAGACCAACCCCCTCGTTCCCAATCTTGTAAAGAGAAGAAGTAGTAGGTTCTCACATTGAGGACTTCCTGCCGTAGCGTGGCGGGCTCCACACAGCTGATCAGGCGAAGCAGGAGGTCCATCATCGCTGACGTATCTATATGCTTTAGCACCAGGCTAATAAATTTGTCTTTTTTCCTTAAAAATGCAATCACCTAAAAACAAAAGTGTCATCATCAGTTGCTAGCACAAGATGCAGACAGGGCACACAGAGCTCCCTGTGCTTCACCCTCTTGTCTCAGTCAACCGATCCTGGTGCAATGAGGCTACCAGGCGGAGAAATCCTCCGGAGAACACGAGGAGAGAGGAACATTCTCGTTCCAAGGCAATACTCAGTCAAATCTTTTAAGCTATTGTTTCTTTCCTCTATGCCACAAAGAAAGCCAAGCCCACAGAAATAAGAGCATCAAGAAGGTGGTGAAGCTGGAGAACTTTTCATTCCACTACGGCTCTCTAACAGCCGTCATTTGAAAAAATAATTTTAAATTGGGACACACATATTCCTTAAACACTGTTCAGCTCTTGTTTCCAGCATGCCTTTTATAGGCATGAGACTGAGGCGTGGTTCGTGTAACGAGATGATTCTGGGCAAGGATCAAAGGATGCATCAATATGCCATAGTACAAAAAATAAAGCTTTCGCTGTGGCACGGGAATACCCCAGCTACTGCAGATCTGAAACCAGAACTCCACAAAGATGAGCCGGCACCTCCCTCAACCGAGGAAGTCCAAAGAGCTTTTCAGAGCCTACATTTCACTGCCACCCTTAAAGAGCACAGCGAGCTATTTTTCAGCTCTACAAATACAACGAGATCACGAGGACAGCGATGCTACTGCCACACAACACAACATTAGCGAATTAATTTGTGCTTACGCATCAGGACAAATCTCATCACTACCTGTTCCGTTTTTCTTGCAATGAGATTCCCAATAGTCTTACTGAAGAAACTGGCAAGCAAAGGGTTCAAAGGAGGCTCGTGATCCAAGAAGTCATAGAGGATGTTCAGCAGAGTTTCATCCCCTCCCAGCTTGTCGTTGATCTGCGGCACGTCCGAGGTCAGCAGCTCACAGGCTGTGTTTGGATACCTGGAAGGACAGAACCAGAGCAACTAAGGGTGAAATGAAAACTCTCAGGAAAATCTTCCCTTGTTGAAGTTATAAAGAGTAGGAGGATGTCCCTTCCTGGAGATGGGGAAAAACCAAACCACACGAGAAACAAGGGGCATCTACATTAATGGCACATTTGAAGGAAACACTATTTCCATGTGGGTTTTTTTTAACCACGGAATTATCCATCTCAGCTGCCTTCAAAGTGCAGTTAGTTCTGATTTTTAAAAGTGATGCTTAATCACTTTCAACGCACTTACAATCTCTTAAAATCTTTTAACATAAATCTATTTGCACAACTAAAATTAACCCCAAAATTGAAGGTTGATTTGCAGAACGCGTATTTTAGCAGGTTTCTGCAATGTTTCTGAGAAAGCATTCATTCCACTACTGCAGCTGAATTAAAAATGAGCATCACTTTTTTTCCTTTTAAATCAAGAGGACTAGAATTTATAGAGACAGAACATTAGATCTAACACAAAACTCCTAACAAATGAGCATACACTATGTACAAGAGTAAGCAATTCACAGCCCACCTTTTGGGTTTCAAGTCTTCAGTAATGTCTACAATTTCCTGTAAAATGAACTTGTTTTTCAGGAAATACTGCTGTGCCTGGTTTAGACAATTTTGCTCACTGAAATCAGAATATGAAATGATATTTGACAGCTAACGGAATCATTTTTGCCCGACCTTGTTTCTTGCTCTCCCAGGTAGTGCTTTTCAAAATATATCACATTTATGAACAGAAAAGGTAATAACGTGTTTATAATTAGACAAAGTCTCAAATATCAAAGTGCATACATACAAAGCAATAAGCTAAAGTCAACACAAAAAAAACACTTTTTGGGGACTGTTAGCTATGCTAAAAGGAAAAATTCCTTCAGGTTGGGGCTCCACATGAGAAGTCAGCCACAACGCAGAGCTCAGGGCACTGCTCGGCACCGCACTGAGTCGCTCTCCGCTGGTGGCACGGCCGGCAACCTTCCATGCACGCTACAGCACTGAAACTCATCTCACTGGTTTTCATTTTTTTAAAACCTCATGTCAGCATTCCATTGTCAGACCAGTCTCTTAATCCCACGTTCCAGCTACTGTCCATCGATGAAAAGGGCTTAAGAGAACTCCTTCGAAAAGGACCTCTCACCATCAACAGAGGGTACTGTGATCACAAACAGCAGTCCGTCACTCCTGTGAAGTTCAACCAAGCGCTGAACTTCAGGACTATTTTCACCGTTTCAATGGTACATATGATCCTAGAGTGAAAAGGCAGCTGGACTTTGTTTTTAACCCGTGATTTACTCTTACCCCGATAATTGTTTAAAGATCCTGACAATGCGCTCGGCTGCTTCAGCAGTTCTGCGCATAAAGCGGTGATTCTGAACACCAAACTTCCCGCTGAGTGCCAGTTCCTACCCGTGCCTCCTAAAGTAGTTTTCACTTGTTATCAAGCAATACAGATTAAAAATAAAACCCACCCTCTACAGTTGGAGCACCTTCTGTCTGTGAGCAGAGCTAGTTATCTTTTCTTTTCCAAAAGCAAAAAGAAAATATGCCTTGTACTTAAAAATCAGCCTATACCATTAACAACATAAAAAACCTACAGAACAGCCTGGCTGCACACACACATGCTCATTCCTAAGCAGTGCACTCACCTCCCAAATAAAAACTGTGCCATTCCGTGAGACACAAACCCAACAGATTTCCCACTTTCAGTAATTATGAAGGTCACTGCTTTTTGTAACTTTAGACACAAGTCAACTCCGGGATCGATACAAACCACTCCCGCAGTAATACGACTGTTTCTACAACACAAAGGGAATACCTTCACTTCTGTAGATCAGTGAAGCTGAAGCAATATTTCAATACGCAGCAAGAATTTTTTCAGCCTTACTCTGAAAGGAGAAGGGCAGCAGCAGGGCGCCGGGGAGATGCCTGGGTGCCTCTCGCGCCTCTACCACCTTTGCAGCACGGGCTGCCAGCCTCTAACAGGATCCGGGTTCCAGCACTTACCTGGTTTGGCTTTTTCTCTTTTTTAGCCAAAATCAGTTAGATTTCTGCTCCGAATCTCATCAAAATAAAATCAAGAAGAATTCTCAACAGCGCCTCCCAAATTTGAAACGGGACTCTCTGCTCTGCACTTTGATGCCCGCTTCCCAGGCAGGGCGCTCCAAGGGGCTGCCAGTGCTCGCTGAGCTGACGAGCACTGATCGGGAGGAACCGGGAATTACTGTGGGTCTTTGGAAATCCCAGCTCAGTTCTTGGAGTGACAAGACAGACACGTGGATTGCTGGGAATCTTACAAAAGGAACAGACAGGAAAACTACAGTGTCATGTGAATTCATAGTACGCTCACATCTCAAGTCCAGCACGTCTGAGCACGCCAGCGCATAAAGAAACCACTAGGACCATCGTCAGGATCAGACACCGGGAAAGGACAATCTTTCGACTGATCCCAGGTGGCTGTTGCCGGTGCGTGCTCCTCGTCTGTGAGGCCCGCAGCGCGCTGTTCCCCTGATCGCCCACTGCCCGTTCCTCCCGCCGGCTTGCCTTAGCCGTACCCAGGAGTTGTGTGCGTGCGGCTTCCAGCCCAGCGCCGCGGCTTGACCAGCAAGATGCTCTGCTGGCCCGCGGCTCTTCCCCATTCCCAGCTCGACCTGGAGCTTCCTTTCAGTCGTGATGCTTTCAAGGGCATCACGCTATGCCCACCTTCACCCGAGTCATTGTTCCTGGTTCAGTTTTGTTATATTCACTGAATGGCATTTTTATTTTGGAAGAAATTCCACACCTCAACCTTGACAATTTGTGCCTTACTTTACTCATCGCAGTTCCATTTGGTTCTTAACAAGGAAAATACTCCTCGCCCTGGTAGTATGTAACGGGCGGAGAGAAGTGTTAAAGGACAGCCATAACTTCTCCAGTACATACACTGAATCGCTGCGTGTAGAGCCTTGCGCTTTCCATCACGAACGGACGCTTTCCGTGTCTACTGAATATTTCCAGCATACAGCTCACGAGGACTCCTGCGCCTTCCCCAAGGTGTAAAAGCTGATTTGAAGCCCATCAATGTGTGCATGGAGCTCGGGCCATCGGTCACTGCACCACCAGCACTGGCTGTATTTGCTGGCATACTGCCTGGCCATGCAACATTGCAAAATCTTTCTATCTTTTAACTAACCTAAGCAATTTGGCATTACCAACTTTCTACATTTATAACTCATCTCCCCCCTTATTTCATGTGTGAATATATCAAACAGCACAGGATTCAGCAGTGCAAAACCAGAGAGCTGGAACTGGCCATTCTTCCCTCATCTGTGCTTCTCTTTAAAGAGTTATTGACTGAGGACAGAACCCCTCTGCGTCATCCCACGACAGCTCGTTTTCAACACTCTCTGATACTGGACCTTATCTTTTCAGGGCTGTACTGACACCACATTCGGCAGATCACCATTATCCACGTTTCACTGACTCCATCAAACTCAGGTGCTGACCTGAAGCCTGAGGTCCCTCTACAAAAGCAGGACGGCGGATGGCCGAGAGCCTGTGTTTAGAGAGCTGTCTATGAATCCCAATGCTGTACCACGGGTTGTCAATGTGCACAACGCAGAGGCCAGATTTACTGGCTCACGGACCCTTCTTAACAACTGGTGTCCTTTTTGCCACTTCCATTCCACTGGTTTTAAGGTTGACCAGGTGAGCAATTTCATATTTGAGCTCCTTTAAATCACTGGGGTGAACACCAGCCACTCCTAACAGTTGTTCCACTGATTTTGTTCTGCAGACGCTCCGATTTGAGACAGTTCCTCAGACTATTCCCCTGCAAAGACAGACACCACTTGGGAATCTCCTGAGAAGTCTCTGAAGCGAGCACCAACAGACAGTTCAATCAGATTTTCTGCTGCGGTCCTATCTCCCGTTTTACACTTGGATCACCCACCCGCCCTGCGCATTCTCGGAGAGGCTTCCTCGTTCAGAGGGCTTTAGAGCATTAGCGGGTTTGCCTTTAGCAAACTGCTTCTCAAAACCGCTTCACCCAGCCTCACAGATTAACTAGCCACAATATCCTTTTTCCATATCTGGACACAACTTCCCTTTTGTGAGGATGCACTTTCACCTGCAATGGGTTATTTGATTTTGACCAAGCCAGTTTTCTACATTAGGATTTTTTTTTTAAATCTTTGTAATACAAGCTCTGCATTTACCATGAGCCACTAAAACGTTTCCAGGCCAGCCGTGAGCTTCTTACCCTTTCACAGACCCACTTACTTCCTAACTAGCCACCTCATATTTATGTAGTTCCATTCCTAAAAGTCAGAGAAACAAACCCCAGGCCCACGATAATGCTGTTTATGTCTTTTTTGCTCCTATGAGGATGTTAAATCTGAGTACATTATGGTTACTATTACAAAGTGATTTTACAACAGTTACATTTCTTAGAGCCCCAAAGAGTATATGAAGAGTTATTTCTCCTTTTTCTGGCCCATTGCTCCATGCGAAAGGCATTCACGATTCCTAAAAATTCATGCACCGTGCCTCCATGTGATATATATGCTGTCGACAGGGGGATAATGAAACCTCTCGCTACACAGCACGTTCTGCTCTTGCAGCCTTTACAGCCTTCAAGTCTCACGCAGTCGGATCTAATTCTTCACCCTTTCTGTTGGGGCACAGCATCCCACCCCGACGGGTTCCGCGCCGCCGCGAACCGATCTCACGGCCGCCGCGCTCTGTCCCCCGCAGCCCACCCCGACGCTACCAGAGTCTGCTCTGCCCCTCCCATCAGCTGCGCTCTCGACAGGTTTGAGACACCCCAGGACGTCAGCAGGTTCGTTATGAACAGACATCACAATCCAAATAGCTTATACACTTCTCTGATTACTACAGGTCTCCGTCTGGTTGCGGAGTTTCGCATGCTATGCTTGGATGGGGATTCACTGTCGAGTTTTCCTCTTCGCAGTTTCCCTTCTGACCTTTATGAACTTCCATCCTAGCAATGTTTCAAGAATAAAGCGTTCTGATGATTCTGTTTCCACAGCATGCATCACTCTGAGTTGTGTGTCCTTCCAAACCGATCAAGTTTCTCCCCTGTTCCAATTTAAAATCTTTCATAACCTTTTCTTCAGAGCCAAAAATTGGATTCCATTTGGATTTACACAGAGTCCATTCTTCCTGATTAGCCTTTATTTACTCCAAAAGTTTGCCCAGTTTCTAACAAGCTGAAACCCTCTTTCCCCTCTCCAGAGCCTCACTGCGCTTTGAAAATGCTGCTCTGCCCGGTCTACCTATGGTACTGGAAGCATTTCCAAAAAAACTGCTTCATAAAGATCAGCTCCATTTGTCCCGGCAAGCAGGTCACCGCGCCGTTCTCACTGCTAGCACAGACTCGCTTCTCTCTCCATGGCGTATAACCGCACTCCCACCACGACACCGCCTTCTCGAGCGGGCACCGTACGGACCGCTCGTACAAGAGGAAGAAGATACAATGCCATCATCTGATGAAGAGATCGGTGGACGAGACTGCTACCTTAAGGCCCTACCAACACAAGAGTTATTCCATCCTGCCAGCGAGGGGAGCGCAGCGCTGGAGGCTGAGCTCTTCCTACCAGCACCTACCTTTGGCGGTGCCTCCTCACAGCTGACCCAGCCTTGGGCTGCCTAAACCATGCGCTGCCTTCAGAAGCTGAGGAAAAGGCACGCCATCCTGCACGTGAAATTCAAGGACGCCTGGCAGCAAACACTCTCCCACCGAGCCTCCCTCTTCATTTCGCTTTGCATTAAGGATTTTGCTTCTTGAGAAATTTTGGGTTGTCCCCACTCTTCCTTAGTGTTTGGTTACAACAGGAAAAGTTCTCCACTTCCACCCTTCGACACACAGCATGGCCAGGGGAGACCTTCTCGCTCTCTGCAGCTGTCTGAGAGGAGGTTGCAGGGAGGTGGGAGTCGACCTGTTCTGCCAAGTAAAGGCAGTAGAACAAGAGATGGCTTCAAGTTGCACCAAGGGAAGTTTAGATTGGATATGTGGAAGAATTTCTTACTGAAAGGGCCATCAGGCATTGGAAGGCATTCCCCAGGGCAGTGGTGGAGTCCCCATCCCTGGAAGGATTTAAGGGTCGTGCAGATATAGCGCTCAGGGACATGGTTTAGTGGTGGGCTGTCAGTGTTGGGTTAATGATTGGACTAGATGGTCTTACAGGTCTTTTCCAATCTAGGAGATTCTGTGATTGGAGACATAAACCCTCTTCTGTCATCAGCCACAAAAATGTCAGAAAGAACAAGACTGAAAAACATGGCCTGGTTACCCGAAGCAGCATTCTGCAGCGGTAATGGACAGTGTATGGATTAGTGCTGGCACGGAACTGGAATCCCTCATCCTCTCCTCCAACAAAATACACCCAGACCCCAGCAAAGGGCCACGTCTTGCACCGCTCAGCATTCCCTCTGCCCATCCGCTCCCGGCACTAAGGAAAGCATCGCCCGCCGTCTTCCCTCCGAGGTCTGGGTTTGAGCGGGGCACAGGGCAGCCGTGCCAAGAACCCGGTAAAGGGCTGCACCGCGCACAGCGCCGGGTACTCCGACAGCGTGCGGGAGAGGCACAAAGTCCAAAGACTGCCCTGCGCCACCTCCCTGGTTTAAGAGCACCTGTACAAAATTTGCATTTGTAGGACAACAGCGTGAAACTAACGCTCCTGCTTCCTTCTGGTAATCCACCTTTTATGGCAGAGGTCTTGCAAAAGCACCCGTATAATACTCAAAGTTACTACATAACGTATTTCTCGGCATTCCTGGAAATAGTCACCTAAATGTAGCTGATCAACTACCTCACCTGGTAATAAATCTCAACAATCCCACCATTTCTTCAGTGGATTTCAAGTGAGAGCAGCAATAACCAACCCCGATCCATTCCCACACTGACAAACTTGCCCGTTTTTATTTATTTATTTATACACAGAGCAAGCTTTTATTTTTACATAAACTTAGCAAAGAAAAACAAACTTCCCAAATCCAAAATGTAAATATTTTCAAGTATACATGGAGTTAAAAAGGTATAAACACAACTTGCTGTGAGAACCGAACACATCCAGAGTTCAGCCTGGTAAGAAAGAGGCTCTTTAGGGAGCTGGGCCTCTCCCTGGCTGCACGGACACCGAAGTCAGCAGGTTCGGCACATGCAGCACACTGAAAATACCACACCTTTTATTCACTGTACAGCTCACTTTTTGCGGGCTTGACTACCAAAAACCAATCAAGCTCAGAAACGTACAGCTCCGAGCAGAATGCTCTTTGCTTGCAATTTTGATAAAAACATACTAAAGGTGCTTTTGAGACACTGATTATTTTGCTTTCAAAGTTTTGAACAAAGAACAAGAGGGTTTGGGTTTTTTTTTCCCCAGACAAACTCAATGTTAAACCATTAAAAATGAAGAAACGAGCTTCTGGAAATTCACTACAAACACAAGGCTGTGGAATATTTCATGGAACTCAAGAGCCTTTTTCCCCAAGACTGAAAAGGTGACGTCCATCTCGCACCAGAGCATTTCCAACATCGAGATCTCTCATTCGGCTTTCTCCGTGTAGGACAGAACACAAATACCTACTTGAAGCGGACCTTCTCCTCCATATCCACCGGGGGCTCATGTGTGATGAGGTTGACCAGCTCCTCCATGCAGTGCTGCTGGCAGAGGAAGTCCAGCAGCTTGCGGTTCTGAGCCTTGCACTCCTGTAAGATGTCATCTTCATCCATCAGCTCGTGAAGCGTCACATCTTCTTTATCCAGCAGCTTGTCCACATGCGATGTTGTGTTCAAATCAAACTTCCAGAACATGTTGATGGGACACAACTAGCTGTAACGCAAAAGAATACCAGTTAATCTTCCATCTTTGCTATTTCTTCCTCCTTTGTAACTGGGAGGGGAATACCTCAATAGACCTGCTAGGCAGCTCGTAAAAACCAGTTCAGTTCTGTAAACAAAATTATTAACTTTTTGCATCAGAAAACTAACACGACCTAGATGACAGCGGTACGGTATCAACAATGGACACAACATATGCATGAACTAACTACAGCTGCAAGCTGGCTGAACTAAGACCAAAAGAGAACGTTCCTACACGGAAACGCTTGGCTGGGTGCGAGTCAAGGCCGGCCACAGCGGGGAAGCCACGCCACAGCCCCACCAGCAGTTCGCATTGAGGAGTTTGGGGTTTTTTTGGATTATTTGTATTTCAGAGTCATGCTCATCAGCCATAATTGCAACAATCGATGATTTATGGAAGTGGAAGCAAGGCCTCCAATGTACACACGACAGCCAGAGATAGACCATAATTGGAAACTGGAGAAACCCCACAACCTGCTCGACGCTGCCGAGCAATAACATCATCAGCAACCAGAGCTGAACTGCTAATAAACATAAAGCTTGTGGAATACTAGAATATGCTATTAATCTCATAAACACCATAAAAGTGCAAAGCTGTGAGCGGTCTTTTGTGGGGCACAAGGGCATATTTTGTTTACCAGTAACAGAAACGGGCAAAAGGGTACCATAAATCAAATCTAGAAATAGAAACTGAAGGAACAGCTTCCCTTTCCTACACATTGGATCTCAAGTCCTGGTAAATACTTGCTGAAAGCAAACCGTCCTCACCGCCACCTCGCCTCACAGCAAGTTTCACATGGACATTTTACATCCTCCCAACTAAATACAAAATACTTTGATGCAGTTCCTTTGCAAAAGTGGTAAACGGAGATACCACGTGTAACAAAAACTGAAAAGCTATTAGAGAGCAACTGGAGCTGGAGGCCAGTCCCACAAAACCATGGTAAGGTACCCCCCAACCTGTGACCCAGCCCTGTCCCAGCTGCCCCTCTCCCACCCCGAGCCTCCCGGCGGAGTGCGGGGACCCCCTGCCCGAGCTCGGCCCCGCTGACGGCCCCCTCTGCATCGGCCGTGCTTCGCAGGACTCTCCAGAGGGACCAGACCCCTACGCTGGATATCAGATGAGGTTTCAAGACCACCGTGTATATTAGTAAGAATATTCCCCTCCAAACAATTTTCACTAACTCTAGAGCACCGCACTTTGTGTCACTCCTTTTCATCCCGCTGCTACCCCTGATGCTTTCTTTCCTTTTTGTTTTCCTGATTTTTCTCTCTGTGAGCTCCTACTAATTATGTTTTTCCAGTTAGCGTCACCTGACACATTTCAACTTTTAGAACGGTCGTTAATTATCCTTGAAACAAGACAGTGTTCAGACTATCCCTAGAAACTCTTCCCGTGGTCCTCCTCCTGCTTAGCATTTCTCTTGCCGCTCTGCCCTTTACCGTCCCCACCTCAGGATCAGCCAATTCGCCACGGCTCCTCGCGAGCCACAGCCTTGCACAGTCCTGCGCTGGCTGTCGGACCAAACAGCTTAACGATCTCCACAAAGAAACAAGGGCCTACTGAATTTGTTTCGTTAGAGTATCAGCTGCCAAAGAAAGCTCAGATTAATTTGGCACAATTTAAATTACCAATTTTCATTTCATTTCATTGTCGTATCTTTTACTGTTCCCCCTACAAGGGAGCAAATAGGGAGTCATCCTCCTTCTTCCCCAGTAACACCTTCAGCATCTTCAGAGAGCACGAGATAACTCCAGTTCCTCCACCGTTAGCCGTCTGCACTTCAAAAAGCAACACAGTCATTTAGCCGAGAATTTGAGCACAGCCTTTCATTTCTGGGCATCCCGTTTAGCGTTTCAGACCAAATTCCTGCCCAGACACTGTCTCGCCCTCGCCTCCAGCCCCGTCGGCTCTGCGGACCCCCGCAGGAGCCCAGCGAAGGGAAAATCCAGCTTCGAAGGAGGGAGCCGCCGACGCTGGGTCTGGCGCTGGGCAGAAGGTCGGGGGCGTCGTGTCGTGGGCCATGGGGTCAGAGAGGGTCTCAAGAAATAAACAATCATTAGCGCTAAAGAAAATAACAGGGTAACTGCTATTCCCCGCTGACAAAGGGGATAAGCATAGCTCAAACAAGATAAACCTTCTGCGTAATAACTCCATTAAGCTGAAACACATTTTATAAAATGAAGCAAATTGGATGGGAGATGTCAATGCACCACATTCCCAGATCATCTGTATATAAGCGTGTGATTTTATACAACAGGATCACAAGGCTTTTTTTAACCTAACCCACATTACTATTTCCGCAGCAGCAGGAACACTTGCTCCAACCATTCAATTTGCTTTTTCCAGCATCAAAAAACGTTACCATGCCTGATCTTTTGGCAGTTCCACTGCTTGCATAACCGTATCTAAGAGAGAATTTTGAAATTATCCTTCTTAAAACACAAAAAGAACACACCACTTTTTCCCTCCGGGAAGGTTTGCTGAAGAAGGGGACGCTGCTTTCCGCTTACCACAGCTGGGCAATTTAAAAGGCTGCGTACAGACGCCGATTTTCCCATTACGTGTTTAAATATCTGGGTCCCTTGCAGTGTATCTTTTACGCTGAACCTCCAACTGAAGGGTTTATAGGAACTACTAAATGAAACAAGTTTTAATTTATTTTTCCTAAGTTACTGACATGCATTTTCTGCCCTACATCAGTTCACGGATTCTTCACGCGTGCGGGTATGTGTCTAAGGAGCTCTAAAAGAAAAAGGATTATCTCATGAATTTAAGGCTAGTTTTCTTCTTGGAACAGCTCTGTTACCCAGGGTGTTTGATAATGAACTCTGTGGAGCTCCACTTGGGGCTTCGAATTTTGTCAGATAACTTTTCTATTTCAGAGAGGTTTTTTCCACATCAACATAATTCTTTCTTTTAATGTCTTTATCTCAGAGATTTAGAAAAAAATCAAGAAAACCTCTGCAAGCTTGTCTTTCCTGACACGGCGCTGCTGATCCGATGGAGCCCTGTGTGAAGGCGTTGGTGTTTCTATAGCAGATGACAAAGGGAACGCTGCAGCTACGAACTCTCAGGCCACCCGAGTACGTACAGCCTCCGTACGGCCCGGCCGCCCGCAGCCCTCCTGCACGCCGCGCTTCCCTGCTGGCAGCGTGCCGGGCAGAGCCCACGTACACGTTACGAGGAAGGATGTGGCCCCGCGCCCAGCAGAACCAGGATCCTGGTCAAGCATGACGTCTAGAAACGCACTTTACACTGACAAAGTTCCTTTTAACCATCAGGGGTCAACCACTTCCAGCCTGACCCAGAGCCTCACGTTTCTTGTAAAGCCACCCAGGAGTAGCCCGGCTCCAGGCTTTCCTCGGGACAGCCCGAGGCCAGCGACCGGGGGCAAAGCGGGGGAGGCTGCCCAGGACAGGAGCTCACCCAGACCTCCCATCCACCGCCCATTCCCAACAGTCCTCCCAACGACCACACTTGTTAGTTCAGTCTGATCCCGGTCTTTGCGCAACTAGCCCCCCCCCGAAATAGCACACAATATGGCAGAGAGAGAAGCAGTTTCTGGTTTAAGCTGTTAAAATTGGAGTCCTGGTAGACAACAGGGTGACCGTGAGCCAGCAATGTGCCCTGGTGGCCAAGAAGGCCAATGGCACCCTGGGGGGCACCCAGCAGAGTGTGGCCAGCGGGGCGAGGGAGGGCATCCTCCCCCTCTGCTCTGCCCTGGGGAGGCCGCAGCCGGAGCACTGTGTGCAGTTCTGGGCTCCCCGGGTCAGGAAGGACAGGGAACTGCTGGAGAGGGTCCACAAAGGGCTACGGAGATGGTGAGGGGTTTGGAGCATCTCTCTGCTGAGGAAAGGCTGAGGGCCGTGGGGCTTTTTAGTCTGGAGAAGAGAAGACTGAGGGGGGATCTTATCGATACTTATAAATACTTAAAGGGAGGGTGCCAGGGGGATGGGAACAGTCTTTTTCCAGCGGTGCCCAGTGACAGGACAAGAGGGAACGGGCACAAACTTGAGCATAGGCAGTTCCATCTCAACCTGAGGAGGAACTTCTTTACTCTGAGGGTGGCAGAGCAGTGGCACAGCTGCCCAGAGAGGTGGGGGAGTCTCCCACTCTGGAGCCATCCCAAACCCGCCTGGACGCGGTCCTGTGCCACTGCTGGAGGTGACCCTGCTCTGGCAGGGGGTGGGACCGGGGGAGCTCCAGAGGCCCTTCCAACCCCCACCATTCTGTGATTCTGTGAAAATCAATAGTATACTGAAATTTAAAAGAAAAAAAAAGTTAAGCATTACAGTACCAAGCAAGAGCTTCTGCACCCGCTGTTCAGCTACCCAAAACGCACTCCAGGAACCGAATTTCTGAGTTAGGAACAGACATCTGAATTTTCAACCTACGTGACATTTCTGTGACAGTAATGCTGTTTGGCTGTATAGTGTGTTCATTACAAACTGTTCTTCAGATATTTTTAACTAACTATGCTTAGTTATAAATTTACCGAGGGAAAAGCTGGCATAAAAGGCCTTAAATTAAGAATGTTTGGGTGCCCAGTTAACCCAAATACATACATATTCCATACATATATGTGGAATACACACGTGAATCTCACTTTTCAAATTCAAACCCATTACAAATCTGTCAATTCTACAGTTTTTACGTATGCGTAGGATAAGCTGTCTGATCCGCAGGAGCCACGGTGCTGTAAGCCGTCCCTAGGAAAGGAAGCCAGCCCTTCTCCCAGCACCGAGCAGCAGGTCCGCTTCCCAACCTCCTCCTTCAATCAAGGGTTGAGGAGTGCTGCTGAGGCACTCGGCCTCTCCCGGCCCTCTGAAGACACCGATGCAATTCCCCGGTGTCCGGAAGCAGCCGCAGCTGACCGGGAAGGGAGGCTGCCCCGCAGCAGCGACTCTCCCACCAGGTTGCCCAAAGCTCATGCGACAACATGAGACTTCTTCTTCTTTGCCCTCGCCACAGTCAAGAAAAGCTCTTTTAGCTGCAGGTGAGATCTGGAAATGATCATTCATGGCACATTGAAACCAACAGTTGGGCCAAAGCAGGTGTCCAGGCAATCAAGTGAGGTTTTGTAATCCACGTAACATCTCGGCAAGCTTGAAAGTGGAATGGTAGCACACACAAAAAGCCCCAAAGAGACATATACGCCACTTCAGGACCAGCAGAATGAGTCACGACCTACATGAGCCAGATGAACTGCCCTGGAAGGTCACAAGGCAGGCACAAGAGAGACAATACACTGCTGTAACGCTGTTCGTAGGGCCCAAATATGGCGTTTCTGGAAGCAGAGAGGTGCAGCAAAGGCTACCTGTAGAAGCCCTTCTTATTATTCTTCGCATCCCTTGCCAATCCATTGAGACTTTGCAGACTTGAGTGATCCAGAAGAGCTTTCCACCCAAACATCAACACAGCCAATGCCAGGGTGCCTGCAGACGACAGTGGGGACAATGGCACAGCGTGCCCATACCCAAGCAGCACCAACAAGAGAGAAGAGCGGAGCTCTTGATGAAACCCAACTATCCCGTTTGTGGAAGCAGCAGGATACGTACACATACATACACGCGTGTGTACAACACATGCTGATTTCAGTATTTTTGCATGAAGCACATGCAGTCTTTACAACATGCAACATAACTGGTGAAGGACATGAAAATACCTTGAAAACACAGGACAGAGGGACAGAAAAAAGTTCTACATGAGGAAAGTAACACCCCTATGAATGTTCCATTTTGAGTTATATCACGAAACAAACTAGTACATCTGTAACATAATAAAAACCGTTCATGATTACTTTAAAAACCACTGATAGTCTAGAAAAGTAACTGCCCCATTTGCAATGATTAGCTAAACTGTTTTCTCTATTCTGCTTCACTGTAGGTTGCCATTGTACCTAACAGTTCACTACGAGCTGTGAAGAGCTTGAAGAGAAGCCCTGTAAGAAATGGGATCCCCCCATAAAGAACCTGAGCTGCTGTGAAAAACTTCTGCAGCGTTAATCACCAAAGCACAGTTCATCTGAGAGGGGGGGGACCAACCACAGGAAACCGAAACCAGAGTAATCCACCTACCGAAACGGCGGTATCGCCTTGCACAGCCAGGAGCCCAGAATGAGCAAGCCCTTTCTTTCGGCATTAGGCTATAAATCCACCTTCTTTCTGTAACTCAAAAAATGCACTTCACCTCCTTTCAAAATGTTGATATGAAAAAACACCTACTGAATAACAGGAAATGGGCTAAGAGAAACCAAAACCAGCAACAGAGCTGCTGAGTATTATGGGGCCAAAGAAGGGTAAATACAATTTCTTCTTGTGATACATGACTCACGAAGATTCAACGCCATTTCCTGTTTATGCTGTCTTTAAGACACCTACTTAAACTTGAGGAACTCCAAATAGTAGGACATTAAACACCAGAAATCACTAATAAAGGTAAGGAATACAAGGTGACCACACAGCAGAAGAGGTAGACAAAGAAACAGGAATATGAAAGAGTATCCTACTTTCTCTAGCAATTTGTGCCATTGTACACCCCAACAAAGAAAAAAAAAAACAAAACCCAGGAAGTTAAATCAAACCAGGGTCATCTTAAGCATCTGATGGCAAAAAAAGAAAAAAATTTGCAGATTTTCACGACAAAAGACCACAAAGAAGTGGATGCTAACTGCCAACTTTAAATGCTTCCAATTATTAAGCATTAAAGAGAGCTCTGTTCTCTAGTGTTAGGCTCGGGTGGGGGTGGTTAATGCAATTTCCAACCAATCTGACAAAACCCGGGCTCGTTCAGGCCTTTCCCCCAGCACGAACGGGAGGGCTCCCTGAAGCTGGAAGGCACATTTCCCTCCCTACTGCAAAAGTGGGTGCTGGAAAAGGTAGTGTTAAACAGGTGCACGTAGGGAAGGCAAGCAATAAGACGTTAGGAAACGAAGAATACTCTGCTCACCACAAGCATCCCGGTCACTACCAACGCTGAGGGTGTGCAGTTGTAACCGAACGAGGACAAAAGCAGAAGAGGTCCTCTCCAGAGCCTGTGCCACCTCCCCAGTGGCTACGGCACTACTTGCTGGTCAGAGCAGCAGAAGGAACATCCTCCCTATGCCGAATTGTGGTCTGCATTGTTTCCTCTTGTGGAATTCCTGAACCTTATCACAGAGTTCACCTTGGTCTTTACATTCTTTAAGCGTGGATGTCTTTCTGCCTTCATTCCTGTTGAGGAGTCCCAGGACAGCAGGGCCTCAATGGCCTCTTGGTATTACCGAAAACCTACCCACAAGAGTACCATGACCATGTCCAACATCCAACAAGCTACGCCGCCCCACGTATACCCGTACGGTAGCAGAGAGGAGGGAACCCTCCAGAGGAGGAAGGCACCACTAGCTGTCCCTCCACCAGCAGGAGTTTGAGCTGCTTCCCCGTGCTTCTGCAGTACCTTTCCGTGCCTTGTGGAGCTCGGAGATTTGAAAGCCCAACTTAGCCAGGTGCATTTCATTTAATATGTACATCTGTAGAAAGGCTGATGAATGTCTCTCTTCTCCAAAGAAAACACACTTTTCCCACAACTTTGACTCTTGGCCTTATGCCTTATTGATGCGATATCATCTCGTGGATAGTTTCAGTTATCCAGACACAAAACAACTTAGAAGCATTAAAGCCTGCTGAGAGGACTCAAAATTTATTAACCTTTGAATAGGTCCCCACCCAAGGGAAGGTTTGCTGCACAGCTCTGGCAGATTCTAACAAGATCTGTTATTGACATTTCTGATCAGAAAAGCAGCAGAGCCTATCCATAGATTTGTGTGATTTCTCCTGCCTTCTTTCCCTGATAATCACCAACCTCCCATACACCTTCCTGGCACAAGTAATAGTTGACAAAACAGACAGGAACAGAATAATCGCTTCGTCAACAGCAGATACTGAATCTCTGTCACCATCAGGTCATTCTTCTCTTGCTCTTTGACTGTAACTGCTGAACTATTTGACCTTCACCCCTAAGTGAAGACGACTTGGGCTTCAGGTCTTGAGCAATGTCTGAGCGATGCTTTCCACAAAAGCCAGAGGAGTCAGGAGACAGAGACTGAAGACAAAGTCACATCAGAAAGCAGTATGGAGAGACATTTCTCTGAGGTTTATAGAAGTCTGCTATACAAACATACACCAACTCATTTATGGTCACATAATAGATACTACTGCCTTTCATTAAGCCTTCTCAGTATTTAAGGTTATTTATTTTATGTCCAGAATATATAGAGTATACTACGACGAGATTCCAACGTGCTGTGAGTTTCAGGGAGACAACAATAAGTAACACGGCCAAATGCAGGAGTGTGAGGAGCAGCAGCCTAACCTCGAGAGCTGAAGGGATGAGAACACAATCAGGTTTGCGTAAGGACCTTTCACAGAATCACAGAATGGTTTGGGTTGGAAGGGACCTTGAAGACAATCGAGTTCCAACCCCCTGCCCTGGGCAGGGACACCCCCCACCAGCCCAGGGTGCTCCCAGCCCCGTCCAACCCGGCCTTGAACACCTCCAGGGATGGGGCAGCCACAGCTTCTCGGGGCACCCTGCGCCAGGGGCTCACCGCCCACACAGGAGAGAATTTCTTCCAAATACCTAACCTAAATCTCCCCTCTTCCAGTTTGAAGCCATTCCCCCTCATCCTATCACCACCTGCCCTTGTAAAAGGTCCCTCTCCAGCTTTCCCGTAGACCCCGTTCAGACACTGGAAAGCTGCTAGGACCAAAATCCTCCAAACTGCTACATTCCAACCAACTGCTTTTCCTTAGGTCTCGATGATTAAATAGCCCATCCTGCCATTAACAGCAGCGCAGCAGTTGTCATTTTGAAAGACCTGTCCATTCTGAAGCTACATGAGAGGGAAAGGTTTGTCAAGTGAAGAATGCCCGTTTGCTTCTCCTCAATTTGTCAGTATATAAAAGTTCTGATTTAACCTTTGATGATGCTGCAAGAATGCAGCTTCAGTGCTGAAAGCCCCTTCAAGCACTGTCAGAGCTCCCCAACTGTCCTTCTGCAAAGCGTTTGCCCACCCTGCTCTGAAGCTACCGCTACTTTGCATCAACTTACTCCGGAAAGGGAGGCTTCGGTTCCCATGCACACTGGCTGCGTTTTTGGTTTTCCTACCCTCCACGCAGGGCTGAGAAGGTAAGGGAAGTGTTTATTAACTCAGGAGGGAAGAAGCCAAACAGAACCCAAGCCTCGGCTTCCAACATCAGCTTCTGGCTGATGAGTCTCCCCCGCCTGTAAGTGAGTTTCTTGAAATACAGAAACTTCTTTGGTCGGGATTTCTTTATTTCTTGGATCTTCTCAGAAAATGCAAAGCAGGGCCTCAAAGAGGGCCTCAAATAGCACTGAGGTGCCTTATCCTTATCCACAGAGGAAGCAACATGCTGCGCCAGTCTTCACCAAGAGCAGCCCGCACGAAGCACAGGACCTGGGCGCTGCAAAGCACGGCAGGAGTGAGCCTTTTCTGTAAGCAGCCTCAGCCTTCTGTTAGCACTTCTTCACAGATAATTTAAATCACACCTGAAATCTCTTGTTTGATAATTATCAGTGAGTACACCCTATGAACATGCCTAATCTTTTTAAACCCATTTGGGCTTGCAATTGTGAGTGTTCTCTGACCTTAAATCATACCAAAACTTCAAATTGTTTGGATAAGTGCTTTTTAAACCAGCAGTTTTGAATTCACTGCGTATCATTCCTCCTCCCACCCATGCCGAGTTATAAAATACAACTGCCTCATGTTCACTTTCTCCATACCACCTCTCACGGACATGGAACGGAATACAAACTGTTCGAGCAACACCAGTCAATTCTGAAAAATTCATTAGCTATTAAAAATCAGAAGAAGGGAGTAAAGCTAAAGTATAAAGGCAATGCTGATCACCAGGCTACAGTGCAGTGCACTAAATTTTATCTGTCTACAGAGATTACATTGTGTACACTAAAATCACTGCTTTAAGTTGTTAAACAAGCACATGAGGATGGCACAAGTTAAGGAGCAGGGTAAGTTAAAAACCTCAAGCTGTACACAGCTGATGAATTACAACAAAGCCGCTCTGTGAGATGATTTTTAGGAAACATGAAACTGGCAAGCTATAATACAGCTTTTTCTATACATAAGAATTGGGTCTCAGTCTTTGTTTTAATCTAATCTTTACACTAAAACACTCTTGAGAAAACTTACTTGAAAGCAAAAGTGTGCAAACAAAAGGGAGCATTTGGTAAACTGGTAACTTTTTTTAAAGATGATGGATAAGGTCCTTGGGTAAACTCAAAGAAGAGAAGAGAGACATAAGTGCGTTTTGGACCATAACTAAATAGCTATCATTCAAAATGAATTTGAATTTTCCCATTTTACTAACCATATTCAACTATTCAGTTGTCATTCTTTCACCTAACCTCATACCACAAAAAGCTTATTCCTGCCACGGTTCACTTATTCTCCCCATATTTAAGTTTCCAGTTCTGTAAAACTTGGGAAGTCCTGAGCTGCACAAGGATGTTGTAGAGATTAACAGCTGCGAACAGCTTAAAATAAGCTTTCCATAACTGGGTATTTCTTCACCAAGCTGTTATCCCCCACCACCCGCCTGCCTTTACTTGTAGCTGAGGCAGAGTTCACTGCAGACACCAAGAGGCTGCTTACAGCCATGTAGATATTCAAAACAATCCCTGTTACACAGCTTCTCGAGTTTCACTTTCCTTCCTTAAACAACAAGGGAAAAAAAAAAAGAGCTAAATCAGAATATGAGAACATGAGGATAAACATGTCAGGGTCAAGGTTCACATTCTTGCTGCTCAAGATAACTCCTGCTGTTTTTCTTTTAAAGCTGTTTCTAGCTCTTATATTTGGGGGAGAAAATTAAATGTGCTCATTATGACTGCTACAATGAGGCCTGTCCAGTCTGCAAGTCCCCTTCAGAGGGGCAAAGGCGGCAGGAGATGGCCCACGCTGCGTGCCGCTAGCCAAGGGGCTCGGCACAGAGCCCCTGCTCCCGCTGGAGCTGCCCACGGGCGGCCCGGCCCACGGGGACCAGGCATCCTTACGGACGGACAGAGCAGGGTAATGGGGACGGAGCTGACAGAAGGCCACCCATCAGCCGGACACACTGTTCATACCCTTTGTGAGGGACTCGGGGTCTTCGTTTTCCCCAGTGCTTTCATCAGCTGTGAAGCAATTACTGGTACTGACCTGTAACTCTTCCCAATTGTCTCCAAATTACATCAAAGAATCACTGTTGTTCACACTTAGCTTTTGATTCAGGTGCTTTACAGATGTAAAATAAAAGACCCAAGGTGCTTATTTTCAAGCAATTAATTCCACCGCAGCTGCCCAGCTCACACCCAGCTGCAGGTAATTTTATCTGGGCAACCAGTTTACCCAACAGCTTCCTTAAGATCATGCTGTGATTTACACCCAAAATAACCTAGGTGTGTCTTCAGCCTTAACACACAAGCAGCACTTGCCCTGTCCTCTGCATCTTTACCGCTGCAATACCCCAGAATACTCAAAACCTGTTGCTGAAAGGCAGCGACGGGGCAAGAGCGCAGGAGGGTCTGCCAGCCCGGCCGGGCAGGAGCGAGCGCGGGACTGCAACGCCAGCCGCAGGGAGGGAGAACCCCCGGCTCCCCCCGGGCTCTGCTGTCCCCTGACCGTCACCTTCGGTGTCAAAACAGAATTCACAATTTGGCCCCCTGATCTGATTGATCGCTTCTGTTCTTGCTTGGAGCTGTGAAAATAAGGCTTCTAGAAAGCCAGATGTGCTCTGTCACGGTGCAGCAACAAGCCAGGCCACCGAAGGCTGCCGGCAGCTCTGACAAATCATGCCACTAAAAAAAACCCCAAAACGGATGAATTTCATACTGCAATCCCCAGCAAGAAACACGCCAGGTACAAAACATTTTGTAGAAAAGAGAGATGTGATTCATTTATGATAATGAAGAGCTGTTAAGGAAGGCGGGTGCCTCCCAGCCCGGCAGGGAGCGGGGACCGTCCCTGCTGCAGGCAGGATGAAAGGGGGAGAGAGTGCTGCTGAGCGGGTGGAGAAGGGGAAAAAACTGAAGAGAGGTGCCCAAAGGTGTTCCTTGTTTGGTATTTTTAAATGGTAAGCGGATTAATTGTTGGAACTCTTTGAAAACTCATCTCTAAAGCCAGTCCCCAGGAGTGCTGACCTGCACGGGCCGGGGAAGGACGGTTGTGCCGGCAGTGCTGGCTGTCCCGTGTCCCCAGAGCTGCAACGCAGCCCCGCGGGCAGGGCACAGAACACCCAGCCCTGGGGAGGCAGGGAGCGTCAGTCCCGTAATCCCGCACAGGGACGGGGAGATCACAGACTGGTGGGGGTTGGCAGGGCCCTCTGGAGCTCCCCCACTCCAACCCCCTGCCACAGCAGGGCCACCTCCAGCAGTGGCACAGGACGGCGTCCAGGCGGGTTTGGGATGGCTCCAGAGTGGGAGACTCCCCCACCTCTCTGGGCAGCTGTGCCAGTGCTCTGCCACCCGCACAGGGAAGAAGTTCCTCCTCAGGTTGAGATGGAACTGCCTATGCTCAAGTTTGTGCCCATTCCCTCTTGTCCTGTCACTGGGCACCACTGGAAAAAGACTGTTCCCATCCCCCTGGCACCCTCCCTTTGGGTATGCATAAGTATTGATGAGACCCCCTCAGTCTTCTCTTCTCCAGACAAAAAAGCCCCACGGCCCTCAGCCTTTCCTCAGCAGAGAGATGCTCCAACCCCTCATCATCTCCGTAGCCCTTTGCTGGACCCTCTCCAGCAGTTCCCGTCCTTCCTGACCCGGGGAGCCCAGAACTGCACACAGTGCTCCGGCTGCGGCCTCCCCAGGGCAGAGCAGAGGGGGAGGATGCCCTCCCTCGCCCTGCTGGCCACACTCTGCTGGGTGCACCCCAGGGTGCCATTGGCCTTCTTGGCCACCAGGGCACATTGCTGGCTCATGGTCACCCTGTTGTCTACCAGGACTCCAATTTTAACAGCTTAAACCAGAAACTGCTTCTCTCTCTGCCATATTATGTGCTATTTTGGGCGGGGGGGCTAGTTGCGCTTTGCTGGACCCTCTCCAGCAGTTTCCCGACCCTCTCCAGCAGTTCCGTAGATGAAATATTTCCTACACTTTCCCAAACAAGTTAAATATCACAGCCTTTCCATTGTATTATTAAAATGTGTGCACTCAAAACTCGTACTACACTGAAGCACTGGTGCATTCGGGTTTCAAACCAGAGGAGGCCCAAGTGCACAGTTAAAAAAAGTACCTTTCTCCCGATGTCTGCCACAGCTCAGTCTCAGTGCTTCAGCTCAGGCCAACAGTAAACTAAAATACCTTTTGCTTTTTCAGGGGGCCATCTCAAAACCTTTCAAAGTCGCTCATATTATTTCTGAACTGCAGTATCTAATTAAAGAGCAAAACCGTAAGATTAAAGGAAACAAGTTTTCTCTAACTCTATGCTGCCATTTTTGAAGATTAACTGCTTGATGGAGAGCATTTCTAAATTTGATACGTGTAGAATTAAACTGCCATTCAAACACCTGCTGTTTGCCAACACCACGCTGCAGGAATTTTTTAATACTTCGAAGGTATGCAGAGGCTTCAGTCAGGCAGCAGCAGAACACACAAAGCAATCCCTGGCTGCACAGATTCTGGGGTAGAGGTTTAAAATCATAAAAAAAAATAAAAATAGATTTCCTCTTACTATGTACGTCTCAGTAATCACTACTTTTTGTCTTATTCCTTATACAAGCAGGATGCCATGGTCTCCTTTCTCCTCTGCGAGGTCCACAATGACTGTTTCACCCCTTTTGTCTCACTTCATTCGTTCTTCCGCTTATCCGCGATTTCCACTTTGTGGCCTGGATTTTATTTAAGTTAACAACTGTGAGGGGGAAGTGTGTCTTTCCAGAGCCTTCACCCGAGTACCATTAACTTTGGCGGAGGCACCTCTACCTTTTCTTGAAAATGTCAGGAGGAGCCTGAAAAATAATAAGTGATTGAAATTCATGGGGAAATTCACTTTGGCAGCCATAACAAAATAGACAGCATCTCCTGCTTCCCCTAAAACTTTGAGCGAATTTTTTTTTTCTTACTCCTCATTTCTGAATTCTGTATTTGCATTATTTTGCCCAGGATTATTACTGCCGTCAGTCAGCCCTGTAGTTACGGAAGGCTGCCCCGCGCCCGACTGAACGTGGGCACACAGACAAAAAATCCACAGCAGTTTCCAGCCCCTTCGAACGACCACAGTACTCCCAGACCAGTAAAAAGGAACACGGAGGGCCAGCCGTCACCACAGGCAGCTCCTGCTGGAAACTGGGAGGAAATTATCAAGATTTACGGATTTTTTTATTTAAGCCTATTTAAGCCCATTCCTGATAAAATAAAACATTTAACATTTTCCACTTAGTTACTAAGTGAAAACACATGGAAATGCTGAGAGAAGTACATTATCCTACTTGTTTCATAAAAGAAAGTGGTTTTGAATGCCTCTGACTTTCCTGCAACATCCTTTCTGTGACAAAAATACAAAGGACAAACACAACTTCAGCAGCTCCATCACAGCTGAAGAGTCTTCCTTGATCACATTTAATTCAGTCTCTCTCTTCAGTCTTAGCAGGCACAGATTCCTGATACGTATTTTAAGGTTATTTTATGAAATTTTTTTGGCTAAGTTTTAATACAGAATTTCCTTTATTTCCTCTATAAGCACAACTTTAGTTTGCTACGCAGAAAAAAAATAAATCCATATAATTCTCTCAAATTGCAGAATCTGAGCAAAGTTTAGAACGCACCTGAGAGCTGGACTAGGCGGCATCACCCAACAGCTCCACACCTTTAAAATGCAGCTACCCAATAACTAATTGCAGGGAATAAAGTATCACTTAATTTAACTTAGTGCACTTTAAAGCCTAAAACTAGCTTTTTAAGCAAACTGTTACAAAATTTAAAAAAACCTACACTGAAAACATACAGATGGAGAAGGACAGCACGACCGACAGTTCATCTGAATTCCCACTGGAAGTATCTGCGTGGACTTCTCCAAAACAACTTTAAAAGAAAAGCTCGCTTTCTTTTGTAAAATCAGCAGCTGGTCAAAACATAAGAAATAAATCAAAAGCAAATAAAAAACCGAGAAGCAAGGCAGCAAGTATGGTCCCAAAAGAACCAGCGCTGCTCAAATGATTTAGAAAGTGATTTCAAAAGACAGACAAATAGCAAGGCAGAAACATTTACTAGCGATAAAAAAAATTATTTAGCTTAAAATCTACCAAAGCTGAGACAACCAGCTGCAGAATGTTAATAATGAGGCAGACAATGAAATTCAGATTTAACTCAGTGCTGACAAAAGCAAACTACTAATCAGGGAAAAAAAAAAAAACTCTGAACAACAACCGCTAAGTTTAGTTAGCAGCGCTCTGACCGGGGACCTGCGGCCACTCCAGCACCTTCAGACAGAAGTGCCCAGATCTTTACTGGGGCACAACAGGAAAATAAATACTTGCGGGGTTTATAAACATCACCAACAGATATTTGAGCAGCAACTGCATCACTTCAGGAGAAATTTTGTCTTTTCGAAAAGAGGATGAGCAGGGGCTCAGCCAATTTGCCCCTGTCCGCTATGCCCTGCTGGGCAAACCCTGCCCTCTGGTCAGGCCAGCCCTGGGCAGCTCTCTGGGACAGTCAACACCCACAGCATCCTCCGGACCCTCAGGGAGTCTCTCACCCTCCACCAGTTCTGAAGCCAGGCTGTCCCTCTGCCCCTTACTCATCTGAGCCGTATCCCACGCTCTCCTGCGCCACGAGTTCTCTTTCCTGCTGAACTTTCACACACTCGCGAGCTCTTCTGCCTGCCTCATTCCCACGTTCTGGGAACTCCTTCCCCCAAAGTACCGTCAGAGGGATCCCAGGAAGGAGTCATCTCCCATTCCTTCTGCAGGGTTTTCGCCTGACCCGCAGTGCCACAGCCAGGCCAGAGCAAAGCAGCAGCCTTTCCTCCGATTGCATGGCAATCCTCTTGAAGAAACATGACATTTTAAATCGAATACAGACTTAGAACAGATTCCCGTTTGCTACAAGCCATTTGGAATTACCTCTGAGCCACTGTTCAAGGATCTCAATACCAGAGTAGCAGCCAAAAAGCTAAAAGTAATGTCAAAAGTTATATACAAGAACGGAATAAGCAAGAGAAGGCATGAAGCAATTTGACTATCGTGTGCTCGCATCCCGAGCGCTGGTCTGGTCAGCTTCTCTCAGAAGAGGATGCGGAGCTCGAACACGCACAGCTGGTCTCATAGCTTCTCCCGAAAGAGACCGAGCAAAACAAGACACAGCACAGCTTCTAACAGAGGAGGGATGCACTGAACTTGACTCCATACATGACTATGGCTCAGAAAAACAACAGATACAGAGAAAAGCATGAATGGTATTAAGGAGGTGAACAGACAGTTATTTACAGCTTCGTATAAACCCCCAGAACGAGGACACCTCACAAAGTTACCAAGTGGCCAACTCAAAAACAGGCAGAATGAAACACCAATTATGTTCTGCATGGGAAGAAGAAACCCTGTGGAACGTACTGCCATAGATGGTTACGGAGTCCAAAAGCTCAACCGAGCTCAAGAACTCAGCTGGTTACACCCGTTCATAAAACACAGCTTTATGAAGGACACTGCTGTTGCAGGGAAGTCACAAACCGTGGCCCGTCCAGACCGCGGAGCGCCTACCCTGCGTTCACCCTGCTCTGAACTTCCCCAAGTCCGGCGCTAGCAGGAGCAGGTATCGGAGGCTCCTGAGCCAGCTGGACCTCGAGCGTGACTGTAATTTGTCAGACTGGGCTACGCTGCTATTTCCAACTGCTATTTTTTATTGCTATGTATTTCACTGGCACAGATGACTGGCAAACGCCTGGGTACCATCCATGTTGCTCTGCTTCCTAGATGGCTTCCAGAATAATTGGTCACCAGTTTTCAAGCCATCAGGTCTGACACGCAACATGACTATCATCAGCTCCAGCAGCAGCACCTCTATGTACAGCTCACCTAAAACCTGCACTTGCTGCAACAAAACGTACGATCTCCCGCATTCTTTCAGGATCTTCAAGAACCGCCTTTAACTCAGAACCTGTTGCCCCTGGGAGACCATGCTTTACACAAAATCTCTTGCCTTTGTAGCATTAAGAAAGCTTTTCCTGAGTTACTGATAGGAAAATGACCGATTCAGCTCCACTGCGGCCCCGGGAAGGACGCAGTGCTCCCACAGGCAGCCGGGCCACCTCCCGGTGCTCCTCAGGCAGTGAATCCCCAACACAATCCTGTGGCTGCGTGACAGGGCAGCTCCTCTTGCTTGCTTTAGACTGCCTGCTCAATAACCTTGTCGAACGCTTCCAATTTCGCATCTTATTAAAACCAGTGAGTAATCACAGCCTATTCACTTTCACTACCCCAATGACAAACGTACTGCGTGTCATTTCCATACTACTACTTCTTGGAACAGCCACAAGCAGTTCCCAGAAGTACAGGTAGCCACCAGAAAGAAATAAAAGTTCCATCTTCTTCCCATCAATTATGTACATTAAATTAGAGCTCAAGTTTTGAGAAGCACTTACCAGTTAAACCTGGTTTTAGGGAGTAACCTGACCCACACACCACGACTAGACTGCAGGCTCCACAACAGCAGAGGAACTGAGCTTCTCAGCTGTACGGAACCAGCTCTGAAACTCGTCAGCGGGACCGTCCCAGTGACACTGCAGCTCCCTCTCAAATGACTCCAGGTGTTAAGCATCAAGAACAATCTCACTAGCAACCGCCAGAACACATAATATAGCAGTCTAAAGCATGCTGTAATTTCTGAGCTTAAAAAGGAGAGGTAGATGTGCATACCTTCAGTAGAAGTTACTTCAAACGTGAAATCTTCTCCGCGGACAGAGAAACATTTGGGTTACAGTTCCTGGAATATGCCCAGCTTCAGAAAATTATTTTCATCCAGTGTGAATTCTTTCTCAAGCTTCCTATCCTGGAAAATATTTTTAGAAGTTACTATTAACCAAAGGTAACTGCTGGCCAAAGATTTTTTCCCTAAACAAGATTGCCCGTTACCCTTTCAGCCCAAAGCAAAAACTGAGCCAGACTGCAGGTGAGACACCCCTCTTTGCAAAGCCCGCCACCACCATGTCAGATGTAACTCCCTCTGGTTCCCCGCTCCGCAGCAGCGGGCAAACCTGAGCCTTCCCCCCCGCTGTGACCGCAGAGGGGGTCACCAGCCCCCCGCGCTCAGCTGGGAGCCCTGAGCCTCAGTCAAGAGCGCAGGTTTGTTTTCTCCACGTCACTTCAAAAGAAAGTTATACATTGTCAAGGGAAACCTAAGGGGTCATTTTCACTCATTCCAAGAACAACTTCAGCAACAATACACGTATTTCACGTTCGGTCTGAGGCCCCATCACCTCCGGGAGGCAGCGAGGCGTCCAGAAGAGTTCCCCGCGCTCTCCGAAGGCGGTTCGCGGAGGGGACGCAGGAGGAGAACCAAGCTGGGCTCAGCCTGCCAGGCTCCCCCCACAACCCAGCGCGCTGGGATCGCGCCAACCCCTCCGGATCCCGGTACTCCTTTCGAACTGTGGGCTCCTGACCAAACAGAAAAGAACAGCGACCAGTCCCTCCCTGGGACGATACTGCTCCCGCGGCATCCCAGTCCAGAGAGCACCACCCACAGCATTAGGGCAAATGCTGCATCCCCATCTGCCCAGCCTCGCAAACCTCCGTGGTCGGGGCCAGCGGAGGCGTGACAGCCTAACAGAGAGCACCAGCACAAAGCACGATGTATTTTCTCATCTTATCAGTAATTACTAATTGGAGGTAAAATATTCACCCAAAACTGAAGTAATTAGTTTGAACGGACAGTGTACACGATTTTATTGTGCTTATTTAAGGTCTGTAAATTTGATGCCGCCTTTTTTTCCCGGCATTTGTCCTACAATGTCTTTTAAACATTATAAATGATAAACTGAACATAAAACAGTGCAGCACAGATTTAAAATCATAACCTGAGGCCCAACAAGTAAAGTGCTGCTCTGAAAACAGTGAACTGTTTTCCAGAGAAATCGTGGCACACCTCAGACATATTCAGAGTACAGCAAGAATACTTGGAGACAGAGCTCGCGAAAAAGCTACGCTTTTTCATTCAACGTATCTCCTTAAAAGTCAAACTCTATTTTGGAAATGAATTTGCAGTTGTGGATATCTCGTACATTTACTTAAAAGCAAAGGGTGAGAAGAAAAGCCCTGAACAATGACTCTAAGTTTGGCAGAGTGTAATTATTCCTTAGAAGTGACTTTATTATGGAAATTCAAAACATCTGCACCATTCTGACACTTTTGTTTGTTGTTGTTTGTGGTCAAGATAAGCCATGCTTCACTCCACAGCTCCACAAGCGATGTAGTATTACTTCAGCCCCAATTCTCTCAAGCTTGTGCTTCAGCCCAGCACAAGGAGCAGTGCCGCTGGATGTAGCGAGCCCAAAAGCCAGGCACACCTTTACAATGTCTGCACGACGCGCGTGAAGGTGGTCAGCAGAAAAAGCTAACGAGGACGCAGGCCCTGAGCACTCTCCTCAAGAAGAGGAGCAAGTACCCATCGCGTTCCCACCGAAAGCGCATCCACAGCGGTGTAGCTTAAGGAGACGATCAATTCGCACCTTACTGAAACGGCCTCCCTGGGTTACGGAACGATGGATGGAAACAAGCCTACGTCACATCACCTTTCTAACTTCAAAAAGCGTAAGAATTTAATCTCTAACATTTCAAGTGACTGACATCAACCTCAGAGCTGTCATCTTTAGTCTTTATGCTATGTTCAGCCCATTTTTCCTTCAATTTCTTCAATTTTTTTTAATTGAAATAGTTCCTGAATGAATTTCCAAATAAGCACGGTAGGACAACTGGATCTGCTGTATCCCACCACAGCTGAAACAGATTCGGACGCTGCAGTTAATTACTTTCTTCCATTCTGATCACATACTGCTGAGATTTCAGCCTTATTCTCTTCTGAGACACGTACTTTATTTTATCTGACAACCGATTTGAAACAAAGCACAATAAAGCAGTTAAAGTAAATAAGAGTTTATATCTCCTACCTTCTCTCCTAGTGATTTTAACCATTTTGCTAAACTCACTGCATGTTAACGAGCTATATCCATAGACATTTTCAAAAATTGAGCACAGTATATCCATATAGAAGTTCAGCTTTGAGGCCAAACTACGCACGGGTTTCTATGCTGTCAAAAACAAAGCGTCTCACTTCTAACAGGAGACATCATCCACCTCAAAATCACAACTAGTACCTGCAGTGATTTCCTGAAATAGGGTACGGAGAATAACCCCCCCGTACTCACAGATTTTAGAGGAAATGTGATCTAACCTAGGCTATGAATTTTAAAATATACTCCAAACAGAGTACGCCATGATTCCCTTCAGTACAGACACAGCAGCAGCAGGGTGGATGGACAGCTACTAGCAAATTCTTTTTAAAGCCCCTGTATGGCAACAGAAGCACGCCCAGGCTCCACAATGAAAGAATTAAGCATGTGTGGCTTCAGAAAAGCAGAACCACCCCAGGTCTTACTGGTGTCACAGGAGCGCTCATCTTTGGGAAAACCACATCACTTCACACAAACACCTAAATACGGGTTAGTGACCCAGCGGTGGGATACAGCTTTTCACTGTGGGGAGATACAGCTCTGAATTGGGTTAAATTTTAGCCGGCTACCTTCTTTCTTCCAACAGCACAGTTATGATTCTTTGGAAATCAAACGTTTGCAGATGCTACTGTGCTAGACCTGCTCCCGGTTCTTCAGGCCCCCGGCACACGCGTCCCAGATTAAGCTTGCAGTGAAAGTACTCACGGTAAGGCAACATGCCTAAAACCAAGCAATAGGAAACTGATTATTTTGAATGACAATCAGCAGAATTCACTGCCATGCCATAAAAGCGAAGAGTTTTGTATAACTCCACAGATCTCCGGTTTACAATGGATAACGAAGCTTTGGACAGCTCAAAGATGCAGATGGGAACGCTCTGAAAGAACAAACATAAACCCTGAGGACGTACAGACCAAGCCAGCGGCTCGGCACTGTCCTCCAGTGCCTGACTAGGGGGAGAGGGCTTCACAGCGAGGTTTGGGCTTGGGAGAAGTTGTCTTGTTCTTTTAAGTCAGCTTTGCATTCCACAAAGAGAAGTTTTTCACATGCGCTGCACGTCACTGCCCGAGGCAGGACACAAAGAGATCCAGCCTGGGGAGTCCTGGTCACCCCTGTGCTCCTCCGCATCCTCGCTGGCGGGCACGGCACTGAGCTTGGGGGGGGCCGGAATCCCACGGCACCGCTCCCAAGAGCCCCCAGCACCCTGACTAACACCGACCAGCACATCACCAGCGCCCCGACGAACCCCATGCGGCGTGCCACCACGCGGTGTCATCACCTTGTCATCACTACCTGTCTTGTAGTCACACATCCCTGAAAAAACGGAATACTCTTAGTTACGCAACCAACCGCTGAAGTAGTTATACAAAGAACGAGAGGCTGATAAATCTACTGCTCAGCATTACTTAACAATTTCCAGCTTCAAAGTAGTCACACGCCAGCCAAACCTCTCAAATAGTCCTTAGAACCAACAAGGCAGAAAAAAATTGAACCACTTTTGCTTTATGAAAGAACGTTGGCAAAACACCCAAGTAATTTGCCCAAAGTTTAGTGTGAGCAAAATCTAAAGGAATTCAAGAGACTGCTGATTTACAGCTCCTTTCATTAGACAGCACTTGTTTCCAAATATCCAAAATAACTAAAAATAGCTATGTGTTTTTCATATAGCAAGACATGCTTCCAAACACATTAACTCAAAGACGCAAATTAAAATATCAATCAGGAGTGAAAGTCCAGTTTGTATATAGCTTAGTTCTAAGTCACTATGAAACTGGAGTGTATTGCAGCTTTTCCATACATTTCTCTTAACCCCCCCCGCGCATAGAGCCTGTCTTCCCTACAACTGCTTCTCCCTGCAGTCCTTAAGACAGTGGGGTTTTGAGGGAGATTCCACAGCCTTTTTACGGAATCCACTCAGATAACTAAGAAAAACTCATTAACAAGCAGTCTAAAATCCGCTATGTAGACCTCTACAATGCCTCTGAAGTTTAGCAAGTCAAAAAAAAAAAAAGTTAAAAATATCCCAGCTTCTCAACTGCCTCCTGAGCCCTCTTCAGGAAATTTCCACCTAAAAAAGAGTTGCTGAAGGATCTGCACAAACCATTGTATTTCCCCTTCTATTACTTTGGGTAGCACGTGCCAAGACAATGTGTATCAGAATGGAAAACCAGAGACAGTGTAAGCACTACAGGGGATGCACTGGCCCCATACGCCGCCTGCCCAGCCCCTTCCAGGAGCCCACTGGGGTCCAGCGGAGTTGGGCAGCCCCAGCCCGGCGTCCCCAGGGCACAGGAATGGCTCGGGGCCGAGGCAGCGGCGCCCCGACACCTCTGCTGGGGACGGGCAGCTTGGACCCCGACCCTGCCAGCCTGCAGAAGGGCAGCCCGAATCCTGCTCGGACAGCGGAACGCCAGCACGGCACCGGCAGAGCGTGGATGCTTCTTGCAGCTCTCTGCTGCTTAAAAAAAGCAAGACATTAAAAACAGGTAAGGAAGTCATTGGTAAGCAGAGAGGTCCCCTCGGGTTCCTCCTGCTCTGGTACCGGCTGCCAAGGGGACACAGGGAGAAGTGATGGAATGGTACCACGGCACGCTGCTCCCCTGCAGCGAGCCCACACGCACCGTTTCTATGCACTAACTACAGGTAAAGGAGGAGCATTTATCTGGAAAAGACATTTCAAGAGGAAAATATTCAGGAGAACAAGTCTTCCTAGATAAAAAAATAATGAAAAGGTATATTTAACTCTTAAAAAGACAATGTGAAAGCAAAAGAGCATCTCTGGGTAGCTATTCTAATGGCTTGGGCACAGCCAGAGAGAGACCAGGCTCTTGCCTTCCCCAGATGTCCCCGCAGCACCGCAGAGGGGTCAGGAGCAGGACGGAAGCCTATGGAAAAAGGATGTGCATGTTTTGATAATACTATATAAACAGCAGCTATATTTAAAGAAATTAAAAGTCTTCCCACTGCCTTAGTTACTCTCATATGGTTGATCAGAAATACAAAGCAAGATTAACTAAATTCAACCTTTTATGTAAACTATAATGTCCCTCATTCCAATACAGTCAGAATTTTAGTTACCCAAACTAAGAAAAAAAAGCATTTCTACAGGGTATCTCCATTGCAATTAAAGCGATAAACAAAGGAGTAGGTAGTTTACATAAAGCAGTAACAGCCACAAACAGTTCTCTAGTCAATTTTAGCTCCACTTGCATATATTTTGGAATTCATTCAGCCACTTGCCACCCACTTTAGGAGCGGTCACAAAAAAAATTATCATAATCCAAAGGTAAAAAGCCCAGTATACAGCAGTCATCCTTGCCATCTTTTCCTCTCCGGCGCGACAAGGGAGAAATGCAAGTATATTTAAGACAGTCCAGAGGCTTGCCCAGTCATGGCATTTTATACTACCAACACTCGCATCAAGTTTCTGAAGTGGTGGGATTTTTGAGATCAACTCTTTCCTAAACTCACTTCTGTGAAGATAACGCTGCCAGGAATTCAGGGATAAAAGGATGTAATAGCTGTAAAATTGTCAAAGAGGAAAACAGAAAAGCTTATTTATTATTTCCAAAAGATGGGTGAAAAATCAGGACACTTTTCACGTCTTCTAAAAGCTGTCAAGAGTTGACCCTCCACAAAGGACAGTAATTTGTCCTCAGGTCTTCAATGTGCTGCTGTCAGCTCCAGCATCTGCACTGCCCCACGGGCACCACGAGCGTCTGACAAAGCTGCGGCCTCGTACCTGGTATTGAGATTTACTTGGAAACCAGTCCAGAGGCGCTTCCCAAGGAAAAGGCTCCCTGGCAGCGTTCTGCTGAGCACGGGTACCACACCAACCCTCAGCCAGAGCAGGCATCAAATGACTGGGAATATTGCTCCAGATATTCTACACTAATTTTAGTCCACAAAATCCTGCATCCTACTACTAACCGACACGCAGCCCCGAGATCACTCAGACAATGTTTGGTCTCTTCCGCTTCCTCATTTCCCAACAAAAATTGAGAAAAGAAAATAAATCCATCCACCAACTCTTCTGAGACTCAGCCGTAACATGGAAGTTAGATATTCCCATAGTCACTAGTTGTAACAGTAAATAAATGCAACAGCTTCCACAAACGCGCCGCTGTACAGTTAGTGGATACTTCTGGCGTTTATCAGTGTACACTGACCATTAGGCACAGCACTATTTTTTCAGAAACTATGCTGAAACCAAAACTATAGAGAATCCTCCTCCAACTTCCATTGCCTCTTCAGGTCATTTTCAGAAGCGAATTTGGTTCCCTGCACATTTCCAGAGCACCTGAAAGTTTCTAGAAATTGCTGAAATTTAAAAAAGAAACAAAAAACAAAAAACACCCCAAGAAACAAAATTTTATTTGCAAACCCAAACTGATCTACCATCTTTGTTAACTGATGTACGTTTTGAAACAAAGGTTCACATCCCACTAACGGCTAAACGCTGTCCTTGCTGAGCACGCAGTAACGGGCGGCAGCGCTGGGGAGCGATGAGCCGAGGCCAGTTGCGGCAGGCGGCACACTCACGGCCCCAGAGCCGAGGGGCCCGTACCTCCACGGGTCTCTCAAACAACAACGAAGACTACCTGCTGTCTCGTGCAAACCTCTGGTTTGGTTTTAATACTTCCCACAGAGAGCAAAATAGTCATCTTCGGTTTTATCAACCCCTTCGGATGCTCCGCAGCACGGACAGTGCCACAGGACCGCCTGGCGCCCACCCCAGCTCTTCTACCACAGTCCCGCAGCCGCATAAAGGTATGAAACACCATTTAAAGAGTCAGCAACTAGTTTAATCTTAGATTAGCGTTTTAATATTATTGTACTTTTCTGATAAAAGAAGAATTCCCTTAAATAATTAGTGTAGGTAGAGACGCTACCATTTCAAAGACTATAAAATATTTGCCTTTTTCCACTCTCCCTGGAATTCATTTTCTACCCCAACTGGGAGAGCAGACAGCCTGCTCCTCTCTACCCAACTGCTGATTTCTGTTCCCAGCCTCCGCCACTCACTTCTCAGACTTCACACACACACGCTCTTAACAGCAAATATCAGTTTAAAACACATCCTTTATAAATCCAGGTTCAGAGTGACTGCAAATTTATTTTTCCCCTCCATCTGGACATTTGCAAAATGATCTGCAAACCATGAGATACATGAAATGATACCGGTAACTAGAGAAGTAACCGAGACCAGTTACTATTTTAAACTTTTGGCCAAGCGCTGTGCGTGTCTTTCACAGAAGCTGACCCACCCACAAACCCAGCACGTCCTGCTGACAGAGCCTGCCCAAAATCTTTTCAAAACTGTTAAGTCCAACACAGGATGGACGTGAAGCCATCGTGGTTCTTTGAGTTAGACAATAAAGACGGTCGAAGGCCCATCCACAAGGTCAGGCATAGCCAGATAACGAAAAGCTAGCTGAAAATTATCTAGTGCAGTTATTTATGGCAATAAACTGCCAAAAGGCACCAGAGCTGTGGCTGAGAAGGAAATTAAGGACAGTGTTTTACTGTCAACTGTGCTGGCTGGAAAGAAGCCGGAGTCTACAATAAATCACCCGCAGAAGGCTGGAAGGCCCCAAACACTGTCCTACTGTCTCTTACCCAGCATTAATAACAGAGGAAGCATCACACTAAAGCCCAGCGGTTCACAAGGCAGGGGACAGTGCCATCTCAGCCCACTTCTCTCCTACTGCCAACGGTGCGCACCGCTCTTTCGCACTCCCCAGCTGATACTTTAAGTCAGATATAATCCATTTTAAGAATCTGTCAAGCCACTCAGTAACTAAACAAGCTGAGGAAAGTTGCCAGTTTAATATATAACACCACGCTGTTAGCTCACAAGAATTTACATTTTCAGTATTTTTACCAGCAATATCTTTCCAAGAAATTTGGTAATTCAGGTTATCAAGATTTTTTGACTGCATAATTTAAGTTGCCTGAAAAGGGCCCAACTTTCCAGAAGAGTTAAGTAAACACCCTCCAAAATTCAGAGCATACTATAATGTCTCAAATCATCCATGACGAAGTCTGTAGACATGTCTGAATCATAAAATCATAGAATGGTTTGGGTTGGAAGGAACCTTGAAGACCATTGAGTTCCAACCCCCCTGCCCTGGGCAGGGCCACCTCCCCCCAGCCCAGGGTGCTCCCAGCCCCGTCCAACCCGGCCTGGAACACCTCCAGGGATGGGGCAGCCACAGCTTCTCGGGGCACCCTGCGCCAGGGGCTCACCGCCCTCAGAGTGAAATTTCTTCCTAATATTTAATCTCAATCTCCCTTCTTCCAGTCTGAAGCCATTCCTCCTCGTCCTATCACTCCATGCCCTCATAGAAAGTCCCTCCCCAGCTCTCCTGGAGCCCCTTTAGGCACTGGAAGGCCCCAATAAGGTCTCCGCGGAGCCTTCTCTCCTCCAGGCTGAACAGCTCCAACTCTCTCAGCCTGTCTTCACAGGAGAGGGGCTGCAGCCCTTGAGCATCCTTGTGGCCTCCTCTGACCCCGCTCCAACGGGTCCATGTCTCTCCTTTGTTGGAGGCTCCAAAGTCGGACGCTGAAAGTCTTCCTCCTGTCACTACTGGAGAAAGGAGCCAGAATGACATCATCCTGGGCCCAGATCATGTCAGAAAAGGCACAAGACTCTTGAGAACCACTCTTGTTTATCCAAATTCTTATTCTAGAAACCTGTAAGACTATTATTATTCTATTCTGAACAAAAGTTGATTTAAACTCAACCAAGAAATAAAACAATGGATGAGTTGTAACTGCACTGCAGTAACATCACCAAAACCAATGGGTGTTCAACTCGTGCAAAGCCCCGGGGCAGGATCCCCTCCACTGCTGCTCCTGCAGGGGAGCCCACCTCCTTCCCCCCGCACTCCACGGCCCTGCTTCACCGAGACCAAAGAAAGGTCTGGTAAAATTACAGCAAACCTCAACCCCCGGTTAAGTGTGGTCACTAGCACTGTGCAAGGTACACACCGCACGACAGCCAGGAAGGAAAAGCAAGCAGATTAAACTCTTTCTACTTAAGAAGAATTTAAATTTTTAGTTTTAATACACAAAATCCACAACGAAGAAAAAACTAACACTTGTTCACACTCTGCAATGCTAAAACCCCAGGCTGCTAACCTCCTCAAGTACACTGTGACAAAACCACCGATGCCTGGGCCATGGGAGGGGAGGTGGGGACAGAACCAACACTGCCAGCGCAGACAATGCAAAACTCCTTGCTGGGGGGAGGGAAAAAAAAATAAAAAAATATTCAGAGAGCCCAACAGACAACATCTGTTTCCAGATGATACATAAATGTATAAAAATACTACCTGAAACTTATCATGCTCCTGACTCAAGGCACAAAAAGAATCCATTGCAATGAAAGCATGCAGTTATAAGAGAACATGGCCCACAGGCAGTCTAGAAGTGATTCTGACAAAACCTGGAAACACTGAAGCTTCTGTACATGTCACCATTTTTGACATGGACCCGTTGGAGCAGGGCCAGAGGAGGGCACAAAGATGCTCGAGGGCTGCAGCCCCTCTCCTATGAAGACAGGCGGGGAGAGGGGGGGGGTTCAGCCTGGAGAAGAGAAGGCTCCGCGGAGACCGCAGAGCCCCTTCCAGTGCCTAAAGGGGCTCCAGGAGAGCTGGGGGGGACTCTGGGTCAGGGAGGGGAGCCATAGGATGAGGGGGAACAGTTTGACACTGACAGAGGGCAGACTTAGATGAGATACGAGGAAGAAATGTTTTCCTGTGCGGGCGGTGAGCCCCTGGCGCAGGGTGCCCCGAGAAGCTGTGGCTGCCCCATCCCTGGAGGTGTTCCAGGCCGGGTTGGACGGGGCTGGGAGCACCCTGGGCTGGGGGGAGGTGGCCCTGCCCAGGGCAGGGGGGGGACTCGGTGGCCTTCAAGGTCTCTTCCAACCTAAACCACTCAGTGATTCTATGATTTTTCTTTTCCCCATAATCTCTCACACTTCAGGCCTCACTGCCAGGAGAGGTCAGGGTCTCTTCTCCATTTTTACATTTACCATCATTTAAACCAGGGTTGTCAGTGGCTTCCATCTATCTGTTCCACAGCACACGCAATGCCTCGCATTTGTCACAGCGAGACGAAAAAGGCACGTGAGAAATAATTCAATCCTGTACCCGTTATTCACCCCGACAACAATGAGTGCCTCTGTACTGCAGCTCCAGACCAGCTGGAGCCCTCCTCTGGAGGCGCACTGCCCCGTCTCGTCCCTGGGACGAGCACCGCGGCTGGCCTCAGCCCCTGGTGTGCCAGCCTGGAGTGCCAGGCGGGCAGGAAAAACCCAGCAGGGCAGCAAACACACAGGCTGAGGGCTGTTTTGACCCATTTAGTGCCCAGGACCTTGCCAAGCGTTCACAAAAAAAATCCCCTGTGCCAGAACAGCACAGACTGCTGTCAAACCACACTAAGTCTGATCAAACGCACGGACACCGAACTACAGTCACGCCGTTCTCCTACGCTCACCCACAGACAATGCAACCTGAACATCAGAATTCAGCGCTGGATCCATAGACAGCAACCAAAGAGCCATGAAGACCGCTCAACTTAACTTCCCCAGTCTTAAGGCTTGTGGCTGAACTTACAGACACCCACGGCCTCGCCGCCTGCCACCGGGTCTCCCATCAGGTCAGTGCGCTCCCACCACCGCTGCGCCCGGGCACTCGGAACGGACTGCCGGGTTTCAAGACTCTTCGCTCTTCCCCAGAAGTGCATTTACAGGGTCCAGCACACACTAATTTAGCGATCAAACCTGCAACTGAAAGGAAATAAGCCTGACTAGAGAGACCAGGAGCTGAAGAGCACTGTCTGGAGAGGCGCTTCCACTACTCCAATGCCCTGCTGCGGCTGGCATTCCTTCAACACAGCCAGAAGCTCCTCGGAGTGAGAAAACACACCGCGCTCTTTACACCTCCAGAATATTGCCCTTGTTCTTGCTTGGTTTTATTTCTAAGAATTGAACAAAAAAATGTAAGAATGTCTTATCTACTTCTATATAAGCATTTTACGATGCCATCTGAACTGATGATCCCACATGAGATACACGCACAACATCGAAATTACAAAAAAAACAAAAAGAATATGCACAGAAATCATGCTGCAAACAGGGGGGGGAAATCAAAAGACAGCAACACCCTCTTTCCAGAAGTCCTACTTTTAGGCTGTGCATGTGGCGAGAGCAATGCTCTTTCTGAAATGAGTGAAACTGAAAGGAAGGCACCTACCACTTAACATCAACTTAACGATTTTTTTAAAAAGGAGCTTCCCAATTATACTGATGACTATTTGCATGCTATTTTCTCTGAAATTCAGCTTGCATAACAAGAGCTCTGAGAACATTTTTTTTTGTACTACCAGAGAAACAACTTTGCAGAGTAAATAGAAAAAAGGGTCGGGTTCCAAAACCTCCGAGGCGGCTTTGGTAGCCCGCTGCCGAGAAGCGGCACACTCCTCAGCCTGGGGTCCATGGGGAGCTGGGAGGAGGAGAAAAAAAAGAAAAAAAAAAAAAAAAAAGGAGCACTGCTAAGTTGTTTGGTACCTATTACAGAGTCGCTGGCTAACCAGCCAGAAGAAATGTGTCTGGCGAGCTCCGACAGTAACATGTTTTGCACCAACAAAAAGGCTACAGATCTCCCGGGCAGTCTTCCACAAGAGCCTAACTTGCCAGGAGGAATCAGCAATAAGTAAATTTACCAACTAAAAAGACGCTTGGTCTCATTTTTGCTTCATCCCATTCTTTTATTATCATTTATTTTAAAACGCCTTTCCCAATTTAAAAAGATCACTGCATAAACATCACCCACACGCCACGGAACAGCTCTGAAGAGGAAAAATTGCCCAGTGCCCAGAAAGTCTCTCTTTCTCAAGAAACTCTTCCTATTACCCAAACAGGGGTTTCAGGCCAAGGGGGAGAGGACGGGGCGCCAGGGAGAGCAGGGGAGTTTCCATGCTGTTTGCAGCGGAATGGAGCCAGTAGTGGGGCTGGTGGTGGAAGGTGCAGGTTCGCTATGTTCCCCAGGGGCTCCCGAACACCCCCCTTTCTACAGAAACCTGACATTGTTCCTTGAGCATCCCCAGTCTCCTTCAAGGCTCTTTTCCGCTTGCTTCCAGCAGTACTTTAAACCACGTTCTCCTGCTGGAAGCAAGTTCTATTTCGACATTTTTCTAACACCTCAGAGAATAACCCAAAAGTCTGTGTGCCAGGCTGCGGCAGTGCCACGGCAGAGCCCCCACCACGCTGCGCACCGCCCGGGGAAGGCGAGAAGGGCGCCGAGACCGGACCGAGCCCAAGGATGGGGAACGTCCTTCAGCACCTCATGCCACAGGCTGGCACGGAGACGCCAGACACCCCTACTGCTATTTGTAGATGCAAAAGCAAGCACCACCGAGCCGGACAGACGGCACGGCGATCAGAAGATGCTCCCGGGCAAAGGGTCCCTCCTGCTTATTCCCATCGTCAACATTCTCGTTTTCTTCACCTGCCCTCTGACGGTCAGGTCAGGGCACGTTCACATGGAAAACCCAATTCCTCCTTTTCTGGGAAGAGTGTTTCCCACCTGAGGTAGCCTAAAAGAAAATCCGCAAGCATGTCGAGGATCATAGAACCAGTTCATTAAATGCTGTCGAAAACTGAAATTAATACAAAGTTAATTGGCAAACAACGGTACAGCTAAAGCTAACGCTGCAAAAGCCAGGAAATATGAAGCAAAAATACCGTCAACCACATTCTGCCATCCCGACTGCGACTTCTGGAACTGGCAGGCACCCACCGGGGACGCACCACAAGAACAATTCAGACCGTTATGAACATGCACATGTAAGTAAAGAGCAACGGCATCATCGTATGGGCTGTGGTGTGTCCCACAGAACGGAATGCTTTTACCCCGAGGCAGGCGACAGCCACGCTGACCAGGCACAGCGTGTCCTCAGCGGGTGCCAGGGCTCACACTGCCATAGGACACACCACACTCGCGCCTCCAGGAGCACCACAGACTCCTATGCCAAAATATAACGGTGCGAATGAAGCCGACGGGCTGCTCCTGGTGAGGACAGCAGTCTCGGGGCACACAACTATCCTCAAGTGCTCACTGCCCTCTACGGTACCGTTTGAGAGACTCCTTAAGACAGAGTCAAGACATGGCAGCGTCATGCAAATTAAGGACAGTTGTGAACAGCACCGTTTACAGTTTAGCAGTTTTACCTTAATGAGGATATGAGCCAGCAGTTTCCCATAAGAGCAACAGTCACAGGACGGAGGAGACAGAAGAGTATCTCTGAAGATCACTCAGTCCAACCCGCTGCTTTTCAAAGCGGGGTCAGCAGGAGCTGGCTGCCCAGGACCGCCTCCAGGCAGGCTTTGAACGTCTCCGAGGATGGAGACCCCACCACCTCTCTGGGCAGCCACTGCCTGTGTTCAACCACCCTCGCAGTAAAAACACGTCTTCTCATGTTCAGACAGTTTCCTATATTTCAATTTGTGCCCGCTGTCTGCTGCCCTGTCACTGGGCACAGCTGAGGAGGGCCTGGCTCCATCTGCTTTACTCCCCCATGAGGGATTTAGACACATGGATGAGATCCTCCAGAGTCATCTCTTCTCCAGGATGAACAGGTCCAGCTCTCCTCACATGGCAAACGCTCCAATTACTTAGTCAACTTCATGGCTTTTTGCTGAACTCTCTCCACCACATCCATGTCTCTCCTGTCCTGCGGACTCCAGCACTGGACCCAGAACTCCAGATGTGGCCCCACCAGCGCTGGGCGGATGGGAAGGATCACCTCCCTTGACCCCGCTGGCAGCACTCGGTGTGCTGCAGCCCAGAAAGCTGCTGGTCACTTCTGCGGCAAGGGAATATTGCTGGCTCCTGGCCAGCCTTGCGTCCACCGAGACCCCAAGGCTGTTCTCTGCGGAGCTGCTTTCCAGCTGCTCAGCCCCGGCCCGTACTGGCGCAGGGGCTCAGCTCTCCTCCCCAGGGGCAGGGCTAGGCATTCCCCTCACCTGAACTCCATGAGATTGCTACCGGCCCATGTCTCCAGCCTGTTGAGGTCCCTCTGTAGGGCAGCACAGGTCTATTCAACACTCCTCCCAGTTTTGGGTCATACAGCGCATCCCAGACATGCTTAATTTCATTCTTTCAGAAGATACGCTGTTATTTGTCAAGGGACGGGTAAGCACACACCATTCAAAAAGGGAAGAATCAAGCTTTTGAAGATGCAACTACTTCACAACTGCAGTTCTGCACTGCAGGTAACGAGACCAGTATTATACTTTTAAAAGCAGAAACAAATAAAGAGCTGTTAGCGAATCTGTTCAAAGCAACTGAAAAATATACTCCAGACACGCTAACAATCTCTTTGGAATAATCCTTTCTCCAGCTCCTACCAGCCACCAGCTGCTGTGTTTGAAGGGATTTTAGCCTGGTCACACTGATGGAAATCTTAGTGATCTACACCGCATAGAGGATGAATTGGATGTTAGCATCTTCTGAAAGTATTTTAATGCCTCAAGTTCTCTCCTGCTGCTAAGGCCCCGCACACTAACAGCACTCAGCTATGTCTTTTCTTCTGCTGTGGCACAAACCACCTTGGTTTCTTGAGGATTTCGCTGCTGTGACCTGTCAAAAGACAACGGTTCGCGATACACAGACTACCTGTGTTACAGCACTCGCTATCACGCTGCTTCCAGCCCTTTGGTACTGCAGCATCGCTGCTGCGCAGCTGCTCCGCACATCCGCACCCCAGGCTGCCATCCCTTCACACCCCACTGCGATCACCAGTCCCCAGCACGAGGTTACTAGCTGTTACTTATTGTCTCTGCAGTTCATCATGGCCGATACCTCCAGTCCCACCGCTGTCCTGCCCTCATCTTCCAGCTCCATGACCCCATCACTGTCAACTGAACTTCTCCCACTGCTGCGTACAGCCAGAAGCCGGTTACAGGCGGAAGCGGCAGAGCACGGCACAAGCCCCGTTCTGGCAGAGCTTGGGTGCAGCACCATGCCTTGCTGCTCAGGTACACCCACAATACAGGGAAGAGATGACCTACAGCAGCCCACTCTTCCTTGGGTTCACAATGCTCAGAATCTACATTTCAGTCTGTCAGAGGAAGAGAATCATGAGCTACTTAATTATTTCTAGAGCTCACTCTCAGTCTCTTTAGGATCCTACTTCAGACTCTTTAGGAATGCACTCTCAGTGCTTGTTTCCAAGACAAAGCAACGCTGATAAAAATTTCCTCATTCATCTTACAACAAAGCCAAGATCTGTATTGATTGCTCTTACATTCACACAAGGCATGAAAAACAGTGAAGAACTCCAATGGAGAAAAGGAAAAGCTTGCTACCTAAATAAATACCATAGCTCAAGAAGAGAGATTTTTTCCCAATTTTTATGAAATTATACCCGAGAGATCTGTGTTCTCCAGACAAACAAAAGCAGTACTGGGGGTTTCCTGACGTATCTAATAAGCACTGGAGCTTTTGAAGCCCACCACTATGTGGGGAACTGTCTTTCAGGCAGCCATGCATCTCCTTCCTACCAGCTATACTCCTGGGACATAGATGCGCATGGAGCCACAAGAAGGCAAAATAAAACCCAGAAAGTTAAAAGCAGGAAACACAGAATGCCTCTTCACCAACCTTCTGCTTCTTTCTAGCCCACCTAATCTGTAATTTGGAAGGACTTAGACTTCATTAATACGCACTGCTCCAAATTCAAACTGGTATCATGCCCGCCCTTGGTAGTCATGCTCTCTTTGATGGTAATAGAACATTCAGCCTTATTACAGAGGAGCCTCTCTTACTGCAAGAATGTTTTTCTCTTTGGAAACCTACTTGCAGACACCCTTTGAGAGCCAAGTCTTGGCAAGCTTTATGTCAGTCCCTCCCCAAGCATAAGAGTGTCACATCAACCCAACAACAACAAATATAGACGTTAGGGAGCGTTATCTGACATGCTCCACATGCTTTCACAAGTAACACTAACATGGGCAGGCATTATTTTAAGTACGGTCTGTTGCAAGCAATAAAGCCCAGAGCATAAGAGTAAAATAGGAAGATACAAATCTGTCTTCTACAGGTACACAGCGCCTTAATCTCCCAAGATCAAACATTTAGGCAAATCTGGTCCAACCTTAGTGCCACACTGAAACTGTAGCTTAATACTACAATGAAAGACTAAGCACAAAGCTGTGAGAAAAACAGGAATCAAGGTTTTGGTTATAGCTTGTGAAATAAGTAACAGTTCACATAGCAAAGCAAAGCAGCCCTTAGGTATAAGGATGCAATTTTACAGGCAGGAGCTGCAGTAAGTTAAAGAACCAAGATGGAACGAGCAGCTGTCCTTAATACAGCTGCCTGAGCCCAAACCAGCCTTCTCTGTTCCCAAATCAAGACCACGCAATGAGCCCACCCTTGTGCGACACAGCCAGCTCTAAGGTTTAGTGAAAATAAAGCCAAGGGACATTGTCTGAAACTCTGCAAGAGGCACCATTGCAGTTTCAGGACACCTTTACAAGTTGCAAGACATGGAATAAACCAACTATTTAAACACAGGAATTTTACATAAGTATATTCTTTATATTCTCTGTTCCCATTCCTCATTCATTTGCCTGATTCTTTTTTATAAACTGAATAAAAGGCAAAGCAGGAGAGACTAGAGTCCTCCGAGGCAACGACGGTTCCAGTGGCTGTCCACACACCCCCCAGTTAGCACGCGCGTCCCACTAGACATCAAACTCTTTATGATCTCGGCAATTTCTGCCAAGCTCTGACTGCACATGTACACATCAAAGTCCCAAGAACATAAAACACAGAAATGAATTATAGCCTTTATTCCCTCCTACAACTGAGCATACAAAATTATAAATTGTCTCTATTGTATGCAGCTAGCTTTGTAGTTAGCTATTATCATAGCACTGGGATAACTTAAATACTTAAAACCTGTGAAAACTAATATCTTATACCATGATTCAGTCTTAGTAAAAACAACAAAAAAAATGGACTTAGTATATCATAATTTTATTACTTCATCTTCCGTCCACCCCCTCAGTGTCTCATAACCTTCAGAGGTGACCAGTCAAACAGCCAGAAGCTTCTGTGTTGCGCAGGTGAAGGATGCATCTCGGGAGGGGGAAGAAGAGGATTTTGCCTGTAGGCCACTTCCAGGGCAGAAGGCCAGCAAAGCTTTGCCTGAGCGGCAGAACGGCTTCTCAAGGTCTTCTGGAGGGGAAGCAGGTTCCTCCAGCGAGTGCACCCCCGGACTCCAGCACAGGCATCTGCTTTGGCCCTCCAAGGCTCGGCTACGTCAAACAGGCCAGGAGAGGTGACTGTCCTGCCAAGCACGGGCACGCACCCCCTGCACAGCAAGGGTCAGACCCCCAGCTGAAATTCTTCACGCGACATCAACCTGCTATCCCAGCCCCACGGTACGGATTAGGCATAGGCCGCGATACACTTTATTAATGGCATTTTCAGGAAAATACTCAGTATCTGGATTTTAATATTTCAGGACTACCGAACCCAGCGCTGTACACTCAGCCACGCAGAGAGCCCGCACCATGGGCAGCAGTGCCGAAATCCACCCTGCGGCCCGGCAGCACCCGCCGGCTCCTGACTCCGGCTCCTCCACGCTCTCGCCGTGGCACCAGCTCTGCAGCTCCTGCTCCCCCAGCCCTTCCATGCGGCGTTCTGGCACAGCGTTCTCCTGCTGCAGTCTTCAGGGCTCGCCCTGCCGCTCTCTCCACCCCCAGCACCAGAAGACAGCAGGGGAAAATCTCCCGTCCCAAAGTCACCCTCCAGGAACGGCGTACAGCCTCCAAGGGCACTCATGTTGCTCCACGGCCACAGCCAACGTGAAGGTGGAAACACTGTGCAGAGGATTCTGTTAATCACCAAATGTTACCACATAACCAAAGATGTTTTAGCCTCCTGAGAGATTCCTTACCCCGAGCTGTTGATTTGAAAACACTTCGATACACCCTAAAGGTGGCCGACAGGAGAGCTGGGGAAGGACTTTTTAAAAGCGCATGTAGTGATAGGAGGAGGGGGAATGGCTTCGAACTGGAAAAAGGTAGATTTAGATTAGGTATCAGGAAGAAATTTTTCACTCTGAGGGTGGTAAGACACTGAACAAATTGCCCCGAGAAGCTGTGGCTGCCCCATCCCTGGAGGTGTTCCAGGCCGGGTTGGACGGGGCTCAGAGCACCCTGGGCTGGGGGGAGGTGGCCCTGCCCAGGGCAGGGGGTGGAACTCGATGATCTTCAAGGTCCCTTCCAACCTAAACCATTCTGTGATTCTATGATTCTCAGATAAAAATTATTCTTAACCAAAATAGTATTTTACCAGTTAGCCAAGAGCCTGCTTTTGTTTTCCTCTTCTGAGCTAGCCATAGGAATGTCTTCATTTTTTCCTCAACATCTAACTGACAAATGAAAGACATCTACGTTTACATTCCTTGGACACAAACAGTAAATCACAAGTACTGCAGGAGTCTGGTACACGGCACAGTAAGGGGTTGTGCTGGGTTTTTTTCTTTTAATAAAATACTGCTGCGGGCAAAAAATGATGAAGGCCTGTCTGTTGTACAAATATGCACACAAAATTAAGAGCTACTTCTAATTATTCTGTGCTTCTGAAGTTCGCTAATAAAGAGATGATATCAAGAAGTACTTTGTTTTGATGATCAACTTTATCCTCATCTAGTATCTAGTTAAACAACCTTCTAATTGATGCCCTACCCCATGCTAAGGACAAAATTTGCACAGCTTCTTTATTTAAATGTTACATTTTTAATTAAATTCAACACGCCCAGACACTGAAGAAACTGCAGTGCTTCAAAAAATGCAGAAAAAAAGCTAGCCATAAAAATATACCAAATGCACTGTGAACATAATTGCACAAAAAAGGTCCTTTTTTTCTAGGTCAGTCAAAAGCATATGGAGCTAAACACACGCCAAAACACACGCCATTAAACTGCACAGCCTACCAGCTTCACTTTATCTGTAAGGGCATAGTTATCTCAAAAATGTTACTCTGTATTTCACTCAATCACTAATAATTTCAGATGATTAATAGTCAAACATTTTGGGTTACTACTCTGGGTTTTGGTAGCTCTGGGGTCGGGTCCGGTCCAGCCCCCGTGGACACAGGCAGCAGCACCTACAAGGAACCTCGGGGGGATTTCCCTCCTTCACTTTCAAGATTAACCTTTAAGCATAAGATTTGCAACTTGGTTTGAATATTAAAAAGCTGTCACACAATCATTGTTAAAACAAGCAAGCGTCAATTTGCATCTCTTGCAGGACTCCTCAGGCTCCGCTCCTCATTCACCCGCGCTGCTGACATTAGAAAAGAAGACTTTGATGCCACTTAGACTGTTTACTACGTGTTGTTTAAGCAACAAATTAAATTTTTTCCCAGATCACCACAGTTAAGCCCTTCAGAAGTAATTATGATTAATTAGACTTATCTCAAAAGCAAGATGCTGGTATTTACCGGGGCGCACAAGCAGCATTTTTCAGAAGGCCCAGTTTGGCAGAGTCATTGCCCACGCTGATCTCTGGACCCGGGCTATTTCATTTTCTGCTGCACACACAGAACAAGGCCATATTGCACAAGACACACCAGCCCGCGCAGACTGTTAGATAGCAACGCAGCAGCATTTGCAAACTAAGATTTCCTGTTGCGCTCCACAAGAAGATCAAGAGCTGTTTGTTTCAGATACACCTATTTTATCAGTACCATGATGGCCTCGAATGAGCCAGAAAAACAACTGCTTGCACTCCTTTAATGGTCCTTTATACAAGTTCAAAGCTTCAAAACTCCATTTGTGCCTCTATCTACATTTTTTGCATGCTGCAGTTTTTACCAGAAAATTCCAATATTGCGTGGTTCTACCGACCAAACCACACGGCAACGAGGCACAGTATCACTTTGTCCAAAGTGCAACAAATCAGTGCCTGAAAAAAGGGTATTAAACAAAATATGCATTTTAATTTCCTTCATCTTTCAGGACATGATATAGACACAGTCCACACAAAGTTTCTCTAGTTCCACAATTAAAATAAATATTAAGACACTTCAGAAGAAAAAATCTTATCTATGACAATGGACCACCAGGCTGTTTTCCCTGCATGGCACCACTTAAACTACATTTATGGGCTAAGCTTCATTCATCAGAAAACACCTTGAAAGGAAAACAATCATTTGGAAATTTCAGACCCACCCTCTGGGGTTCAACGGGCTTTACCTGGACAAATAAACATTAAAGCTCAGGTTGCTCTTGAAATCACAGACCAGAATTACACGCTGACGATGTCAGGCCACAGCTTGCCATGCACTTAAACCTGCGCTGCTGAAAAAGAAGAATTGTTTTCCTTTTCCACGCAGTATTGGCAGAAAAAAAAAAAATCAGCTGAATCACTGCCCCAGACCGGTTTGCACCGTAGCTGCCCAAATACTGTGCCAGCAGGGAGGGAGGGTAGAGAGGTGACGAAGAACAGGAATGAGCTGCAAGAAGGGGACAGCTTTTCGGCAGCAGTGCCAGCTTAAATGCACGTCAAACCACGGCTTTAAGCACAAATTCTCAGTAGTTCATGTTGTAACTGAATGGCCTTAATCATAACCAAAACCACTAATAAAAAGCACCAATTCTGCAACAGAAAAGGCAGAGATTTCAAATGACTGAAAACATTTATTTTTCCAAGTTTAATAAAGAATTCTAGGGATTGTCTAAACTTTGGGAAAAGAAATTAACATCAGCCTTGCACAAAAGATCATCAGTAAGTACTCTCGGTCTCTATAAATACCTCAGAGGATGCAAACTACAACAGCTACAGGAATGGAGTATCATCTTAGTGACCACCTTCGACTATCATAAACCCTTGCCTTCAAGCTCGCTTGGTGTTGTGACTAAATACTCAGTTACACGGAGTCATCGTAACATATTAATTCACATGTAACACTCGAAGTCTATTTGAGTAACAATTCCCAAGTCAGAAACTCAGTTTCAAGCAAAGCACACTAGAAACACCAGAAACATTTGCCCCGTGGTGGCAAAGAGAAGAATTCCCTCCAGAGCCCAGAGCCCTCGCCACCCCAAGTTTCGTAGGAGCACCCGGCACCTCAACAGGCCTCACACGCGACTCGGCTTGAGTGAAATATCTTCCAGCTCATTTAAAACCTGACTTCAACTATGAAGAATATAGAAGACCATCAATCCTTTCTAAAGATGAGAGTTTCTTTTGCTTTCCACAAGCAGAAGCCCCAGAGGAGGCCTCCAAGATGCTCGAGGGCTGCAGCCCCTCTCCTATGAAGACAGGCAGGGAGAGGGGGGGTTCAGCCTGGAGAGGAGAAGGCTCCGCAGAGACCGCAGAGCCCCTTCCAGTGCCTAAAGGGGCTCCAGGAGAGCTGGGGGGGACTCTGGGTCAGGGAGGGGAGCCATGGGACGAGGGGGAATGGTTTGACACTGACAGAGGGGGGATTTAGATGAGATATTAGGAAGAAATTCTCTCCTGTGCGGGCGGTGATCCCCTGGCGCAGGGTGCCCCGAGAAGCTGTGGCTGCCCCATCCCTGGAGGTGTTCCAGGCCGGGTTGGACGGGGCTGGGAGCACCCTGGGCTGGGGGGAGGTGGCCCTGCCCAGGGCAGGGGGCGGTGGAACCGGATGATCTTCAAGGTCGCTTCCAACCCAAACCATTCTGTGATTCTATGAAATTCTGGAGGTAAGGTGTGGGTTTTTTTCACAATTGGAAAATGCTATAATGCCATTTTAAGTAATGTTCTTGTTGCTTCTATATCTGAAGAGCACCATAAAGCACTGTGTGAAGTGATGCACCTCACAATTTAGCAAGCCAGTACATTTACATGTGCAGTACAGCACTGCGCAGAGACACCAGCTCAAGTTTTGGCAACAGAGGAGGGCCAGCAGCCCCGCAGCGAGCGGGTGGCCAGGGAACGGGGCTCCTTCCAGATCCCCAGCTCAGCCACCCGTCTCTCTGCACCGCACTCAGCCACGCAGCACAGACACAGTCCCAGGAGCTGAGGAATTTCATTCCACTGCTGCACAGAACAGTCCAAGCAAGACCAAAGAAGTGGTAAGGGAAAGGGAAGCACCCTAGGTTTCAAGTAAGAAATACTATTACAGAGAAAAAGCTTGTGGCGTTCAGTCCCTGAAAGCGGGCAGTGCCTGCCACCGCAGAACTAGGTACAGAAAAAACAGTATGGGACGAGAGAACCATAATGTGCTGGAGAATAAGAGAAAATGCAGAAGGATTCCACCACTATATTTCCCCGTGCATTAAGGCGGCGTTAAGCATTACGCATAGACGAATGTTTTCCCCTCTTATTTAGACAGGTAAACCACCCACACGAACTCTTGGCCTAACTGATATCCCTGACATCACGCTTGACGAGCCACATACGCGCCAAAAACTGTGAACGAGAAATACATTTAGAATTCCACACATATCATCGGACTTCCCCTTCCTTTTTATAAATATAGCAGATTACCCACTACGGTTTTTATCTTTTCTGCCCTGCTATTTTCTTTAATCACATACCTCAAAATTGTCTCTAACATTAACACACATAATATTTTGCCATTTTCAGGCATAGCATCTATTCCAATAATTACACTTTCCATGTTATTTTGGCTTATTACTCCACACATGGAGATGAATTTTCACAGACCTTCCATCAACACTGCCTGGTCTTCCCCCATTAGACAGCCGGCGTTTAAACCAGCCAATATACACAAATTTTAGTGATTTCCTTCCAGCAAGAATTGCCTTTCATGTATCAAAACTTAAACGCACAGGCCAGCGGAAGACTCTTTCTTTTTATCAAGGGCCCTTGAGATCCTCCTGCTTCCCAAACACTAGGTCTGCTGCTTGGTTGATTTGGTAAAGTTTCTGCTTTTCCCAAAAGAATACATTCATGAGGAGGGCACACAGCCCACCAGCTCCAACAACAAACTGTGATCACGCAATAATATTTCCCTCACACAGCAAATTTCTGCTGTGACTACCAGGTGATTCAGTCCCACTTCCCAGTTCCTTGTAAAAACTCAAGCATATATCCAAACCCCAAGTATACACTAAGTATTTTATCTCGCTGTTCTCTTCTAAGACTAAAAATAATTACACCGTTTTGTTCTTGGCAACTGCACCACTTCATTCCAACATTTTCTTCCAGGTATTTAAAAAAAAAAAAAAGGGGCACTTATAGGCTCACTTCAATTGAGTAAAAAATTTCACACATGAAAAATGAGTCGAAGTGGTGAGGTGTCTCTCTGCAAGACACAACATTCTTTACCAGCGCTGCTATTTAAAATTAAGGGGAAAAACAGGACCGGGGAGGCCACGGACACACTGGATGAAAGCTGCCACACTGAGAGCACTGCAGATACTAACACTAATTGCTTGTACTAATTACATGTACTTACTATTATTTTATAGGGACCATAGTTAGCTAAGAACAAGGATGACAGAAGTAACAGGAAAAACAGAAGTAATGAAATTAACTGGCTATTTTGTAAGAGGAAGCAGTGGGTACAGTGTAACATCAATGAGATCGAATATGCATTTATTCCTGGCACTGCATCCCTAAAACATGACGTGCCTTTCTGCAAAATTTGGCATCCTCAAGCCCCTTCATGTTTTTGTAAACTACTCTGCTACTTCATTCTCGAGTCTTCACAAAACTCAGACACGTGTAGCAGTCTCTAGGACTGGTCACAATTAAATAGGGGAAGTACGTGGAAAAAACTTGGTATTTATATCTACTAAAACAGCGGTAAACTTCTTTTCAGCTTAGGGCCCTCTTCATGCTAAGCACTGAAGAAACAGAGAAACCCTGTCTTCCGCACCATGGAGCTTACTGCTTATTTATGACCCAAACTGGGCAGACGATCACAACGTATAGCTGCTCCCCTGGCTAGCATCTGCACGTCTGTCAGAACCTGCAAAACCAACTGTGCTGGCCACGTAGATGACAAACTTAAACTTTTTTTTTATTGTATTGGTCTTAAATAGACAACTATATGGTTCTGAATCATTTATAGACACTGCTTTCAAGCTCAAATTTATCAGTCAGCTATGAAAGAGGAAGAAGATTCACCAAGCGGAGCTAAGGGCACAGCACATTGCAAAACATACCCAACATCTCATTCACCTCACAATCCATCGAGGGCGAGAAGGCGACCTCGCTGAGACGAGGAGGGCCCCACAGGGATCCTTCCCTGGCAAGCTGAGCCTCCTGCAATAGGATCCGTCTCACCTAACGTGTAGATATTTATGCTATGGATGACTAATCTGAATTAGTCACCCAGACTCCCTTTGCAGCAGGGGAGAAATGAGCACTTCTACAGCAAAACTCAGCTCTATTTTAGACTTCTGCATCAAAAGAAAATAAGCATCTGTTTCTCTCCAGTAACTAAAAAAGGAATCCTAAATGGTTACCTCAGATGTAGACATCTACATCATAGATATGTGAACTTCGGTGAGAGGTCTCCAGCCCCTTGAAAGTGAAGGCAAAGTCTGAAACACAATGTTGGGGGGGAAAAGGCTTAGAAAGTCATGAAGCAAATAAAAAAGATAAGAGAAAATTTAGGATATACCATGGACGATGTAATGTTAAAAAGTAACACAGTAAAGGACTGGTAGTGAAAAACAACTGAGCACCAAGACAAACAATCTTCCATATTAAAAAAAAAAAAGGGGGGGAGGGGATAACACGCAATAGAACTAAGTTGAAATCCATCATCTAGTATTTTCCAATTTGTTAACTAGAGTGCTGATTGAGCATCTGTTGACCATTAATCGGGTACTCTGGCTCCAGAGCTGAGGTCCTGGGACTGAGGATGACCTGGATATTCTATTCACTGGGCTTAGTTTGATTTAATCTAATGCGTAATCACAGCTTTTGTTAACACTGCTGGAGCCCCACTATTCCCAACCCCTTCATATTTAAACTCTCCGGCAAAGGCTGCAGCAGCAGCGCTGATCTGTTCCTGCCATGCCTGTTTAGTAAAATAACCCAGCAGAAAAGGAGCAGGGGAAGGGGAGGTGGTTTTCTGGCAGCCTGGCTCCCTGCATGAGACCAGCACGAACGCAGAGGGACAAACCAGGAACACGCTGCACCGCGAATGTAGATTAGCGAAATCGAACCACACCCTATTTAAATCCAGACAGCAAGACCTGCTCTTGCTACTCTTCTCCTTCCTGGGTCACACGTTCCTGCATCCTCCCCCGTGGCAGCACTGTTTATGCAACTACACACCGAGCTGGTTGAGGGAGCCGGTCCAGCCGAAAGCTGGTCCCCGCGAGCAGGGCTAGCTCTCCGCCGGGGCGTACCACCCAGGCACTGCTGCCAACGCGCGGCAGCCGGGACTCGGGCCCATTGATGTCGCTGTCGAACTGCACCCTCCGTCCTCAGGCTCAGGGAGATGGGATACAGCTTTCAACCTGTTAGCTTACAGTCTCAATTATCCCTCTCAAAGAAAAAAAAAAAAAAAGAAATCCATCTCAACATAAAAAAATTGTACTAACTGGCATACCGGAGCATCTTCTGAAGGAAGAAAATGAAAAAGTAAACAGCTAAAGGAAACACGACCTTTCCCATCCCTCCCCGCTGCACACGAAAGCGAGAAGTTGAAACAATCCGTAGGTTTTGCAAGACTACGAGGAATGAAAGGAAAGGAAGAAACTGCTACGCAGAAGAGAATCTAAGTCGCTTATCGCAAAACGTCAAGGCATACCCATCGTGCATTTTCTCAGCTAACAGAATTAAGTCTACCATAGAAAAATCAAAGACAAAACTGAAACTGAAATATCTCGTGTTCTATTTCCTTCTTCCTTCCTGTAGGTTGCAGCAAGAGAGACCATCTCCACTCCTGTAGTCTTCGCATTTTTTTGTCTTTCTCCCAGTGAGCAGTGCCAGTCTCCACTTTGCTGCTATTGCCCCTAATTCTGCCAAACGAAATCAGAATCAAAGTGACTTAATAGTTATCAGTGTCACTGCAGGCCACAACGCTCTGAAGAGCAGCAAACTGCAGAACTGAAATAAAATTTAAAAAGAAAAAAGACAACTAGCACAAGCACACTGGGAAGAGCAGCAGAGGTACTGGCCAACCGAACACAAACCTTGAATCCAAGTAATCGATAGGCTTGGAAAGTTTTCTTTGCAAACCATGCAGACTGCCTACCACGCCACCTACCAAAACAAAAGCTGGTGAAAGTTTCTTATTTTGCATAGGTAAGGAAACAGTTCCCAGCTCTGCCTGTTTGCCTCAAATAACTTCTTGAACTTTGCCATTTAACCATAATGTTATTTTCTCGTGCCTTCCGGTTTCCCCTGCTGTCCAGATAAGATTGTGTCCTTAAGCACACGGCATCGGCACAAGGGTAAGAACCCGGGTGTTTGCAGTGCCGTGACATCCAGAGGCACCGCTGCACTGGGCACCACGCACACACGCCCGCCGGCGGCACGGCACGGCGCAGCCGCTGCCCCGCAGAGCATACAGCCCCTGCACAGCGTGAGAGAAGGGACACAAAGGAAGAGAAATGGAGAGGGAAAACGAGCAGCGGTCAGCAGTCACAGCTCAACAGCTGCAGAGCCTCCACGCTCCGGCTGACGATTCTCGCTTTCCCCCTTTGACACGACGCTCTCCGAAGCCAGCTCATCCCAGTTTTGCTGACAACCCCCTTTCCGAAGCCCAGCGCCACATGGTGTTTAGTTTGAAGCGGCCCCTGCCAAAGATGACAATTTTAGGTAGGCCTTAGGCGCTGCTGTGCAGCCACTTGTTATTGTAACTACTCGCACCGTCTCGGCTCTATCTAGGACTAAATGGCATTAATGAGCAAAACGAGAGAATGTCACCGTTCCTTCAGCCACAGACGTCAAACTTCCCGTTTGCAGACCTGATCCGAACACCAGGTATGCGATGTGTGCGGCATTCAAATTCCACAAAAATCAAGCTTTTTTAGTCTGAGACGTTTAACCTTGGCCACAAAAGCTTCATTTCCTCAGATAACTAACATTTATTTGCCCGAGCTTCCCCCTATACCAGAGTTAACAGGCAGGTAAAAATAGCCGAGGCATGTAATAATAATGTCAATATTGGTTGTTGCACTGCTGACTGTTTTGGCAGATCAACACAAGGAGCAGAGAAGTCCATCACAGGGGGAGGGGAGGAGGGTGGGAGGAATACAGAGAGGGAGAGGGAAAGAGAAAAAGCGTGATTAAAGGAACAAGCGCCCTAGAAACATAGCAGCGGACAGAAAAGACAACATACTTTTGCTTCTAATAATATTGAATCAAAGAAGACACTTAAGTTCCTTTGTTGCTACTATTGGTCATACAGAGGCCACATTCTTTCCCTGATCCTTATATAAACCCACTGACATCTGTAGATTTTCCGTGAAAAGGAGGTAAGAAACAGTCAAACCGATTCCCCAGCCCATAAAACATAATTAAGAACAGAACTGTGTTACCCTATAAATAGGGCGAAGAGTAAAAGACCGCTGCTCTGAACCAGGGCTCCACATTTGACTGCTCAGAGGAGAGCTGACATCGTTCATTAATACAGTCTATTAACTCTGCTCTACTCAATTAGTTTTTTTTTTCCCAATAATTTTAAATTTAGCAAAACAACAAGACCTCCCACAAATATTCCTCCCAATAAAGTTCTCTAAAGTTCTGTCACCACTCAGCTCCTACTTTGCTCTCAACTCACTGACCTCATCCATTTTTCCTGTGTCATTTACACCCAAGTTTCCCAGTTATTCTTGTCATTCTACTATTGTTTCAGAAACATTTACTATAACGAGACACTCTTCTATTTCTTGGCTTTCCAGTTCGCCCATTTTAATGGCTGAGCTTATTACACTGTTCCAGCTATGGCCCTTCAGGCACCAACACTTTGGGCTCCAAGCCACCGTGTTAAGAAAACACACTCCATGATTATGCATGTGAAGTCATTTTCCCTGACATATAATCTACAGCTTTTACACTTGCACTTCTACACGCCTCATCATCAGAAAGACAGGGTAAGAAAGCTCATGCCCCCACCCCGCACCCTCCCCAAACACACCACCTTTCCTTGCTGAAATTCTCCTGTACCGCAAGTGCATCTCAGGGAAGAAATGCCTTTTGGTTTCCCTTTGCCCCCTTAGCTGATAGCCGGGAAGACTCGGGAGAACACGTATGAAGCTTTCCTTCCACAGAGCATGGAAAAACAAAATCAGCTACGCCTGGGCTACCTCCCCACCAAAGCAGAGGGGAAGCGTAACGAAACGATTCCTCCTCCTCCTAGCTCAGGATCGCACTATCTGGGGACAGCGAGAATATAATTCACTCCAGCTGACTCCCAGTCCAACCAGCAAACTGTGAGCCAGGGCTGGGCAGCCCCACTCCGAAGCACCGCCGGCCCCCTCTGCAGAAGGGCTGTAGCCTTCCCCCCAGGGAAGCACGGCCAAACAGACTACACCGCTCCTGACAGCCGCCTGGAGTTGTCTACAAATAATTTAAGCCCTCAGACTGAGGATGCTTGCTTACTAGGGAAAAGAAACCCAAAACATGATTTCTTAAAGGTAGTTTTCTCTTTGTTATTCATTTTTGACAGCCTCCGATCTCTGAATGATGAACTTAGAAACTCAAGCTGTCCCTCCTACAACACAACCACAACTTCACCGGACAGTCGGTTTGGAAGGAGGACGCTTCGGTGCTCCCTGCCGTCCCCAGAACAAATGCTCCACCGGTCGCTCTCCCGCAGCCGGAGGAGGCTCGCAGGAACCTGCCCAAACCTCAGCGCCGTTTGCCGCACCACCTGTCTGACACCGTTCCGCTACAGCCCGAGCTCTTCCCAGAAAACTGCTGCAGCCCCACACGTTTTCCACGATTTCTAGACAGGACGTTGTCCCCGGTCCCTGGATTACCAACGTAATACAGAGAAAGTACAAAAGTCACCAGAAACGTCTGCATTATCGAATACCGGAAAAAACAAAGCACGCCTTCAATTCCAAACCGTTTTGTTCTTATCCGATCCCCCGTCATCTCCTCCTGAGCAAATGTTTATTGGTATCACTCAAACCAGCACAGATCATTATGCGTTCCTACTGCACGTTCCAAAATTTAACTTTGCTTACCATGATATCACCATTAGTTGCTATGGAAATTGCTATACTACCATCTACCAGATTTTTTTTTTACCACTGAAGTATTTTGGCAGACTGTTTGCTTTTTAGTGTCAGAGTAATAAAAGAAATCATAAACGTTCATTCTCCCATCGTTCTTAAAATGGTGCTTTGTAAAAAAAAACCCAACCTGCTAGTAAGCAATTACATGCTTGGCTTCAAATGCGTAGCTCTGGAACCACAACTTTTTCCTTTGTTTTTTGGGGTTTTTTTTGAGAGAGAGAAAATAAAGTACACACAAAAACACACTTCAGTTTTTACAATATCAATTTTTAAGCAGGAGATCAACGCACAAAAAATACCTCAGGTCCCTCCAAGTTCTCTCAGTTTCTCTTTTTCACTTCCTAGTTGCCCTTTTTTTTTTTTTTTTAAACTACTGCAAAACAAGGCCTTCAAATTAGGAAGGGAGCCCTCGTCAGACTCGTCAAGAAGTCATCTTTCTCTCAAGATTACGTGCTGTGGCGGTGCCAGCAGCGGCTGCAGCTCCTACCCCAGTTTCTGTCCGGGAATCGCACCGGCACAGGGACATTCCCCTCAGTTTTGGCGCACGGCGGGGCGAAGCCGGCGGCTCCCGGGCGCTGCCCCCCGCCCCGCCACCGCTCCCCACGGGGGGTCACCGAGGCCCGCGCCCCCCTTCCCCTCGCCAGGCCCACCTTCCACCCCCCACCCCCCCCACCCCAAAAAAAAATGAAAAAAAAACCCAACTGTGGCAGGGGCAGAAAGCGGGAGATCACCCGGGCACGGCGGGGCCGAGAGCAGAGGGCCCCCCGCCCCGGGAGCTGCCGGCGCAGCGACGGGATCTTTAAAATATTAAAAAAAAAAAACCAACAAAAAAAACCCCAACCCCAAAATCCAGTGATAAACACGGCAGGGACAGGCGGACGCGGCCCTGCGGCCCCGGCAGCGCTGCGGGACGGCTGACCGATTCCTGCCGGGGGTGGAAGGGGGTGGCGGTGCCGCCCAGGAGGCCGGAGCGGCGGCGGGGGGAAGGCGGCGGCGGGGGCTGGCGGGGCGGCAGGCCGCGCACCGCCTCCGCCGGGGCCCAGCGCCCCGGCCCCCGGCGCAGGAAGGCGGAAGCGGTGGGGCGCAGCCCCCGCTCCCGGTGAAGGAAGGACGGACGGGCGGGCGGGCGGCGGTGACAGCTCGGCGGGGCGGGCGGCGGGCCCGGCCGCGGGTCTCACCTGCTGGGGGTCCGGGCCTGCCCTTCGCCCCGCGGCGAGGCCGCTGGCGAGCTGCCTGGCTGCGAGGGCCGGCGGCCCGGCGGGCATGGGCCGCGTCCGAGGCGGAGCGCCGCGGCCGGGGCTGCGCTGACAGCGGGCGGCGGGCGGCGGGCGCTCCGGCTGCCTCCAAAATGGCGGCGGCCCCGCTGCTGCCCAGCGCCGCGCGGGGGGGGAGAGCGCGAGGGCGGGGCCGGGCGGCGGGGGGGGGCGGGGCCGGGCGCGGGGGGGCGGGGCCGCACGCCGAGGGGGCGTGGCTCAGCGGCGGGGTGGGCGGGGGCAGCGCCCGGGGCCCGGGGCGGGGGGGAGGGGGGAAAAGGGGAGAAAAAGGGGCAAAGGGGTGAGCCCCGAGAGAGGAGGACGCGGCTCTGGGGGGAAGGGTGCTCCTCGGCGTGCTGGCGGGCCGGCACCGGGAGGATGCGTGGTTTCTTGCCCAGAGTTGTCTTTGTACGTGAATAAACTGTTTTCTAAGGGCCAACAGAGCGGTTTGGGCTGAAGGGACCGTTAAAGGCCACCGAGTCCCCCCCCTGTCCTGGGCAGGGCCACCTCCCCCCAGCCCAGGGTGCTCCCAGCCCCGTCCAACCCGGCCTGGAACACCTCCAGGGATGGGGCAGCCACAGCTTCTCGGGGCACCCTGCGCCAGGGGCTCACCGCCTGCACAGGAGAGAATTTCTTCCTAATACCTCATCCCAATGTGCCCTCTGTCAGCGTGAAACCGTTCCCCCTCGTCCCATGGCTCCCCTCCCTGACCCAGAGTCCCCCCCAGCTCTCCTGGAGCCCCTTTAGGCACTGGAAGGGGCTCTGCGGTCTCCGCGGAGCCTTCTCTTCTCCAGGCTGAGCCCCCCCTCTCCCCGCCTGTCCTCCCCGCAGAGGGGCTCAGCCCTCGCAGCATCTCCGGGCCCTCCTCCGGCCCCGCTCAAACAGCTCCGTGTCCTTCTGCTGTTGGGCCCCCCCGAGCTGGGGGCAGCGCTGCAGGGGGGGCTCCCCAGAGCGCAGCAGAGGGGCACAGTCCCCCCTCGCCCCGCTGGCCACGCTGCTGGGGATGCAGCCCGGGGTGCCGGGGGCTCGCTGGGCTGCCGGCGCCCGTTGCCGGCTCATGGCCAGCTCGTCCCCCCCAGCACCCCCGAGCCCTTCTCGGCAGCGCTGCTCTCCATCCCCCCATCCCCAGCCCGTGCTGGCACCGGGGGCTGCCCCCACCCGGGTGCAGGACCCTGCGCTGGGCCTGGTTGGACCCCTGAGCTTCACAGGGACCCCCTTCCCCCGCTGCCCGGGTCCCTCTGGATGCCATCCCGTCCCTCTGGCGTGTCACCGCACCGCTCAGCACAGTGCCATTGGCATATCATCATACAGGAACCCAAGAGGAACTGATCCAGTTCTTAATTCCAAAGTGAATTTCTGCCATTAGATTTACTGCTACGTCTCGTCTTCTCTGCTACTCTTATTTAGGCCTTCACCCTGCAAATATTAATACCCATGGTTAAAATTTAACACATACTTGTCTGCTTCGGAACCGACAGACAGATCTGCCACGGAAGCGTCTGCTGGAATGGCTGTGGTGGCAAACATGGATGGAGACAATCACAAGGGAAGATGTGGATTTTGCCAGCAAGGAACAGGAAAAAACAACAGTTTTATACTGCCCTGTTCATGCTACAGGGTTTGGGGCGGGGTGTGTGTGTGTGCTACAGTAATGCCACCAAATACTTCACCCATAACTAATCAGGCAAAATGTCTAGTTTATGCATGTTTTCACCTTAAGGATTTGAAGACACGGGCTCCAAGGCTTTGACTGGCCCACAGTAGGGTAATTAACACTTTGTTGGCCATTAACAAGGGAAAAAAAAAAAACAAAACAGTACAACCTCAGAAGTTTCATTTCTCTATTTTGTCTAGTGGAGGGCAATGAGTTTATAAAGCATTTATTGTGGCATATTGTGGCTTCCAGGGACATGATGACAGCTATCCAAGCAAATTCCCAAGTCTCCCAGCCATGCCCGGAGCACACTCGCTCCCCCGGGCAGCGCAGGAGGGCCGGGGCTGTAGACCCTGCCCGCCCCAGCTGATTTCCAGGGTACCAGCCTGGGAACAGCTTCCTTCTTTTCTCCTCCAGCTCTACGACAAGCACTAAAATACAGCTGACCTACCCGGGCTGGGCAGCGAGCAGGGTCTCGGGCTGCCAGCTCACCTCTCCCCGGCCGGGACGCAGGCAGGTACAGGAACAGGGAGAGCTACTTCAGCAGGGAAAATAACCTGTGGGGCCGAGACCCTGGTTGTTTTACAAGGGCAGCTTTATTCTACTGTGAACAAGCTGTCGGTCTCTTCTGTGGCTACTCGTGCTGACATGCAGACGCTGAGTACGGGTTGGACCTCTTGCCTGTTCAAACAGATACAAAAATCAGTGTTTGCTTGTCGTTTGTGCACATATGAAAAATCAGTAATTTTAGGTTTCATGTCTTTTGCTGCTGTTAAAATCCAGCCTGGGATGTAAGGAATGAAAAATATTATCATGTTATTGTCCTCTCACTGATGTTTAAGCTTTCCTGAATGGGAAGAAGCCGATCACTTTGAGTGTCCTTCCTCCAACGGTTCAAGCATTTCCACGGCAATTGTTTATTGAAATTCATGCCGTTCATGTTCAGCCCAGTGTCTACTTAAAAACATGCATCTTGGATGATCTTATGATTATTTAGTTTCCAATACAGCACAAATATATTCAGAAAAGGACTGCCTCTTTCACAGTTTTATAGTAAAATGCCTACGGGTTTTTGTACTTAACTAGGTCAGTGATCTCACCAGGTTACAAAAACGTGAATTTACTTTAAAATCCTAAGGCCTGTGAATAAGAAAAGCAACTGCCTTGCTGTTTACAGGGTGTTTGCCATCAGCTTGGTTTTGCCACCATTTCAAAAGTCACGCGGAATGAGCGGAAAGAAGGAGCGAGGGACAACGGTGGCAGCTCTGCTTCAATTCACCATAACTCCAGGGCTGGGACGGAGCCGCTGCCCGGGGCAGAGACCTCGGCTCTGCCTACCCTGGCGAGAGGCGAAGCGGCCGACTCTGCCAAAGCGCCGTACCGAACAGCCGCTCAGCCGCAAGCTCTCTGCGACAGCAAAGTCATCGTCGTGCCAATTGGTCTGTCATTTAGCATATTGGGGACGCTAACGATAATGGATACAGACAACTTAGGAACAATGCAAATTGCATAAGCGCACAGCATATAAAACTCATTCTCGCAGGTGGCACTCGCAGGGCACGATAAGAAGTCACCCCGCTGCTCCGGTCACTGCCATTTCGTTACCTTTGCCACTGCAGACCCGCACCACGGCCCGTGCTGGGGCGGTTAGCCCCGCTCCTGTCAGGCTCGCACCCCAGGGATCAGCAGGCGGAACTGCACCTTCGTCCCGTACACACAAACTCTCAGTCTTTGGGCTACAAGGCCGGTGAACGCTGTCTCACTTTTTTCCTAGGCGTTGAGCATATATTTCACAACCAAAGCTGTGTCGTTAACATACACCTTTGAGCTTGAAAAGCTGCCGCTCTTTAACTCAAACAACTCGATTTACACATCAAGCAGTCAGGACACACTAAATCGTGTTTTGTTGTGCGACTTGCTGCACTACCAGCCAGGGAGGGCTTAGTCGGTTCCTTGAAGTGCTGAACCCTGTTCCGAGGAAGTTTTGATTCTGAAGTTTGGTGAAAAAGCATAAAAGCTGGAATTTTTGTCAGAAATCCAAAGATGGCCGCAGCGAAGACCTGGGCAGAGTATGGATACTTGTGTCTTCAGACCCTCAGCGCAATGAGCGTTTTGGGCTTCAGAGCCTGAGCACAGCTCCCCGGGTCCGGAACCGGAGGAATGAGCCGGAGCCTCCCTGAGGACTCACACCGAGCGCGGCATTGGGCACACATTTTGCTAGGAGGCTGCACCACCAGAAATAGGATGTCGACGATGAAGAATGCTGGGCTCTATTCTTGGCGTCGAACTGAAGTGTGATCTAGTGCCTAGAACAGACGTTATCTCCGGGTCGCCCAGCTGCAGTGCTGACAGTAACGCTGAGAAACCCTGACGGGAGGAGGGGAAAACTCTTAGTTCATTCTCCTGGAGTCACAGGCTCTTTTCTTACATATAATTTGTGTGTTGGGCTTTCCAAACACTGAGAATTATATTTGGCTGCCTTTTGGGGCAAGTTCTAAGGCCTTGCTCAAACAACAAAGCTCTGAAGTGCACAGAATATAAACAGCCATCAGAAGCGAGGCTGGCGAGCAAACATTTCTTGGCTTACAGCACATTGCACGTTCCTCTAGTCTGCAGGGTATTTATGTTTCTCCTCTTGTCTGGGGAATATTATCCTGACTGGCAATGCAAGAGAAAAGGCAGGCAAGCTGAAGCTGAATGCAAAATATCCTGCAAAATCTGGTAGGCCGGTTGCTCTTGAGAGCGCTGATGCAAAAGATAATTATAGATGAAAGTGTAGCAACCGCTGTGGTTAAGGTTGCGAAATGTTCTATTTACTCAGGTTGCTTAGGAGCCGTGCAAAAACGACATGCTGGCCCCGTGCAGCGCAGTATCTGCGGCGGGGCCGGCGCTTTGGAGAGGATCAGATCTGCAGCGTTCTCGAGTTCTGCAGAACCTTCATTGCCCAAATATGGTCCAGCAGTGTATAGACGCTTAAAAAGGCCAGAAATCGTGGGCCTGTGATTAGCTGTCTCGTAGAGACCGAAAGCTCAGAAGGCCCAGCCCTCCACGCTGAGCCGATTAAACTCTTCTCTTGGAGAAAATACCACTTTGCAGCTTTCTCTGCAGAAGGCCGGAGGAGCAGAGGACCAGCGCCTTCCCCACCCCTCGCAAAAGGGCCGCGGAGCCAGATACCCATCAGGCCTTAAAGTCTTCCCTGGTTTTGTTTCAAGACAAGTTGAGGAAATTAATTATAAAAGCTCTTGTGTTTAGACAACATTAAACCAAAAATACTCTGGGGCATGTCCTCAGCTTGCGTAAATTGTCAGGTGATATCAAAGTAAAGATCAAATGCCAGGCCTCCCCTCAGAGATCCTGGGTGTGTTGACACAGCAGCTACACGCGGTCAGAAACTGTTTTCCCAAACAGCAGCACAACGCAGTGCAGTAACACCACGGTGAGGCTAATGATGTGGTAGGACCATCACAGATTGCGCTAACCAGCATCACCCCCTTGTCTTTTCATGGTTTTTCGCACTTTGATTACCCTGACGTGCTGTTTCGTCATGCTTAAGCCACATAATCTCCCTGTCTGGATTTACTGCACCTTGCTAAACGTCGCTGTGGCCCATTACAGGGTGCACAGGTGCTCCACTAACACAAATAATGAATCGTAATATTGACTGTCAAGTAATATTGATTATTATTTCTTACAGGCTCTTGGCATACTGTATCTAAAGAATTTTTGTTATGGTACACTACATTACTTGTTTGATATTGATGTTATGTCCAGTCATATAGCTGTCACAATATGTGCCCATAAGGAGAACAAGCTCTTTAGTCTTCCTATTCTTGAGGACTTTCTTCATCAGCCAATTTCGCCACTGCAACCATATGAAATGTTGGTGAGGTCTCTACAGAAGTCCGGCAAAAGAGACACATCCACTTTGGTCCTATTCACAATCTCAGAAAATCCTAATACATTTTTCTTCCTTGCTAAATGTATAGGACAAGTTATCAAAGAACACAAGTGGAAAAACCCACCAAACCTATAGCTGCTTCTTGCCAGAAAAGGGGCATGATGGAAATATAAGAAAAATAACCTGAATTAAAAATACCAGACATTTTTTGCCCCGTAATCCTTTGTCCCATAATAAAAATCACCTTCAAACTTATTCCAAGGAGTTTCATATAGCTGATTTCACTGCAGCTGCACATACATTATTTACTGTGAATAAAAAGGGCAATGAAAGTGCTTATAACATCTGAGAATTATCAAAACAATAGCTGAAAGACTTAGTGTTGAAACACACACCTTTACTCTGAACAGGAACCTACCATAGGCACAAACTCAGCACAGACCCAAGATCTCTAGTTCTCCCTTCACAGAGGCAATTTCCAAGAGTCATATTGCAGGACAGGCAAGCATTGGAATCCTAACATGAGTTTTAAATGTATCAGTATGTGGGCCATCTAGCCAGGGGAAAGGACACAGATTAATCTATAGCGGTGAAAGGATCCCTCTCTAACAGCCAATGAGGCAGATTCTCTAAAATCTTGTAAATCTGAAACAATTCTATTGGTTTTGACAGAATTACCCCCAGTTTGTACCTTTGGGTCACAATGTGTTTATCAAGGAAGCACACAGAAATGCGCACATCTTTTCCCATAAAATTAGACAACAAAACTTTGTTTCAGCCCAATAAAGAGGCTTTACAGCCAAGCTCGCAAGGCAGTTAGGATTGAGGCTACTGCTCGCGTGAGACAACACCAGCTTCTCCATCACGTAACTCAGGAGACAAACTTCTCCAGGAGGCATGGGGCGCCGGCGGGGCGCTCAGCGAGTCAGGGTAAGCCTGTCTCGGTCAGCACTGCTGCAGACTCTTTCTCCTTCTTATGCTCTTCAGTGGCCCTACTGCTCATCTGCTCCAGGACTGAAACTGCCTCAAACTGGCCTAGCAATAAATACATAACGAAAAGGAAAGACTGAACAAGTTTTAACAGCCCCTCAAGAAATCTGCCATGAAACTGTTATTTATCACTGATATTTTGGCATTTCCTCGATCTCACTGTCCTCCCACCCCGAGTGGGAAGGAAACAGCTCGTGCGGCAGAGTTCACATGGCTTAAATCTAACACCACCACGCCATGTTGAGCTCCCAATTTACCCTTTGCCGTTTACTTTGGCTAACATCCACCCTGTGCCAAGCAGGGCTCTGCTGGACGCCCCTCCGGCCCCTCGGCCATGCCGGGGTCAGTCCCCTCCTGCCCCCCCCCCCCAGCCCGCCCTCCCCACCACCGGCACCGTGCCCAACCCTCACGGCTCCCCGGGCCGGGCCCGGCTGTGGGCACCAGCCCTGGGCAGCTGCGCCGGTGGTGTGGGCCGGGCAGGCCCAGGCCAGGGAGGCGCAGGCCAGGCCGGGGAGGCCCAGGCCGGGGAGGCGCAGGCCAGGCCGGGGAGGCCCAGGCCGGGGAGGCGCAGGCCAGGCCGGGGAGGCCCAGGCCGGGCAGGCCAGGCCGGGGAGACCCAGGCCAGGGAGGCGCAGGCCAGGCCGGGGAGGCCCAGGCCGGGGAGGCCCAGGCCAGGGAGGCGCAGGCCAGGCCGGGGAGGCCCAGGCCGGGCAGGCCAGGCCGGGGAGACCCAGGCCGGGGAGACCCAGGCCGGGCAGGCCCAGGCCGGCCAAGCTGCAGCCCGTGGGGCAAGCTGGGGGCGGAGGGGTGAAGCTCTGGGGGGCGGCAGCCCCCGGCGGGGCGCAGGAGCGGCGAGGTGGGTTTAGCGGCGGCCACGTCTCCCCCGCGTCTCGGCCACCGCCAGGCCCTGCGAGGCGCAGGCCGCCCGCCATCCCGTGTCCCCCCCGCGCTTCGGCCAAGGCCGCGCCCGCCATGACAGCCGACCCGGAGCCGCTCTGCGCGGCCGGAGCCGTCTCGATGGTGGGGGCGGCGGGCGCGGGACCTCCGGGCCGCCGGGGGGCGCGGCGCGGCGGGGCGGGACCGGGGAGGGGGGGCGGCGGGGCCGGGCCGGGCCGGGCGGAGCGGGCGCTGCCATGGACGCGCTGTGCCGGGCCGAGCCCCGGCCCCGCCGGCCCGCCGCCGCCTCCCCGCTGCCCTGGGCCCGCTTCTCCGCCTGGCTCGACTGTGTCTGCGTGGTCACCTTCGACCTGGAGCTGGGCCAGGCCATGGAGGTGCGGGCAGGGCCGGGGAGCGGGGCGGGGGGGGGGTGGTGTCTGGGCCCGGGCAGGGCCGGGGGCTCTGGAGAGGGGGGGGACAGGCGGCGTGATAGGGGAAAGGGGGGACTGGCGGGGTGATGGGGACATGGAGGGGACAGGCTGGGTGATGGGGACAAGGGGGGGGACAGGCAGGGTGATGGGGGGAAAAGGGGGATACAGGCAGGGTGATGGGGACATGGCAGGGAAGGAGGGACTGGGCGGGGAAAGGGGGGACAGGCAAGATGCAGGGGAGAAAGGGAGACAGGGTGGGGAAAGGGGACAGGCAGGGTGTTGGGGAGGGGGCAGAGGATGAGGGATGGGAGGACAGGCTGGATGTGTGGGGAAGGGATGGGCAGGGTGATGGGGGGGAAGGGGAACAGGCAGGGTGATGGGGGGACAGGCAAGGTGCAGGGGGAAGGGGGGGCAGGGTGGGGAAAGGGGGGACAGGCGGGGTGATGGGGGTAAGGGGCACTGTGTGGGACAGTGCGCAGGCAGGGGAGGGTGGGGGCAGAGCAGAGAAGGGGGTGTGAGAGGTGATGGGGCCATGGCAGAGCCGGGGTGAATGGAGACCGGGGGCAGGGTGGGATGGGGAGGCGGGGGGAGAGAGAGCAGGCAAAGGGCCCCCCGCTCCCAGAGAAGGGTCCTGTGCGGGGGAAGGCAGGGCAGAATTGGTGCCGGGGACAGGCGAGGGATGCGGGTGGGGGGCAGCTGGGCTGTCTCCTGCCATAAGGCTGGGGGGGACGGGTGGTGTGTGTGCAAGGCAGGAGTGGGCAGGGAGGCTCAGGGGACTGAGCAGGACAGCGCCTAGGTGTGTAGGGCCAAGAGGAGCCGGGCAGCTCAGGATTCCTCTGTGTGTGTGCGTATAGAATCATAGAATGGTTTGGGTTGGAAGGGACCTTAAAGGCCACCGAATCCACCCCCTGCCCTGGGCAGGGCCACCTCCCCCCAGCCCAGGGTGCTCCCAGCCCCGTCCAACCCGGCCTGGAACACCTCCAGGGATGGGGCAGCCACAGCTTCTCGGGGCACCCTGCGCCAGGGGCTCACCGCCCGCACAGGAGAGAATTTCTTCCTTAGATCTGATCCAAATCTCCCCTCTGTCAGCGTCAAACCGTTCCCCCTCGTCCCATGGCTCCCCTCCCTGACCCAGAGTCCCCCCCAGCTCTCCTGGAGCCCCTTTAGGCACTGGAAGGGGCTCTGCAGTCTCCGCGGAGCCTTCTCTTCCCCAGGCTGAACACCCCCCTCTCCCCGCCTGTCCTCCCCGCAGAGGGGCTCCATTGAGAGCTGGGGGTGGGGGTGAATCTCTCCTGGAAACACAGATCTGATGTGTGGGGTCAGCAGGCACTGAGGAGGGGCTGAGGTGGGTGTTGCAGGACGGCGACAGGGAAGGAGTCGGGAGCTGGGCGGGAAGTTGGGGGAGTGATGGGGAGATAATGGGGTGCAGTGGGGCGAGGGGCTGAGGTGGCTCTGTCAGCAGTGTCAGAGGCTTTCCAGGAGGTCTGACGTGTCTGTGGGGGTCGTTGGGGGCCAGAGAGGATGAACTGGGAGTGGAAGGGCTGGAACGGTTTTTGCCTATTCTCTAGAAGAGTGTACTGTTTGCTTCTGAAAGAGGATTTGAAGGGAGTTCGATACCTGAGGCTTGTAACGTGACTGAAAGCTAGAGCTGGTTGGCGTTCTAAGAAAATGCAACGTAAGGGGACCAGATATGTCTGGATTATGCTGAACCTAAGGCATTGTCTCAAATTTCTTGGTATCTGATGTGTAATTGTGGGAAGTACTCTTCACTCTGCCTTTGTGTGAGGAGGTGCACGCTGTTTTTCAGAGGACTGAGCCTTTCCATTTTTAAAGTCATGCTGAAGCTTCTGAAGGGAATGGAAAGAGGTAGAGACCAAGTTAACCTATTGCTGCTCTGTTTTCTTAAATACTTGACTATGTTTCTTTCCATGAAGCCTGAAAATAAATAAAAAAAATCTCCTGTAGACCTGAGTTTCACATGCTCTATACTCTTTCCTGCAAAACCAGACCTCATATACCCAGGAAAGGATATGAATACTGGGATAATAATTAGCATTTACAATTTAATGCTTCATAGGTGTGTTTTAATATGTAGCTACAAAGGTGCTTTCTTACCGGTTTTATTACCTGTCTAGCATTATAAGGAAGGGATGTTGTGATCAGGGTATGCAGTAACGTGGTTTGTTAATCCCTGGAAAGGTATTTTCCTTCTTTGTCTTCCTTTCCTCCCTTGCCCTCCTTTGCCTACGTGAGTATTGATGGGAAAAATGTTTCTCATGTGGCATAAATGACCAAGAAGACTGGGAACATCTCAGCATCTGGACTGAGCGATGGCACAACCCCACCGTCACCTTTCCTTTGGTTGTCCCTTGTGGATTTCTGTCTCTGAGCGAAGGGTTTGGGCAGGGAACAGGGGTCTGCGTTGGGTAAGATGCCCAGGAAGGGAGCCAAGCAGAGGAGAAGCTGTGTGATAAAGATCCCGTGTTCCATTCTTGATGGGAAAATAAAAAAGCTCAAGCTGTTACTGTCTTACATGGTAATTCCAAGTAGAATTATTTCAAATTTCTGAAAAAGTGTAAATGTCACTATTGCCAGTAGTCAAATGGTGTCATTATCTTCCTGCTTATTCCCTATTTCCATCTGTCGCCTTGGTTGTTTTAGATTTGGTCCAGATCCTGCGGCTTGTCTCCAAGCAGGCTGATTTCTCCAGCCGAGAAGAGAGAGTTTTATGATTTGGGCTCTCGACTGCAAGTTTCTGGGTTAAAAAAATGCGTCTGTGGCACCCAGCCCTGTGGGACTTCAGTCCTGGCTGAGTTTGCACGGGAAGTTTGCCATAGGCATTACCAGATCAGTGTAGCTGACTGAGATTAGATCTTGACAGAGCTCTCTGTGGTTTTGTGGATGTACGTATATCCCTCCAAAGAGTGATTTATGCACAGAGGCTGTTCCCGCACCCAAGGATTACACAGAGTGACAGGCTACAAATTCTTGGAGTAACTTGCGCTACCTCCCATGCTCACAGTGAGTCAGAAGGAGGGGAAACCTCCCGTTCTGGAGGTTGCACCATACTTTTGCATCACCTCTGTAAATCATCGTGTGAAGATGCAGCCATCCCTCGTGCAACCTTAGGAAGTCCCCTGCAGTTCTGCTTTAGGGGCAGGCCTGTCTCAGTCGGGGTTTCTGCGCTGAGACTTTGTCATCCTTTTCTGAAGATTACTTTTTCCTGAGTATGGGATTCTTTCCAGATAGAACATCTCTTTTCTTCCCCTGCTGCCCAAATCTATGTGGAAGCCACGTTGTTGAAGCCTGCAGAGTGTGTGTCATCTGTCCTCCGACGACACTGAGCAGAATGGCAGAGTTACCCCTGGAATGGGGCAGACTCTGTGGAAGCAACTTCGCAGCCAAGAGCCTGTTTAGGGTCTGCTCGGGTTTCTGAATATTGCATGACTTGTGTTCTGCACAGTCGTCTTGCAGTGTAGGTAGACCATCAGCCTGAAATTCAGCGAGTCCCAACTCTGCTGCGATTTAAATATACAGTAGAAAAGGTGTTACAAAGGAAAACATAGGTTAATGCAGAAATTGGGTATAATTGCTGCTTCTGACTCATCCACCAATTTACATTTCTTCAAATAGTCAACCACAGATGGCAAAAATACCCGGGAGAGAGAAGACAGGTTTCTGAGACGATCCTCTCCGGCTAGCAGCGTGTCCTGCAGGAGCAGCCCTCCCCACCAGCCGTTTGCCGTCCCACTCCGCAAAGGCCCTGACTGCTCTGGTGCCGCTGTCATAGAAACGCTGAAAATCTGTCCCCGTGGTTCTGAAATATCCCTTTTCACAGCGGCGCTTGCTCCTCCCTCCCGGAGCTTTTCCAAACACAGGCACTTTGTGAAGCTGGGTTACTTCAGAGTCACCAGAAGTCATTTTCTGGGATGTTCTCCGTGTTGCTATGACAGCAGCGGAGTACTTGGCACCCTTGCCGATATCAACAGCAAAGCTTTCGTGCAAGGATCTGTTTTCAACAACATGTGTCACCTCCACACTTGTTAAGTCAGTATTGATGGGGGAGAGAGCCACGTCACAAGTTATGACATAATTTAAGCCCTTTTGGGCTACTTCTGAGATACCCAGGGACTTTTGCAAATAAAAAGTTCCCTTTTGTTTACTGTCTTTTTGCTTTTGAAAAATTTTAGCGACTAGGATTCTTACTGGTTTAGGTCGGGGTTTTAATCTTGTGACTATGTAGTGATTTTCTCCCCACCCCAGGCACAGAAGTACATATTGGAGTGTTCAACTGAAGGGGACACAAAGATGCAGAAGAGGGCCTACTTTTCAAAAACATGATATCTGAATTTTGGGGTCTGTCAGTGTTTCCATTCTCAGACAGAAGCATTTGGGCCTGATTTTTTTTTTTTTCTTTTCTTTTTTCTCCAAAATGCCGAGTGCACATCTCCAAGGGAAACCTATGCTTAGCATATCTTAAACCCTGACCCGCAGAGCAGCTAGGAGCCGGCAGTATCCGCTTCTGGTCTGATTAACTTGCAGAAAGACCCCCCCAGAAGAGGCAGCAGGAGAATTAGAAGTCTGTCTCGACTCTTGAACTTAAGTTTAGACCACCAGCGAGCAGTGCGGAAAGCACGATGCTGCGAGATTCCTGAGCTGCTCGATGAATCAGCGTCAGATGTCCAGGTCTCTGTTCCTGGTCTGTCCATTATTACATGGGAATTAACCAAATAAATGTTTGTATCATCATTAAATTAGTCATAACCGCAAGGATTTATTCAGTCACCTGATGCAAAAATACAGCAAGCAGAAAAGTGTGTCTTCTCCTGTGGCACAGTTGTAATGCATCCCTTCATCTTCGCTCTCTAAAAAGCCTTCGCTCCCCGGTGGTGCCTTCATGTGCTGCCTCATCGCTGGCGCTTGCACGCGGTAATTTTGCGCCTGTGTTTTTGTAGCTTTCATCTTTCAGAGAAGCTTTAACTGAAGGCTAATCAGCGTAATTTTTAATTGTTAATTTGGCTCGCTCTCCGAAGCTGATTAGATGACCTTGCCAAGGAATCTGTGGGGAATCGTTAGTGCGAAGCGAGTGAGCTCGGTGAGCTTCCAGCGCGCTGGCGTGCTGCCACCCTTGCTATTTATAGACTTGCAAGAAGAGTCGAGCACTGAAGAGAGCTCCGGATTCGAGCACCGGGTGACTCCCAAGCTGACCTGCAGCAGTGTTACTGCCCCGGAGCTGCAGAAGCCCGAGGAGCAGATCTCCCTTTCTCTGGCCATTCTTAGTTTCTTTCTCATCTGCTTATTTAACGCCAGCTGCGATTTCTGCATTGCCCGGTCTGTAAGTGCTGTACGGGCTGCGTAGGTTAATGCTGCAGATCTGTACGTACTTGGGCTTCTGTCCTCTGCCCAGTGACATGTGAAGCTCGTTATTGCCATAGCTGTGTCATTTCTCACTTCTTGGTGTGGTGGTTCCTGCAGTGGATCTTGCCAGTGGATCTTGCTTGCAGTTCTGCCCTCGGCCCTGACCTGAGAACTCTTGCGTTGAGTTCTCTTTTATTGGGTTACAGTACACGCAGAAATGGCATTATCAGCGTTTACAGAGTTCAGCTGCAAAGCTGGAGTCTTTAACTAGATGCTTTAAAATTCTTGATGATCTCTCTTATCTGAAAGGCTTGATGATAAATTGGGTGTAACACAGTTCAGCTGTCACTGGTATGCTGACACAGCGCGAGTCCTCGAGCCTGTGCCAGACCCACCTCTTTCTGTACAAAATAAATGTCGGCTTGTCTTTCTAACAACAGATCAAAGCAGGGAGGCTAAACCAGAGCTCCAAATCCTCTCAAACTTCTCCTGCTGCCCATTTTCTGCTTTTTGGTCACTGCGAACAGCATCTCTAGCAGACCAGTCGCTCAGGACTGTCAGATAAACATTTTCACTCTGGAGGGCAGGATATATACCCAGGTCTGTGTCTGACACCAGACTTCGTGTTGTTTCAGGTACATGGGATATGTCGTTCTCTGATCTTTTCGTACAGCTAGAACCTTTGTCCAGGCTATCATTGTCTCACTCCTGATGATGGCTCCTTCCTTTCCTCTGCCCTTGAGGGCTGCTGCAAAGGTGGTTTCCCCAGCCACGGCTGATAACGCTCTCTCTGCCGTCTGCCCACGACGACTCTTTCCGTGCCTCGTCGCATGGACGCACGGCTTCATTCTCAAAGCCGTTCTTAGCCTGTCCCTGCTGTCTGTCTTCTCATTTCATGGCTGTGAAATCTGTTTGTACCTCTCAGTGGCTCACGATGCCAGCCATCCTCACTCTGACCGAATATTCAGTGGGTTTAGTGAATTTTTAGCAAGGTTTAAAAAAATCAAAATAAAAAGTGACCCTCCTCCAAACAACAGCTAGAAATGCACCAACTCCAGAACTTTTCTATATAGGACATTATTCCGGGCAATTTGTAAACTTGTATTAAGGGGCAAAATTGAATATTGATGCTTTCCAGGCTTGGAGCTTGGAGAGTAAGTATATGTTAACATAATTTCAAGCAGCATTGGAATAGTCCTCTCCTGCCTGCTTTAGAGAAAACAGATGTTGGCACATCAGGAACCCAAACAGAGAAGTTGGCAACGGGGTGGTGTGGCGGGGCTGTTTGTTCACTGAGCCATCAACTCAAGTGAAAATCTAAGTAAAATATAAGCTGTTTGGTCTTTCTCCAAATCTGCTGGAGCGAATACAGAGTCTGCAACAGGTTTGGTGCAGTGGGCTATTGACAGTCAGATTTTGAATGGGTAAATGTGCCTTCTTGTAGGATACATTACTTTGGGAAAAATAAGGCTCTTATTGTATGAAGCAATGTTTATAGATCTGTGTGGAAGTCGTAGGGGAACAGAGGGATTGATTTGTTGGCTCTTGTCTCTTTTGCAGTTGGTGTATCCTTATGACTTTAGACTAACAGAGAAAGAGGTAATAACTATTTTTTTTTTCTTTTTCCCCCTGGTTTTAAAGATACTGAGCAGCAGTGATGGAGGTTTTCTTACTGTGTGTTTTTGTTTGTTGCAGAAAACTAGTATCTGCTACTTGTCCTTCCCAGACTCCTACTCAGGTAGGTGGCATCTGTCGGCCTTGCCTGCAGCCTGCGGGACGGGACGGTTTGTTGCCGTTAGGAAAGAAATGGGTTCATGATGGAAAGAGTGAGTCATCACCTCTAATGCAGCAGAGACTGATGGGCTGTATCTTCCAGGACGGTGACATCAAGGAGCGCCCAGCCCTTAGGTCTGAACAAAGAGGCTTGTTGTCATTTTGATTGCTCTCTGGATATAGAATCTGTGATCTGCTGGGTGACAGGACAATTTCTTTATGAGCTTGCACACTCACGCTTCACCCGTGCCAATGAGATGTAAGAAACAGTCGGGAAGGATCGGTTCCCTGAGGTGTGCAGCTGTCGACTGTCAGCATTTCTGTGTTCGTCAGTGAAGTGCTCAGTGAAGAGAAATAGATGCGGAGAGGGTGCTTTCACAGCAGAAGCATTCCCAAAGCTTGTATTTATAAATCAGAAAGGTGGCAGTAAGAAATAAGCATGTTAATTCATTCCAGGACCTGTTTCTGTAACGCTCGTTCCTGACTGTTAGTTTTCTACAGCTTTGCCCAGTTCAGTTTTAGATGTTTATAAGGTTGTGCTTTCCCTAGTTTCTCAGAGCTTAGTGAACACTCAGGCTAAATGTCTCTTTTATTAAAGTATGTTATTTACTTATAGGAATATCTTCATAACAGACACAACAGTCTTCCCTCTTCTTCAGAGCGTAGCACCTGCAAGCGGTGGGGAGGGGGTATGTCCTCTCCCCCGTGGCACTGCCTTCGTCTGTTCGGCCTGGGGTTTTGTTCAGGGAGCTTAGGGTGTGTAACTCTTTCCTCGTAACTGACCTCCACGTGCGTACTCAGCACTACTCCCTCTGCCCATCCAACTGATGAAAACTCCTGGGGACTTCAGGCTTTTTTTTTTCTGCTGTACAAAGTCTTCTTGGGGGTTGGGGGTTGGGGGAGCAGTATAGTGTGACCTGGGAGGTGCTCGGCTGTGGTGCTTGTGTTGGTCGTTCGCTAGAATCACAGAATGGTGAGGGTTGGAAGGGACCTCTGGAGATCATCTAAGTCCAACCCCCTGCCACAGCAGGGACACCTACAGCAGTGGCACAGGACGGCGTCCAGGCGGGTTTGGGATGGCTCCAGAGTGGGAGACTCCCCCCCCCTCTCTGGGCAGCTGTGCCACTGCTCTGCCACCCGCACAGGGAAGAAGTCCCTCCTCAGGTTGAGATGGAACTTCCTATGCTCAAGTTTGTGCCCGTTCCCTCTTGTCCTGTCACTGGGCACCACTGGAAAAAGACTGTTCCCATCCCCCTGGCACCCTCCCTTTAAGGATTTATAAGCATTGATAAGATCCCCCCTCAGTCTTCTTTTTTCCAGACTAAAAAGCCCCACGGCCCTCAGCCTTTCCTCATCAGAAAGATGCTCCAATACCCTCATCATCTTTGTAGCCCTTTGCTGGACCCTCTCCAGCAGTTCCCTGTCCTTCCTGACCCGGGGAGCCCTATTGTGCAGGGGATTGTCCTTCAAACCAGTGCCTGGGTGGTCTTGGATTAGGGCTGTTGGTGGGTTTTTCTGTAAGGTGGATGAGAAGTGGCGGCCGCAGCTGCTCGGGATCGATGATACTGACCAACGTCTGTCAGGCCAATGGCCTGGCGAGGTTTACTTAAAGATACCAGTTCTTGTGTTCAGCTCTGTGTTCTTCCTGGCTTGCACCGGGCTTTTGGGCTTTCTTTCTGCTGTTACTCTCCATTTAATTTTCAGTTTTGGAGTTCCTCGTAAATCAGCATTCCTGTTTATGTCAGCATTTCAGATTTATCCAATTTCCAGCTTTCTCTTTACTGAAACTTCTTTCTGAGCGTTTGTGATCTTCTCTGTCTCAGGTGGCCTGGGGGATACTCAATTTAGCTTCCGCCTTCGTCAGTCTGGGGGACAGAGGACCACTCATTACGAGGATGATGGCGAGTACAATAGAGAAGCACCCCTAACGCTGCAGGTCAGTGGCATTTCAGTGCGCTACTTATACCTGCTAAGCAATCAGTAGTGTTATTGGGATAAAAGCCAAATTAACTTTTGATTTGGTTTCTGTGCATAAAATACTCATTTTCTCTGGCCATGGGAATAGTCAGAGAAAGAGAAAGCTTTCAGCACAGGGACTTCCACGTTAATACTCGTAGAGGGCTGTGGTGAGAACCCCAGCTACTCTGAGGGATGGAACTGAATCGGGGGGACCCCAGATTAGCTCAGGGGTCGTGTCTAGCTACAGGGAAGAGATAAACGGTGGCACACACGTGGCATCCAACAGAGCGCACGGCTACCCATGCACGTTTCCGTGGGGCAAGACAAGAATACCCTTGTCTGTGGTAAATTAGGAGTTTACCTCTTTTGTTGAGGGATGACAGTGCTTTTCATTTGTTGCAGGATCTGTGTGTATAAAACCAGCCGGAATAATTGGCATGCCACAAATCCACACTTTGCCTTGCTATATGGGGGCTGGTTTGACCAGACCCAAGCACCAGTATCAGGAGTGTCTGTTAGCTGTGGTTTTTCCATCAGTGAACTGTCCACTTCATGCAGAGAAGGGCTGTGCTGAGCACTGTTACTTCTTTTAATTGAGCAGATGGCCACAGATCAACTTGTCCTCTTCTGCTTTCTCCTTTGAGATGATGCTTCCTCTGCATGTGCCTTTTTAACACTTCTGCAATCGTTTTGTGATATGCTTTTGTGATATGCAATCCAGAAATGGATTGCTGGTCGGAGGGGGAGTGGGAGGATTTCTTTTCCTAAATTCTGGTCTAGAGATATTTCAGCTTGCATACATTTTTACTGCTTTGCAGCATTCGGTAGAAGGACGCTGCCTCACAGGTTCGCCTAGCTTTAAAGAAATAAGGGAAGTAAAACTGCCAAAGTACTGCATTCAGTTGTGGAAAATAGTATTTGGGAAGAGAAAGGTGCCTTAAACCATGGGGCCTGTGGGGCTTCAAAAAATGATACTAAGGACGGTCTTTGTGTTCGGCACTGACAACTCTCCTTCCTCCTCGGTGTCTGTGGGAACATAGAAGTCATAACTGTTTGAAACGGTCACTGGGGATTTGTGTTAAATCCAGTAGTTTTCATGGACACTGTGAAGCATCATTCAGCTTTGTGCTTCGCCCTGGGCAAAGTTTGACTGGTAACTGCCTTCAATGCCTGACTGCAGAGGAATGCAGTAGGTATGGCAGAGGGCATTTCCTCCTCTCAGAAGATGATGTATTCCTTCCTCAACAATACATTATCCTCTGGCTGGCAAAGAAAACTGACAGTCAGAGCACCTCAGTGGCAGCACGGACTGGGTGCCAGGATGAGCTCAGGGGGCTGGCTCAGCTGGTTGTGTTAGTGGAAACCTCAATTAACCCTTTAGATGGTGGCCCTGAAGGTGCTGCAGAAAGGGGCTAGTGAGAGGGGCTACCGGGAGGCTGCAATTTTTTGTGAGTTTAGTTGTTTGTATCTCTTCTCTGTCTTCCCATTTGGTGAACTCTCCCAGACAGCTGAGCACGGATAACTTTGGTAAAAAGGAGCGCTGTGATTGTATCATAGCAGGAGGGAGGGAGGTTGTTTTGTCAGTGCCTGGGGGGAATTTGGTGAAAGCGTGATCGTTTCTCAATGACAGCATTGTTGGTCTCTCTTGCAGCGGGAGTCAGCCCATTACTTTGGTTATGTATACTTCAGGCAAGTCAAGGACAGCTCGATGAAAAGAGGTTATTTTCAGAAGGTGAGTACTGAAACCAGATAGCTTGCTACTCTCCACTGGTACGTAGCTGTAAAAAGGCACCTATCCATAGCTGTAAAATAGCACCACTTCCTACGTGACACCCACAGTGTTTCTGCAGGAAACGGCAAAGGTCACGGAGAACAGGAATATGTGGAAAGTGGAATTCCAAACAAACCTGGATGCAGTTGCCATGGTGTGTTAATCACATGAGCAGTGACCTGCTGTCTGAATCATGAGATCCTGAAGTGCTCGAACATTTGCTTCAGTATGTACTCTGGCGTCACAGACAGTGAGAGGATATACTTTGTTATTGCAGTCTGTGCTAGTTATACCTTAACCCTACTCTTATTATTGCTTTAATCTTTCTTCGTCGTCGTAGCCCTCTGGGAATGGATTTCCTCCTGGGCTGATTGCTTCTAACCAGCAGCAGTGACAGTGCTGGTACCTCACCAACCTTGTCTCTGATCATAAATTCCTTTGACACAGACACTGGGAAAAAATAACATAAACTGCATGGTTATTTCAGCACAAATATGCAAAGTGCTTTGTATTATTCAGGCAGATAGTTATGGTCACTGCCTGAAAGAGGGTGGAATTTCAGACTTCTTGTAGAGAAGGAAAATATTTTACTTTGATCCTAAGATCCATTTTTCTCAATGGGTCCATGGAATTACTCTTTCAGTAGTGTTTTTTTCACATCAAAAGATGGCATTTTCATCCTCTCAAGCAAATGAACTTTCAACATCTGCTTTTCGAAGAGGAATGCTTAGTAGTAGATCAGTCTGGTAACTTGCTGGAAGGCGGGGACGCCATTCTGTCCCAGCAGTTACTTGACCTGCTCTGCTTTCTCTCCTCCACTTCCAGGCAGTGACATAGAGCTTCTGCCAAAGAGACGTGCTAATACAGAAATCACAGAATCATAGAATTGTCTAGGTTGGAAGGGTGACCTGGTCTAGATGACCTTTAAGATCATCAAGTCCAAATATCAACCTAACACTGCCAAACCCACCATTAAACCATGTCCCTCAGCACCACGTCTACCCATCTTTTAAATACCCCCAGGGAAAATGGGTTTCTTCATCTCCACTAAAGCAATGGGTTGATTGCTCAAAAAGCTGGAGGATTAGAGAAACTGGACAACATGGGGACCTGCTGGACAGATAGTCGGGCCAGGCTAACGTGCTGGCTCTTTGGTAGACTTACAAAAGTATTGGGCACATTGAATTCCTCAGTGAAGTATATTGTCATGCTTGGATGGTTTTGGTATTTCAAATGGCAAAGTTTTGCGTTGGAAAGGAGGTGTTTAAATGACTATTGCAGGGATTTTCACCGGATCCTAATTAATGTGTTTATTAATGATTAGAGGAAGAGAATGTCTTCTTCTCTGGAGATATTGAAAACCCACCTGGACACATTCCTGTCCAGCCTGCTCTGGGCGACCCTGCTTTAGCAGGGAGTTGGACTGGATGGTTTCCAGGGGTCTCTGCCATTCTGTGATTCTGTAACAATCAGCATAGTAGTGAAAACCCCCAATGGGGCTGAGTTGGAAAAGTTGTAAAAAATGGTGATATATTTCACAAAGAAGCATTAGAAAGAAGCCGGAAGGATAACAAAAAGCATTGCTGGAAACAGATTAGCATCATTTCAAGTTACTGTGTTTCTTCTTCCCCAGAATTCCTTTATTTTGTTTATCTACCTAATTTCAGTTTCAGTGGTCTGCTCCTTTGCACTTCTCCATCTGATAAGGTTTATTTTTATTTTTCCTCCCGTCGATCTTTTGCTAGGTCACGATCTCATCCCTCTCAGTTGTGGTGGCTCCCTGGTAGAAGCTGCCAGCTCTGCTTATTCATTAAACAAAAAACTCCTGTGTGGATACCCAGGGTCTCCCAAAGCCTGAGGGTTCAACAGCTAGGTAGCTAGTGAGAATTCCACCCGTAAAAGTGCTGCTTTTGAGCTCTTTCATGTTCTTGATGTTGGTTTTTAAGTGTAGCCCTCTAGTAAGCAGTGTAAGTATATGCAGTGCTAGAAATGATCATGTCAGGAGGTCTCTGACTCCTAAATGTTCCTTTTTTCAGTCTTTGGTGCTGGTGTCACGCCTTCCATATGTGAACTTGTTCCAGTCGTTGCTGCAGCTGATTGCTCCGGAATACTTTGACAAGCTGGAGCCGTGCCTGGAGGCAGGTGAGCAGTCAGATCTAGGAGGCGGGGGTTTGCATATTGAAATCCTTCAGAGGTTTTGTCAGGAGGTTCCTGAAAGACAGCTGAAATGTTCCAAATTAGTTCATTCTTGAACAAATTCCAACAGGGAAAAACTTCCATCCAAGTGGTTGGCTTGTCAAAATTATAAACAGCTGTAAAGGATGCATTAATGGGAAATGTCTGACAACCTTAATAGATGATGCTGTCAGTTTTGCATACAATGTATTCCCAGAGAGAGGAAAAAACTGCTAATGCTACATCTCTGTCTAGGTCTTTATTGCACTGTTCGACTTAATTATGATTTATCAACAGTATAGTGCTGCTGGTCCTGCGCTGGAAACAGTGATGCAGACAGAAGTCTGGTGTCTGATAAACTTGCACAATTATTTGATATAGTGTTTGTTTGCAACTAGCCGGGGGGACATGTGAACTAGGAATGAGCGATAATTAAGCTGGCAGAACTCACAGGACCAGCTGAATTAGCTGTATTGTCCTTCATATTAAACTTTTGTCTTTACCTGTGTCCCTGCAGTGTGCAATGAGATTGATCAGTGGCCGCCTCCTGTGCCAGGACAGACTCTGAACCTTCCAGTGATGGGAGTTGTCATTCAGGTACTCGTTGCTGATGGCCCGTGCTCAGCAGCAGGCTGAGGCAAACTGGGAAGTGGAACGTGTACTCCCTTTGTTTCAGGATGTTAAAATCACACTTTAGTCTAGATTCTTTCCCTTTATTCCTAACATCTGTACAATTAGAATTAATAATTGAGGAAGCTTTCTGTTGTGAGTGGTTGTTAGGAAAGCAAGCAAAGTGTGCGTGCATGCTAACTGATTCCATCTCCCTGGATAATCCGTTTGTTCTTATTTGTAATCTAGGTGAGAATCCCATCAAGGGTGGATAAACCAGGATCAAGCCCAGTGAAGCAGTTCAACCAAGAGGTGAGATGAAGCGTGGCATGACACAAGCCAGCGATGAGCAGAGTCTAGACTGCGAAGGGAGGAGGGTGGAGGAGGACTGGAACTCTTTCAGCCTTACCCTATTGGAAACCACTTTGTCCTGGGATTAATGTGGTTTAAGCTACCCGTGTGGTTTCTGCACAGGATTCTGCACAGAATTTCTGTGCTTCAAGTTATGAATGTGCATTGTTCTCACAGTTTTTGTTCACCTTGCCTTTCCTGGGAATTCATGCATAGGTAGGTCTCCATGAGACCCTGCCTTAGTCTTCTGTGTTGTTTTGCAGTATTTGCTGTCTTAGCATCTTTACTGCTTTGATTCAGCTTTGATTTTGATTCTTGTTAATTTAAATTTTCCCCTTTTTCTCTCCTTTGAATAATGTTGTCATCCCTCACAACTTTTGGTACCCATATTACTAACCCTTATTGTCTCTATCTGTATCTTAAGCTCTGTCTTCCGCCAGAGGAAACTCTAGAAAATAAAGGAGCAGACATGGGAGGTGATTCAGATCTTGAAAAGAAGGGATTCTTGGTTACCTTATAGGAAAGGAAATTCATTTGGACCTTGACTGCTCAATCCAGATCTATTCCTGGCTCATACCTCTAAGTGTCAACCTTGTTCTCTTCTTTTTGTGCTTATTGCAGAGGGAGCTACTTTGTGATTGACGTGGTCAGTTTAGACGGCATTTCAGTCAGGATGCTTCCATTTACTAACAGTTTTGGGTTTATTTCTTTGTTGGTTTTTTTTTTCCTTCCTCATTTAGAATCTGTTACCAGCCCCACTGGTTCTCCCCAGTATTCATGAACTGGATCTTTTCAGGTGAGAGCCACCATCCCCGCAACCCTCTCCATCTGCTTTCCTCTCTCCCTGCTCCGAGTATCCTATAAATCATAGGGATAATGAAGATGTGAAATGCGGAACCAAAAATTGTTGCTTTGCAGAGTGTCATTTAGCACAGGGGGCTTGCAGAGCTTGTGCAGTGTTTGAACCTGTGTGCGCTGCCCTTAACGCAACCCCCCCGTATCCTGGTTAGAGGAGGCTTTCTTTTCTTGACCTCGGCTGCTGATCAGCTTCAGCTCTGAAGCATACACACTGTGTGTCTGCTCCAAACTTTTTAGCACTGTAGGTGCTGTTCTAATAGACACTCATCTGCTGTAATCCACATGCGTTTTACGTTGAATCATAGAATCACAGAATACCAGGTTGGAAGGGACCTCAAGGATCATCTGGTCCAACCTCTCTTGGCAAAAGAAAGCTTTGCGTAGCTGAAAACACATACTGAGAGCAATATGACCAGCAGGTTGCTTTACATTGCTTAAAGCATTTCCTTTAAACACGTATAAAATGGTTGAGGAGCAGCGTGTGTAAAGACACGTGGCACTCTGTTACGGGATGCCAAAGATCAATCCTAGATTTCCAATTCCCAGATAGTTGCGCATCTGGGTAGACGTACATGCAATAACTGTGTCCTGTCTTTTCTGAACTGTGATTCTAACCTCGTTCTTCCTTTCACCAACAGGTGTTTCCAGCCAGTGCTAATCCACATCCAGATGTTATGGGAGCTGATGTTACTAGGAGAGCCAATTGTTGTAATGGCACCATCCCCTACAGTTTCTTCAGAAATGGTTCTGGCACTTACCAGGTAATGCCTTCAAATTCTGAGATACGGGTAGATATAGTAATAAATTCTGGCAGTTTTTCTCTTTCAGATCCACTCTTCTGCTGATACAATTGTTCTAGATTTAGTTTGCCTCTGAGACCATGTGAGACAAATCGCGTAGCAAGAGAGTCTTGCGCATGTTCGACCAACGGTAGAGAAGTGTAAAAGTGACTCTCCTGTGTTGGGAGATCTGATGGTTCATAGCCCTGAGGAGCTTTGTCTCCCCAGCTCTGAACTTTGCTTTAGCAAAAAAAAAAAAAGCCTGGAAGTCCTCCAAAGTGTTACCTCTGGCAGGACAAAACACTGCTCTGGGATATAAACCTGATGTAAACACACGTTCCTCCTCTGTGAAGTTTATAGGGCAACTGTTCTGTCTGTTGTTACAGCTGCCTTGCTCCTCTGAGGTACTGTTGTGACTACCGCCCCTATTTTACTATCCACGACAGCGAATTCAAAGAGTATACCACCAGGACACAAGCTCCGTAAGCAGCCAGTAGATCCTTGCTACCCACTTGCCACTGTCTGTGTGAAGGAAACCCTGAGCTTAGCATTGTTCTGTGTTTTGTCCCTCTCTTTCTAGGCCAAACATTGTTGTGGGAGTCACAAACCCTTTCTTTATCAAAACTCTCCAGCACTGGCCACACATTCTTCGGGTTGGGGAGCTCAGGATGTCAGGTAAGGGTGGAACCGAAGTCCTGTTGTGCTGGTAGACCTTGTTAGAGGCGAGTAGTGAGCTGACAGTTGCAGTGCTAGCCATCGCTTTATGCATCTTCATTCCTGTGAGAATTCCTGAGAAACCAAAGGGAAATCTCGGCTCTGACTCAGTCGACGTGCAGGATGAGCGCAAACAATGGTGAAGACAAATTGTTGAGAGGGCAACTTGCTGTGTTTTTTTTCTGAAGCATTAAGAAATGGAGAAGTCCTTTCTGGGCAGGAAAGAGAAAATTGCACAGAGAACAGAGAGGTGGAGAAAGAGAGAGAACAGAGAGGTGGAGGGAGAGACTCTGATTGTTATCCTTGAAGCCAAGAAAACCCTTAGGTTGAGGAGTAGGGGTTTTTGCAATGCCTCCTTAACCTGTTCCTGTTCCAAAATTTTAGCAGAAAAGTTAGCAGACGAGAGGGCTTATGTGAGGGTGGAGTTAAGGGAGGACGTGACTTAAGATGTAGAAGCGTAGGACTGGATGTTCTCGAGTGCAAGGTCTCTCACGTGCGTGCTGTAGCTGTGAGGGTAGATTGGGAGCCTGAACGAGTCATTTGATGTCTTTCCACAGGAGACCTGCCCAAGCAAGTTAAGGTGAAGAAGCTAGCTAAACTAAAAACTCTAGACACAAAACCAGGTAAGTCCTCTTGTCAGACATCATTTAATTTTATTTACCTTTCCACAAATGGGATTTTGCAGGCTTCGCAGGCATGTGAACGTTGCACATGTTATTCTATGTATCTCAACAAACGGACGTGTTGGTGTTGTCATCTTCTCAGACTCGGTGTGTGACACCGTTCTCTGTAGTGGCATCCCCCTTTAATACAGCAAAACTGTACGTCTTTGTTCTGAGGCTGAAAAAGCCAATTGAACAAATTATTTAGTGTTGGGAGAACTTCTAATTTACTTGATTTTATTTCATATATCATATCTGCTTTTTAGATGCGATGGAAGTCAAAGGAACTTGCTTACCTAGATACAGCTGTCTGTCGCTTAATTAACTGTTCAGCCCAGGCCTAGCCTTAAGCTGACTCCAGTAAGTTATCTCACCATAAGCTTAGCATAAGAAGGTCCTTGAGTTAGTTCAGTGTCATAGAATCCCAGAATCCCAGGTTGGAAGGGACCCCAGGGATCATCCGGTCCAACCTTTCTCGGCAAAGGCACGGTCTGGGCAAGACGGCCCATCACCCTGCCCAGCTGGGTCTTAAGAGAGTCCAACAACGGGGAATCCACTGCTTCCCAGGGGAGATTATTCCAATGGTTGGTTGTTCTCAGCGTGAAACATTTTCCTCTTGTGTCCCATCGGAATCTCCCCAGGAGTAACTGGTATACCCATGACCCCACGGCTTTTCCATGCGACTCCTTGTAAAAAGGGAGTCTCTGTCTCCTTTGCAGCCACCCTTTAAATACTGGAACGTGGTGATAACGGTCTCCCCAAACCTTTTCCTGAGGCTGAACAAACCCCGTTCTCTCAGCCTTTCCTCATGGCCGGCTTCCCCGGCCTTGGGTCATCTTGGTGGCCCTTCTCTGGACCCTCTCCAGCCTGGCCACAGCTGTTTGGTGTAGCGGGGACCAAAACTGGGCACGGTATTCCAGGTGTGGCCTGACCAGTGCTGAGCAGAGTGGGATAATGGGTCTTTCTCTCCGCTGGTGATGCCCTCGGTGGCGCAGCCCAGCGCCCCTTGGCTTTCTCTGCCGCAGCAGCGTCCCGCTCACTCATATCGAGCTTCTTGTCACCGGGACCCCCAGGTCCCTTCCCACCGAGCTGCTCCCCAGCCGGGTAGATCCCTGGTAGTGTCCTTTAATCCCACTGTGACTGCTCGCTGCGTTAGCAATTTCATAAGTTTTGTAATTTCTTTTTCATAATTTTTGTAATGATACACACACACAGAGCTACCAGGGTTTGTGCTAGGAATTTCAGTTCTGGTATCCCTGCACTGTATAGTAACATATAATCTAAAGCCTCCTCCGGATACATGGGCAAAGTTTTGGTTTTAACTTCTGTTTTTTTCTGGTTGTGTTTTTGTTTGTTTGGGGTTTTTTTTCACTGTAGGAATCTATACTTCTTATAAAACATTTCTTCACAAAGACAAAACCCTGATCAAAAGACTACTAAAGGTAAGCAGTCGCCACTCTGTCCTGCATCCTGTATGTCATTATGGGAAAACCGTGCCAACAGCTTGGTTTAAACAGACGAAAGTCTGCAAAAGGAACAGACTTTTTACAGCATGTAATGATTTAGTCAAGTATACTTGGATATGTTTATCATGCCAGTTTTAAATTTCTTCACTTAATATCATGGATTAAATGCTGGCACTAATGATAACCTAGGGGAGAACAATCCTTATCAAAAAAAGAGTCTGAAAAAACAGACTGTGTAGTGAAATGAGAGTGATATGTTCAGCTAGAGAGTGGAATATGTATTTTGGGCGGTACGGTTTTCCAGACCACTCTGGGCTGGTTTCTTACAGCTGCGGTGTTTGCAAATTCTGTGTCTATCTGCATAGCAGAGAATAGCACCTTTGTGAAGGCGCTGCTTGTGCTTGCAGGGGATTCAGCGGAAACGCCCGTCTGAAGTCCAAAGTGCCCTTTTGAGGCGTCACCTCCTGGAGCTCACCCAGAGTTTCATTATTCCTCTGGTGAGTTGAGCAGAGACTTGTCAGCGTGGTGTAGAGGGGAGGGGAGGTGAACAGGAGATGCTTGAGTGACAAGTTTGTGCTTGCCCTCTTTTATTCACCCATACCTGAGCGTCCATAATAGATTCAGGATGTGGCACTCCGTAGAGATGTTTTACTCCATGGAAAGGAACTAAATGTCTCTTGAATGCAAATTTCAGTAATTAGCATAGAAGTCTGCAGGTTGGATATTCAGCACACTGTGTGTGAAGACAGAACACTGTTTGGTTCCTGCGGTGAATGGGTGTTCCGTGTTATTTGATTCTAATGCCAACTCTTTACTCTTTCCAACAAGTAGCCAAAGCAGATATATAGGGAAGGGACAGGAGCCCCAACCGTTCCTTTTCCCCTCTAATGCTGGAGTTGAACCCATTGCCAGTGTGAGACCCTCCCCTCTGTCTTTGGGAAGCTTTTCTGTAGAGCTTGTTTCGGTAGAACTTGAGGCCTGTCCACGTGGTGCTCACCACCCCGAGGCAGACTTCAGCCAATGCTTGCATTCAAGGCCTTCCTTCTCTAGTCCCACTAGAAGGCTGCTGGTGGTTTTTTGGTGACCGTCCGGTTGGCCAAGTTTGGCTCCTCCGCTTTCTTTTCTACATCGTCTTAGGAGGTAGCACATGGGAGGACAGAGCGTCTTCTCAGATTCTAGTCCCTCCTGCCAACTTCTTCCCACCTGACCTTTTCTCACGTGGCGTGCTTGGGATTCTTGCAGCGTAGTTTTGTGACCTAGCCCCTGATGGGAAACAAGCCGGAACACTTAGGCTCATGTAAAACACAACTTTGAAGAAAAAAAAACAGAGTGGGAGGCTGTCGATTGTGCCTGCGATGCACTGGAGATGACCGTCACGCTCGGTGACCATGCAAGAGGCTCCTCAATTGATGTAACACCTTTTTTCTCTTCTTTTTTTTTTTTTTTGGGGGGGGGTGTTTCTTCTTAGGAGCATTATATTGCAAGCCTGATGCCACTGCAGAGGGCCATTACTCCATGGAAGGTGTGTTCAATTTTCCAATTGCTTCTGCTTTCCTTTGACTGCGGGACTGGGAATAGTTATGCCATATGCTGATCACATACTCTGATACTCTGTGTGAACTTCCCTCGTTGAAGGAAGAGGGTTATTACTCCTTTAAAAAGAAAAAAAAGCTGAAACAAACACTGGGACAGATGCTTCCTGTTTTGCAGTAAGCTTAGCTATTGTGAATCTAATTTGAATTTTACTAGCAAGGCTGGTGAAGGTGTTCATGCCTTTTTTGTTCTCATTGAGTCTGCCTTGTGCAGCCTCTTCCATTGTAAATGTGGACCTCATTCCCCCCCCGCCCCCACCGCCCCCATTTCTTTTGGGTGCTGTGTAATATGGTCTTTCTGTTGTGCAGAATCCTCCGCAGATTCGTCCTTTCCGTCAGGAAGATTTCATGAAGACCCTTGAGCATGCTGGTCCCCAACTTACCTGTGTACTGAAGGGTGACTGGTTAGGCCTCTACAGGTAGGGGTTTGGTAGTTACTCACCTTATCCCCTTAACGGCTGGTGCAGGTTATAATGAACGTCAAGTCCTGAATTAGAATTGGGGTCAAAAAGGGAGTTTAAGGAGGGGGATCTTATCGGGGATCTTATCCATACTTATAAATACTGAAAGGGAGGGTGCCAGGGGGATGGGAACAGTCTTTTTCCAGTGGTGCCCAGTGACAGGACAAGAGGGAACGGGCACAAACTTGAGCATAGGAAGTTCCATCTTAACATGAGGAGGAACTTCTTCCCTGTGCGGGTGGCAGAGCAGTGGCACAGCTGCCCAGAGAGGTGGGGGAGTCTCCCACTCTGGAGCCATCCCAAACCCACCTGGACGCCGTCCTGTGCCACTGCTGGAGGTGTCCCTGCTGTGGCAGGGGGTGGGACTGGGGGAGCTCCAGAGGGCCTTCCAACCCTGACCAGTCTGGGATTCTGTGATTGAGAGACCGGTCACCTCAAAAACTCACGCCTATGAAGAATGGATTCACTGGTAATGGTCAGGAAGAGCAAATACAGAGCAGAACCAACCCCGTGTTTCACATAATCTCTTAAATGAGGAGATACAGTCGGGTTTAGAAGCTGTCAACTCTCCACCTTCAGGAACTTAAACTGAGTCCTCACTGCTGGAGGAGAAGGAGACTCATCTCTGACATCAGCTATGTCATTTATTGTCCTCCAGGGAATCTTTCTTTTTGAAGTGTCCGGTCCTGGGCAGATGGGCTATAAAGACTTGCAGGTCTTCACCCAGGGGCAGTTGTATGTATGTGCAGCATCCAGGACGATGGCCATTTCACATTTACTGCGTGATGGCAATGCTGTTAGAACATAAAGGATGTGGGTTTGGGGGTTGGCCTAGATGATCTCCAGAGTTCCCTTCCGACCCTGACCATTCTGTGATTCTCTGTTTCTTCAGGGAAGAATTTAAGAGAGCGTGCAGGAGAGTTTGTCCATTGTTTTTGTAAAGGATCATTAGTTATAAATGGGACTGAGAAGACACATCACAATAAGAGTAGGAAAAATCCAGAAATTGGATACCCAATGGGAAGGAAAATGGGAGATGTATGGATATGGAAAAGGGGAAAAATTCCAGAAAATGAGCAGAGACAGTAATCATGGATTAGTATGCTTTGTTGCTGCAATAAAATTTATACCGTTTTGTGCTTTAATATATTTAACAGAAAACCAGCAGTTCTCCTTATGGTGTGGGTGTGGGAGACATTTAATTTTGGATGTCAAATATTTTGGAAAATAGTAACAAACAACAAGCTGGTTCAGTAGATTGGTTGAGGTTTGCAGGCAACTGATGCACGTGCAGAAGTTTACACATTCCAGGGTTCTGTGTGAGATTTTGTGTATATACTGTTTCTTGTGTTCTTGAGTCAAACAATTAAAAAATAAGTTTGTCTATCACAGTGGCATCTCGAGATTTTGGCCGGGTTTAGGACTCCACCGTGCTGGGGAGAGTGCATGAGCAAGAGCCCTCGAGGCTGCAAAAAGAAACTGCACAAACATCAGCGGAGTTGTGCTGGTGAAGTGCGCTCTGCAGGGAGCCCGGGGAAGTAGCTTGAAGAGATACGAAGTGGGCCACGCGCAGTGGAGGAAAACGCTGAAATACAGCATTTGAGCTATGCCTACTGTTAACCGAGGAGCTCCAAAGATCGTGCTGCTAAAGGGGCTGTTGCTCAGCTCTATGCAGCATCTTAAACGTTCTCATCTTTTCCTTTCTCTGCTGCCACAACACTTGTCTTTCAGTGGCTTTTCAGTCCCATTTTGAGTTTGATCTAAAATTCTGTAACGCTGTGAGATAAAAACAGGTATTGTGCTGCCCCCTGCGCCTTTTCCTGCGTAGCTCAGTAAAAACACAGAGTTATTACTGTACTGCACTGGAGAGGTGTAAAGCGCACAAGCTTTGACGTAGCCTAGATGATACCTTGCTGATGTAGGAGACGTGTAAATCACCAGTTATGTGGGACTTAGGTCCGTGCTAGCAAATGTTTGAAAGCTTTAAATATCAGGAGAGGAGAGGAATTAAGCAAGATACTGCAGAGGAATGTGAATTGTGAACTTCTTCCCATGTTGAAGCCTCCCAGCTGTCATAACTCCAAAGGAAAAGGCTGCAGAGGGCAAGGAGCACCGGTCCGTGCGCTGGCTGCGGCGTGAGCGGCTGCCCAGGAGGCCGTGAGGCTGGCGGGGTTGACCCTCTCTTGGTGACAATCTGCTAAAGCTGCTCAGCTCTGTCGCATTAACGCCCGATAGACGAGAAGCCTCTGGAGTAGACAAGATACGAAAAGAGCGTATTAGCTCCTAATCGGTTACCCTCCTTAATGGCCCTGTGAATCAGAGTGTCTTTGCCTCTCAGGTCTGTGTCTGCTGCAGTCGGAAGGGGAATCTGTGTGCAATGGAGCCGGAGTGCTTCCCTGGATCCCCCCTCCCCGTCCCCTTCTCAGTGTCACCTCTCTCTCTGCAGGCGTTTCTTCAAGTCTCCCAACTTTGATGGCTGGTACCGTCAGAGGCACAAGGAGATGACCCAGAAGCTGGAGGCCCTTCATTTGGAGGCGATCTGCGAAGCGGTATGTTCCAGCTGCAGGTATTAAAACCGACGCCGCACCGTACCTTCTCAGCCCTGAAACCTGGGCGGTGAGGGCACTGCTGCCTTGGACGCTGCTTGTGGCCTCCCGACTCTGCGCTGAGGGATGGAAACTGGAAGAGGGGAGATTTAGACTAGATATCAGGAAGAAATATTCTATGCTGAGGGCGGTGATCCCCTGGCGCAGGGTGCCCCGAGAAGCTGTGGCTGCCCCATCCCTGGAGGTGTTCCAGGCCGGGTTGGATGGGGCTGGGAGCACCCTGGGCTGGGGGGAGGTGGCCCTGCCCAGGGCAGGGGGGGGACTCGATGGCCTTTAACGGTCCCTTTCAACCCAAACCATTCTATGATTCTATGGGGGACAGTGCTTTTTTTCCCTTGGGAATCGCAGCTCTGCCCCGTGTCTGTCAGTGCACAGGAGTAGCAGCACGTGTGGGGGACAAGAACAGGAGCAGCTTGGCTGCCCCGCGTTGTTAGCCAGCGCAGGTCCTGCTCTGCCTGCTTCTATCGACTATTTTTCATTCATCAGGCCCTTCCCAAGCCACCAGAGTGCCAGACTGGAAGCGTCATCTGTCGCTGGCTTCCTTAATGCCTAATGAAAATAGGTAGGATGTTTAGTGGTGACTGCTGGTACAATTTCTTAAACTGAGCAGCTGCTGGGGTACTCCCAGGAGCTCTGGCGTCCTACCCCCGTGCATCTTCAGCTGCAGCGCTTGCCCCCCTGTTCAGCAGTGCAGGTCCTCGAGCACGGTGTGGGGAATGCCAAAGCTGTCTCCTTTTTTAACAGGTCTGACTCTGGCACATAGATTTAATTCTGAGCACAGCACCAGACTCGCGGTGCTGACCGGAGGAGGGGAACCCTGCGCTGCCTGCCTATTACCGCGGCTGTCCTTGGTCTTCTCTTGCAGGGAAGAGCAGAATGCTGTCATGGTCAGAAAGCAGAGAGAGCTCTGTCTTGCTCGTTTAGGCTTAAATGCTGCGAGGAGAGTTGTGAAAGAGGATGAGAAACCTCCTCCTCCCTTTTATGTCAGGCTTTGCTCAGGGTTCTCCCTTGGAGAAAATCTTCTGTAAAGAAGAAATGTCCCTGAGGAAAGCTGTTCTCTCTCTTTAGAACATCGTGGCCTGGATGAAGGACAAGTCTGAGGTGGAGATTGTAGACCTGGTGCTAAAACTTCGTGAGAAGCTGGTAGGTTTTCCTCCCTTCTTCCTGCGCTCATTTCTTTCTGTCTGTATCTCTGTGGCAGGGAGAGACCAGGGACGTGGCTCGCACATGTTGCTTAGAAAACTTTGTGCTCGCTCCCCGATTTGGAGGACTGGCAAATGGGACAGTCATGACACTTGAGTGGTTGTGTAGAAAAGGATTCAAAGTTCTGACTTTGAAAGACTCTTTTTGTGTCCCTGAGGCTCAGGTGACAGGCTCCTGTCTGTCGTCTCGTACCCCGAACTAAAGAGACAGCATGAAGTTTGCTCAAAGCGGAAAGAGGAACTCTGAAGCTGTTGTAAAATTCCTCTGTTTCCCTCCTCTCGCTCCCTGTAGGTACGCGCCAGGTGCCAGCACCTCCCGGTGAAGGAGGAAACGCTGCAGCGCGTGGGTCTGTACATTGAGACCATCATTGGCTCCTTGCCGGAGGATCTCCAGACTGTGCTGCACCACCACTGAGCCCGGGGAAGGGACTCTGTTGGAGAAGGAAGGGCTCTCCCACCCCGCTCCGAGCTGCGGGCAGCTGCAGTTGCGTTTGGAAAGGAAAGTTCTTCCCTGGTCCAGCCAGCGTGGCCTGATCTGGACCACGCTCACAACTGTGTATGATTTTGAGCGTGTGAGCGTGTGGGTCCGAACTGTGGCAGAAATGGGGAACCGTGTGCGCTGTTCTGTCCAGTCCTGCTTTGGGGAGCTGGATTAGGGGACTGGAAATGAGAAACTGTTCCCTGTGTGGCTGTTAGTAGGTTTGGAAAGCGACAGCCAGGCTTCCAGCAGCATGTGATAGTCTGTGCAAAACACGCGCTGCCCATATATACACGTCCATCTTTGTCTAGTGCTTGGGCTCTCAAAATTTCAGTGCCATCAACCTGCCTGGAAGAAGCAGGACCAGCCCCGTACAGGGGGAGTTGTTTTCAGGATGATAACAAGAGAGATGCTACTCCCCCACATACAAATGATGTGGAAAAATTGTCACTGCCCATTCAGCAGCCTGACTCACGCCGGCGAGAGCTTCAGCTGTGGTGGGAGTGGGAGGATGAATTGCTGGACGTGGAATGTGGTTGTTTTTTCTCCAAGGCAGAGACAGAAGAAGAAGGGGCCGGTGCATCTGCGAGGAGCAGAGCTCTCCAGGGATCCTGGCAGGGTGCTGTGTGAATGACAATAGCTACTGGAGCTCCACAGAGAGGAGCTGGCCTCCAAATGTAATTTATTCTGCTTGAAAAATCAAGTTTGTGTGCTCTGATAATGTACGAGAGAGCTGGGGCTCTGCCTTGGGCAACGGGATATCTCGTGGTCAGCCCACTTGCGGATGAAACCTGTTGGAGAATCTGATCTTCACAGCCTGCGTCAGCCTCGCCAGGCGGGAGCTCACGGAGCGGCCGGTGCGTGGGCCCCGCTGCGAGAGGTGCCCGCTCGCCCGGCGCGGAGGTCGGGGGGAGGAACCTCTCTGGCTCTCTTCTGAGCTGAACGTAGGAAAGACTTGAGGCTCCCCTACCAGTTTTGGAGGCAGCTGCCCTCTGCCTGAGAGAGCAATCTTTCTGCCAGCTGCCTCGGAAACGGATTTACTGTAACCCGGGGGTGGTTGCTGCTCCTGTAACTGCATTTCGCCATCTGCCCGCCTGGCCAGGGCCTGAATGTTTGCCTAATGAACGGGTTTGAGGATGGGTCTGGCAGCCTGATGCTCTCCTGCTCTGTAAGCAGCCCTGGAGTGTCCCTTTGCCCGTGGCGGGAGAGTTCAGCGTTTCAGCCGAGCCCCGCGCAAACCTGTCGCGGCTGCGGTGGTGGCGGGGTGGAAGCCGTGCTGCTTCGCCTCCGGTCGCTGCCCCTTGCTGCGCGGCCTCGGCGCTGGGGAGGTGTCGGGGAGACTCGGAGGTGGCTGAGCCCTTGCGTTTTCCCCTCCGGAGCCGGGCAGGGCCAGCGCAGGGCCAGCGGGAGGCTGCTCGGTTTCCCACCGCCTCCAGCCCAGAAGCGGCCAAGCGAGGAGCCACGGCCGTCCGTGCCCGGCGTAAGGAATTCTGTACCACGCTCCTTCGCGGCAGCCCTGCCTGTACAGTGTATAGCCCGTGTGTGCGTCCGTGCAATAGCTCTGCAGTGACTGTGGTGGACCGAAGCACTAATGTATAGTAGAAAATACTAGTTTAAAAAAAAAAAATTAAGCCAAGCTGTGTCCTGTTTTTTGGGTCTGAGTAGATTTATTTGTTTAGGAATGGGGTTGCTGTGCAGAGGTGCTGTTGAGCTTGGTCGCTCGTCGCCCTCGGTCTCCATTAGACGTCTGGCCGGGGCTCTCGGTCAGCGTGGAGGCTCCTGTCTCCTTTGGGAGACTTCTCCGTAGGGTTCACTAAGCCCAGCCCTGCACAGGGCGACTCGCTCCCGCCCGCTGCTGCGCGTCCCTCTGCCCTACCCCCGGCACGGCGGCGGCAGCCGCAGCGCAGCGGCTGCGCGGGGCGGAGGGTCCTGCGGCCAGAAGCCGTGGGAGCAGCTGCCCGCCTGCGCCGCTTGGGCAGACGGATCCTGCGCATCTCGGAGGGCGGGTTCACTGCTGGCTGCCGTCTTTCCCCCCCTTCTGTACCCGGTTGAGTCCTTTTGGCTCCTGTGTGCTGGTTAACGCTGTTGTGCACTGTTTTCTCTCTACCCCCTCAGCTATGTCACCGCTCCTTTTTCCAAGGGCATGGAGTGATAGGATGAGGGAGAATGGCTTCAAACTGGAAGAGGGCAGATTGAGATGAGATATGAGGACAAAATTGTTGCCTGTGCGGGCGGTGAGCCCCTGGCGCAGGGTGCCCCGAGAAGCTGTGGCTGCCCCATCTCTGGAGGTGTTCCAGGCCGGGTTGGACGGGGCTGGGAGCACCCTGGGCTGGGGGGAGGTGGCCCTGCCCGGGGGGGGGGGGGGCACTGGATGGTATTTGGGGTCCCTTCCAACCTAAACCATTCCATGAGTCCTTCAAGGATGAGTTTGTCCTTGGTGGGTTTTGGTTCTCTGGAGACACTGTCACTCCTGGATCCAGCTCTTCACCTCTTTCTACCTGATTATTTTTGGCTTTTTGTCATCCTGGCCAGCTGCTCTTCTTTTTAACACCCTCCGGAGGTGCTGGGTTGTCTCCTTCCCTTTCGCTGGGCTGGGATCGGGGTGGCCCTGCCGCTGCGTGCCCTGATGGTGCCCAACGTGCAGCATCGGCTCTGTGCCTGCACCACGCTTGTCCAACGGCGTTTCCACAGAAACGTGCTGCTGCTGAGGTGATGGGGAGGGCCACCCGTGTTTTCATAGTCATGTGGTTTGTCTCTTTTCTGGTCCCCAACCTCCTTCCCCTTTTCCAGCCATTCTTTCCGCTGGGAACCTGCCAGAGTGGGATCCCAACTTGTCCTGCCCATTGCTGCGCATCTTCTCCACCACCGGTTGCTCCCGTTTCTCCCTGCAGAGCCTTTGCCCCCTGTAGCTCTCGCAATGGGTTTGTTCCTATTTCTCCTCGCGAGCCTCAGCTTAATTATTTTCTCTCCCAACCACCGCGGTCATACCACAGACACTCATGGTGCTCACCTGGTACCCGCAGGAGGAAGACAGAGGTGCTCACAGCCTCTCGGCCTCGTGACTTGTGCGACGCCCAAGCGAACACCGGCTGTGCTGCGCGGCAGCGACTCATCCCTCCCATCCTACGCGGGTGCACGGTCCCGCCCTGACATCACATGAGTCGTTTGCCTTCCCCTACTGTGTCGTCTTCTGTACCAATACAGGTCCTACGGCCCTGGGGGAGCGCCGGGAGCTGGGTGGGTGCATGAGCACACCCCTTCTCTGCTGGCTCATCTTCCTGTTGTCTTGTAGCCGTTCCTCAACAGCCCAAACATCCTCCTTTGGGTATTATTCCTCTTGACTACATGTGTTTAGCTTTGCATTCCTCCCGAGGAGGTCAGATCCTATTTCCTGCAGATCACACCCATTAGTGTCCTTCTCACTCTCCTACCTATGCTTCTACACTCTGTCCATTTTTCCCTCTGCCCCCCTCACCTTCCAGCAGGCTCTTCTGCTCCGCCCTGCCGGTGAGCCCTGGTTCACGTGCCAGTACCAAGAGCCTGGGACCGCGTCGCTGTCCTCCCCCGGCAACGTCTGCATTGTGCCGCTGGCAGCAACCAACGTTTCAGTGACGCCAACGCCTCACCGCCTCCTCACCTCCATTTCTGCTGGCATGGCGGGGGCCCAGCGGTCACCGAAGAGCACGCTGATGGGTGGCAGATGGGACGCTTCCAGTAGACAGACTGGAAGGAGCCACTGCCAACTCAGTGCCCGGTCCGTCCATGCTGCCCCCTCCCCTGTGTGACAGCTCCCCGTGTCCCCCATCACCCCACCGCAGCTCATGGTACGTGAGCCCATCTCGGCACCGTCTCCATCCCCAGCCTCGGCAGCTTTCGATGGCACCCCGGCTCTTGCCCTGAGCTATTTTCCCTGGGCCCGAGGTCCTCAAATGCCCATTACGCGATGGTTGTGCCACCTGAGGAGGCCATGGGGGTGAGCGTGGCACCACCAACACCCCCCGAGGGTTTGTCTTCGCACGGTGATAGTGCCAGAGCAGTCCCAGCCCCAGAAGCAGAGGTGGTGTGAACAAGCATTCGGGCTGATTTTAATGTGCCGGTGGAGGAGCTGGGGCCCGGCGGGAGGCTGTGGGGGCAGAATCATCCCCAGCCATGGCTCCTTCATCGCTGGTGACACGGCCTCGGCCAAGAGCCTTCCCCGAGGGAGGAAGGAGGCAAGAGCCGCCTGTTTAGAATCACAGAATGGTTTGGGTTGGAAGGGACCTTGAAGATGATCTCGTTCCACCCCCTGCCCTGGGCAGGGCCACCTCCCCCCAGCCCAGGGTGCTCCCAGCCCCGTCCAACCCGGCCTGGAACACCTCCAGGGATGGGGCAGCCACAGCTTCTCGGGGCACCCTGCGCCAGGGGATCACCGCCCTCAGAGTGAAAAATTTCTCTAACTTTGTTACTTATCTGACAGCAGCGAAGCCCAGGACCGCCTCAACTGTAACACCTTTATTTGTAAGCACCTTCTCCCGAGCCCTGTGGAGGAATTTGGATTGCTCTCTGGCAGAAAGCAGAACCGAAACAAGACCAAGCAAAACAGAAAGAACTGCCACCTTCCCCGGGGGTACTCGCCGCCGACGGTCAGTGGTGGAAGGTCTGGGGATTGCCAAACTGTCTGTGTGCCACCAGCCTCCTCCCACGGCACCTGAACGCTCGTGTGCCTGCAGAGCACTGCTGCTGCCAACAGCCGAGTCGTTCGCGGTGCCAAACAGGGGCATCCTTCCTCCAGAGAGCGCCTGTCCCATCGCCCGTGTGCCATCTCCCCTGCGGTCACTGCTCGTGGCGTTGCCCTCTGCATGGTGCAGGGGGTGGGAAGCCGGGCCGCCTCCAGCAGCGAGGGGCTACGGGTGGGCTTCCCACCGGGGCAGAGCCACCACAGCCACAGCCCCCCACCGCCGTCGGAAACCTGCCCACACCTCGCTCCAACCTTCCCAGGCACTGAGGGCCAAGCCCAGAGAGACCCTGTCCGGCTACGGCCGGGCTGCGGGGAACTGCCGGGGATGTGCGAGTCCGGAGGAGGTGGCAGCTTAGGGAACGGCCCCCAGGGACTCGTCGTAGAAAGCCTTGAGGCCCTGGTGGTGCTGCAGGGAGGGTCTCTCGCCCACCGCCTCCTGACGGAAGTTCTGCCTCAGCCAGCCGTAGACCAGGCTGTGCAAGAAGCCCTGGAGGGAGACAGTCAGAGCCTGCGAGAGAGAGGGCAGGGGCGAGCGCTGCCTTTATCTGCGCCTGGGCTGCAAACCCCATCGCCCGCCCCACGCCTGGCACCAGCCCGTGGGAGCGCACGGGCAGGGGGACACCACAGGAGGTGGCCTTCCTCTTCGTGCGGTCAACTAAACCCCGGCAAACGGCTGGGCAGAGCTGAGGAGCGAAACGCCAACCACCAAACCAGGGGGAAGAGCCCGGCTGGGCCCAGGGCTGACACCGACAACCCCTTGCCTTTGCCCCGCGCCCGTCCCGGGTGGCAGCTGGTGGGGTGTCACCAGTGTGGGCTGGTGGCACCCGCAGGGCTCACCCTGCCCAGAGGAGCATCGCTCTGGTTGGCAGGGACCGGCGCGCTCCCGCAGCCCTGCCGCTGCAGCACGGCCGCAGCACAGCTCTCACAGCCCCCCCGTCCCACCGGGGTCCCCCATCTCATCACCACTCACACGTCTGATGGGGACAAACGTCCCAGCTCTGGAGCGCGGGAAACCAGTTTTACTTACTGTAGCAATGTAGAGGACAAAGACTGAGGCGGGTTTGATGCTGGTGAAGGAGAGGAGCGTGAGGAGGAAGGCTGCGGATGGAAGACAAAAGGACACCCCTTGGTCTCCCTCTCTCTGACAACGCTTCATCAGGAGTTTCCCTCTCCAAGAGGCAAATGCTCTTCCCCTGTCACGCTCTATTTCCCATGGCACAGGGCTCTGCGCAGGACAAGCACGTATGGGTACAATGCAGTCCTTCCCACCACGCTGCCCAAGGACCTTGGGGAACTCGTTGCCACAGGTTTCTGTAAGGCTGAGAGCATAAACGGGCCCCCAAAGGGCTGAGATACTGATTAAAAGCAGGTCCAGCAAACACGAGCCACCCTCCGGCTCAGGAAAAGCCCATCGTTGTCAGAGCAGAGTGGGCTGTACCAGCCGCCGGGCGGACTCGACGCGGGTGATCGGGGCTGGCTGTCCTCTCATCCTGGGTCTGCCCAGCCGTGCTGTCCTACAGCCACCCGCAGGCTTTGCGGTCTTTCAACCTCAGCCTTGTCTCTCGGGCCCCGGTGCTGTCTCAGCTCAGGAATAAAGGCGCTGGAGCGTGCGCTGCGGTGGCTCATCCCTGCGGGAGCTGCACACCATCCAACCCCCTCGACTTGCCTGGAGCCCAGCAGAGCAGGAAAACCAGCTGGAAGTAGTGAGAGACTTTGCTGATGCTGCGGATGCTCCTGCCTGCAAAGCTGTCCTTCTCCAGGGTCAGCAAGGGCGCCGCGGCGTTCCTCCGGCACCAGAGCTTCACCCTGCGGTACAGGAGCTGCGTGGCGGGAGCGGCGTCAGCCGGGGCGCGCTGGCTGCTGCGGCCGGACCCCGCTGTGCCGATGGCTTACCGTGCAGCAGCTGAGCACCAGCAGCAGGTACAAGAAGAAGATCATTTTCCCCTCCAGGCCCACGTCCTTCCTACCTACATACTGTGGGGCAATGGGAAATCAGCGGGGCCATGGGCCAGCCCTGCCCCGAGCAGCTCCTTCCACAGGGGCTGAGCTGTGCCACAAACCCCACGGCACCACAGCAGCCAGCGCCAGGGCTGGGAGCTGCCCCTCTGCCTCTGCTCCAGCAGGGACACCGCTGCCCCGACCCTCCGGCAGCATCTGCCCACGCACCGCGGACCCGCAGCCTTCCCGCTGTCCTTCTGAGCCCGTCCGCCCTTGGCAGCGTTGGGGTCTGCTGGAGGGGGAGAAGGGACGGGCACCCGGCGGCGCTCACCTCGTAGCAGATATCCTGGGCACGGTGGATGAGGAGCAGGCAGCTGAAAGGACAGAGGATGCTGGTGGTGGTCCCCTAATGCCACGGCATCCTCCCTGGGGCATTTCTTGATTGCTTCCCCCACCCCAAAGCCTTCACCACCCGGCGGTGTGCCCAAGCCCATCGGGAAGGGGGTGCCCACCCCCGGCTCCCCCCTCGGGGTCGGGTACCTGGAGCAGTACAGGCTGTAGGTCTCATCAGAGCGGTTTCCTTTCCATGGTGCGATGGGCTCAATGTGTTTTGGCGCGATGTCGGTGATGGAGGTGCCGCGGGCGATCAGCTGTCCCAGCAGGGTGAGCGCCGGCAGCAGCCTTGCAGGGAGAGCGGAGGTGAGCGTATCCGTCCCGGCGGGCGCTGTGCCGCAGCCCTGCTCGGGGTGGCGAGGGGCCGGCGACGGCAACTGGCACCTACCAGGCCAGGATGTAGGGCAGCGCCTGCCACGCGCTCTCCAGGCACCCGCTCCTGTCCTGCAGGGAGGAATCCACCGGTGACCCGGCGCTGCAGGTCCCGCAGCAGCTGGAGGTTCCAGCCCCGCTCCGCCGGGACGCAGGGTGCAGGGGAAGCCACTAACGCCAGGGACAGGGGCTGCCCTGGGATCCCCCCGCTGCTCCCCGGGTCCCGGACCGGCTGGGTGCGGGAAGGGCGATGCTCGGCTGCATCACGGCTGAGGGCCACCGACCTGCAGAGCTGCGACATGCCAGGCTCTCCAGCCGTGGACGGTGCGGTAGGCTTCGTACGCGTAGACAACGACCATCAGGAACGAGACCGCGTAGAATGTCTGGGAGAGGAGAGGGAGAGGAGAGGGAGAGGAGAGGGAGAGCGGGCTCCTGCTGCGCCCCGCGCCCTGAAGGCACCTTCCCCCTCCCCTCCTCGCGCCCTGCACCCTGGCGTCCCCGCTGCCCCCGGCAGAGCTGTGCCAGGAGCAGCCGTGCCGCAAAGGAGCGGCTCTCCGAGATGCAGCATCAAAACCAAACAGCCTCGTGATGTCCCTGCGCCCACCCCAGGGAGGGGGACTGGGGGGCCCTTCTGCTGCAGCAGCTCTGACCGCCCGGGTCCGTCTGTCCGTGCTGGGCTCTAGGTGGCATGGAGAGGGCTCTGCCCCTGTGTGCTGTCAGCAGGCCTGCAACTGCGGTGATGGTCGCCCTGTGCACTACGCAGCCGGGCAGGCCGGTACGTGCAAAGCAGAGCAGAGCCGTCCCCGCGGTGCTGAGCCCCTCCTGGTCCCTGTCCCCGTGCGTGGCTGAGGCAAAGGCCCCGTCGCCAGCGGGATGAGCCTGGTGGCACTGCCCGCCACGGGGTCCGTGCAGGAGGAGCCGCAGGCGCTGGGCGAGTTTGGGCACAGAGGGGAGAGCACGTCTGCACTGGGAGAGCCGCGCTCTGCTCTGCTGTGGGGCACGGGAACGGCTGCGTTTGGGTTCGCCATCCCAGAGCGGGCGGCAGGGCACAGCGGGGGTGAGAGGGATGCTGGGGGGGGACACGGTGCTCTTCTCACTGGGGCTGGGGAGAAACACAGCACATTCCCCCAAGGAACCAGCCTTGGGGGCTCAGGACAGTGACGGGGGAAGAGGAGCCGTTTCTCGGTAGGAGGAACAGTTCCCCACCCCGGGACTTCCCCAGGGACACTCCAGCCCGCAGCGGCGTCCCGGCTGTTCCCGGCAGTACGGGAGGAGAGGCCTGGCCCCGTGGTGCGAGCTGACCCCTCACCGTGGCCAGCATCCGTCCACAGGGGCAGGCAGCGTACGCCGGGATGAAGAGTGGCGCTGGCAGCAGCTGGATGGTGGCTGTGCCCAGCAGCGCTGCGGCGGCCAGGAAATCTGCCAGGGCGAGGAGGAAAAGGGGGCGAAGCTGGGGGACGGGACACAGCGTTAGCTCCGGCTGGCAGTGTCACCCCAGCGGCAGCAGCCTCTCCCCGGCTCTGCAGAGCTGCCGCGGCCACGTCCCTCCCCGGGCTGGCCAGGAGCGGAGCTGGGACCGGCTGCTCTCCGGGGAGGTTGGTGCGAGGGTTCTGCATCTCCTGCCCCCTCCAGCCCCACTGTGCATTAAGCCCAGCAGCAGCGGTGCTGCCCCGGCTCTGCCTCGGGCTCCGCTGGGGCTGAAACCCGTCCCTGTGCCCCTGGGAGCCAGTGGCTCCCAAACCGCGGCGGGCACCCACCTGGATGTGGCAGCATTGCCTCCGCCGGGAGGTGACGGCGAGGACGGACCCACTGCCCAGGAGGCTGGAAGAGACGGGGCTGGGGGTTAACGTCCCGGCGGAGCAGAGCTGCCGGTGTCCCAGCACAGTGCCTTCCCGCTGAACCCGTCCCGGTGGGGATCCCACGCTCCGCGTCCCCCGAGGCGGGCAGGGGGGTCCCCTCCCTACTGGGGGAATGGGACGGGGCAGAGACCCGGGTCGGTGCGAGGCCGGATCCCCACGCGCCGGGTCCGGGGACCGAGCGGGCTGCGGGCAGGACAAGAGGCCACGCGCAGGCAGGGCCACGGCTGCTGCCTCCCCGCAGTGCCGCAGGGCACAGCCGTGGCCGAAGGGCTGCGGGGCAGAACCCACCTCAGCAGCGCCGCCGGCACGTAGACGCACGTCAGCACGAAGACCTGAGGGAGAGAGATTGAGAGGAGCTCGGGCGTCCTGCAGCGGGGACGCAGCGGGACCCTCGGCTGCCCCATGGCGCAGGAGGACACAGAGCCCCGGGCATGGCCGGGCTCGCTCCCTCGGGCATCGCCGGCCAAAGCAGCGGTGGGTGGCCGGTGCCCGCGTGTCACCGCAGAGCGGGCAAAGCCGAGGCAAAAGAGGTGTCTTCCCCGAGAGGCCGTGCCCGGGGCTGGAGCCCTCGGCTGGTGCCGGGTGAAGCGGAGGGGCCAACGGCGGTTCCCCGGCAGCGCCACGGTGCTGCTGCGTGGGATGGGCACCTCGGCGTGGCTGCAGGAGGGGGTTTCCCTGCTGCAGCCCCCTGAGCTTGCCTCGCCGCAGTGCCCGGGTTTCCCTTGTGCGGGGCTGGGGAGCGCCATGAAGCTGCGTCCCGCTCCGGGCAGTGCTGCTGAGAGCGCCTCGCAGATGCGGGGCTGCCACGGAGGAACCGGTGAGACTGCCGGAGCCGGACGGCTCCCAGGGCTGGTGAGTCACGCCGAGACAGCGGAGCAGGAGCAGCCACGCTGGGAAGCGCCCAGATGGGGACGCGCAGCCGGGGCCCCTTTGCTGGCAGCCGTAGCCGCCTTTTGCATCACCCCACGGCGTTGCCCCCATCTCCGGCGCGAGGAAAGCCCCCTCGGCCGCGGCGCACAGGGAGGCCTGGGCAGGGTCTGCAGCGGTTGGCAGCGGCTTTCCCAGGTCTCCGCGCAGGGTTTCCCACAGGCACACACCTTTACCTGGTTGTCTGAGAGAGCCGAGGGCTGGTCCTCTTCGTGCGCCATGACCAAGCGGCTCGGAGCCGAGCGCCATCCCGTCGCCTCTCTGCCACCGGGCGCAGCCTGGGGTCCGGTCGGCTGCACCGCAGCAGCTCCTGCGATCGCTGTCGGCTGCGCTCGCTCCACACCCCGTCTGCGGGGACACGGCAGCGGGTCTGCCCGCGCAGCGCAGCTGGAGGAACCTGCCCGGCCGCGGCGGCAGGAGCTTCCCCACGGCCCCGCGGGCTGCTACACGCGAGCCCTGCGAGCAGGGAGGGGATCAGCCCCTCGTGCTTCCAGCACCGAGCCGAATGCGCAGCAGCCTCCTTCGCACCTCCCTCCTGCACGCCCTGCACGCCGGGCAGCAAGAACGCTGCAAGAGACGCAGCTCCCCGTGGGCACCGGGGGTGCAGACGCAAGCATGGCCCTTCTCCACCCCCTGCTCGGCTGCCCGCTGCAAACCAGCATGTGCAGGGCATCCCCGCAGCTGCTGCTGCAGGCGCAGGCAGACTTCTCCTTGCTAAAAAGGGAAACTGAGGCACGGGAAAGGGGTCAGCGAAGCAGAGGAAGCCTGTGCGAGGTGAGCCCCAGAGCCACGGCCAGTGCCGGGACCGCAGACGGCGCCAGCGTGCTGCAGGAGGGCCGCTCTGCCCACACCAGGAGCCCGGGCACGAGCGGGGCCGGGGCACCAGGAGGGCTCAGTGCAGGCGCCTCTGCAGGATGCGGCCACGACGCAGCCGCACCGCTGCTCGCAGCAGGAAGCTCTGGGAGCCCACACGCGCAGGGCAGACGCCGCCGACAGCAGCAGAAAGCCTGTTGGCGGGGGGAGAGGTGCCAGCCGGGACAGGCTGCCACCACGCCAGGAATGGCAACCGCGGCTGTGGCCCCCGATTGGCATGGTGGATTCAGACGCGGTGCAAAGGAATGGGCTGCATGCGGCAGGAGCTGGCACACGACTGCGTCGACATGCATGAAACGCCAGTAAAAACGTACTCAATGTGGGGAAAGGGTGCTCGCGTGACACCACGTCGGGCTCCCCGGGGAGCGGGGCTGAGCTCGCTGCCCCCAGCGCCGCAGCCTGCGCCACCGCATCCCTCCGGCTGCGCAAACCGCCTCCGAGGGCAAAGGAAGGGCTTTTCTCACACACCAGCAGCCAACGTAACACAGTGCCCAAGCGAAGGGGGTCAGACCCCCGAGGGCTGAGCGAGACCCCCTCCGCGGTGGCGCTGCCTCTCCCCCGAGGCGCTGAGCCCCCGCAGCCACGGGGGCCATGGGGACAGAGCAGGGGGCAGCTCTCGGCGCCCAGCGCCTCCGCATCCACTCGCAGGCACGGAAACGGGATGGAAGGTGCAGGAAAGAAGTATTTGCATTCCTGTACTCACCAGGACCTCAGGAAATCAAGAGTTTTGATAATTTTTTCCATAATTTTGAAATCAAGGGGTTTCTGATAAGCCAGCAAACATCTCCCCGGGGCAAGCGATGCCCGGTACCACCCAGGCCCAGCCAGACCCCTCCCCGGCCCTACCAGCGACCACCCGGCTGTAAATTCCCACTCAAGCGTGCAGACAAGGATCACCAACACCCAGCAAACCCAGCCTTCTCTCTCCTACGTTTTCTTTGTGCTCGAACACCTCTGTCCATCCACCTAACGCTGTCCCTAAGGCAGAGCGGGGTGTTTCACAGCCCCCATGGTGCCGCGCAGGCACCGCCAGAGATGCTCCTGCATCCCGATGACGTAACAGCAAGAGCAGGTCAAATTCACAAGCCAAAATATTTAGTTTTTTTTTTTTTTAACACCCGTTCAAGCACAGTTTTCGCAAGGCCAGAGGAGGAGATGACCACAGCCAGCAGCCAGGGCTGGTGGCTCTGCCAGACCCCAGCACCACGGGCAAGAGGTTCGGCAGTCCGGCAAAGCGTGGCAGCGCCGAGCCTTGCCGGTTGTGGCAGCGTGCCGAGGGAGCGACATGCTGGGTAAGCACACGGCAGCAGCCAGCCCACGCAGGGCACACCACTTAAACCACAGGTCACCAAGCAGCGAGCAGAGTTATGCTTCAAACAGGGTTTTTTTTTTCCACTTTAATTTCAGGGGTATCGGCTGACTGAGGAGGGGGAAGAGGGAGGGACGTGGGGGGCGGTCTGGGGGAAGGAGGAGAAGGGAGAGGGGCTGGAGGGGATCCGAGAAAGGAAGGGCACTGGGAGAGCTGCACAAGGGCGACGGCAATGCAGAGGACCGTGCTTTGGCAGCTCCTGGAGACACTCCCCCACAGCCGCCTCCTTTGGAGCTGCTCCTTTTTTCCTCCATCAGGTGAAGAAATGCTCCTTAAATCCCGCCGGTCACTGAGCAGCAGCTCCACGTGGTCCCAGCCGGACCCCATTTTGGTCCCCCTCACCATCACCTCCCGCCGACCAGGCTCTCTCCAGCCTGGCTGGCAATTTTTCCTGCCGCAGGAGGAACCCAGAGCTGCGGGTTGGGGGAAGAGCCATCTCACAGTGCTCCTGGGACAGCCATCTGTCCCACTGGATCAGACAACCATGGCAAAACCGCCACTGCTTGGGATCTCTTCTGGGCTACTTCATTCTCCAGGCAGAGGCTCTTCCAGAAGAGCACGAGGCAAAGGCAGAGCAGGGACCCCCTCGCAGCCAGGGCGGCAAAGCCGAAGCAGGAGGAAGCATCACCACCCTCAGGCGTTGTGGGACCGGCTCCTGCTGCTGCAGGGTAAGACTCTGAGCAACCCCCGTGGTTTCAGAGGCACCGCCTGATTCAACCTTTCCAAGCAGGGACCAGAGACCGGGCTCTTCCCGGCAGATCCCTCGGCTGAGCCAACACTCGTCTCGTTGAGAAGCGTTTCAAAGCCGAGGAGCCCAAGACCAAGCACTCCCTGGAACAAACTCTCCAATTTTGATCTCGTCGCCTCCGTTAGAGCAGCACATGGATCCTGCGTGGGACCAACCGCCGGTGCGCTCAGCCTGGCCTTTGCGCGGAGACAACGTCCATGCCAGCATGGGGAACTGTTGCCTGCTTGGCTTTGTCATCCCCTCCCAAGACCCCTGGCAGGCACCGGCTCTGCCTGGGGCATGTTTTCCCTGAGGATTTTTTGAGGAGAAATTGGCACCGAGGGTTGCATTAGCCGGAGCACTGCCCTTGCCTTCAGCAAGGTGGGATTTGTGGAGCGCACTCCAGGGAACTCGGCCACTGACAGGACAAGGACCGCCGGCGCAGCACTGAGAGGGGAAAGGACTCCGTCCTGCTCAGCTGCTGAAGCTCTCCACGTGTCCTGGGCGCCTGAATTGCAGAGGAAGGGTGCATCGGCTGGGGAGCCCCGCTCGGCTCCTGCGGCCTCTCAGAGCCCGCTTCCTCTGTGAGAAAACCAGCGCGCACCATGCTGGCCTCACCACGTGTGCCGGGGCACGCTCCGGTAAAAGAGCAGCAGCGGATGCAAAGCTGCTGCCGTGCAAGGACCGTGCACTCCAGAGCGAGCGGCAGAGACCGTGCGCTGAGCAGCGGGGCTTGTCCGACCCGAGCGGCGACAGTTCACCAACCCGGCCGAGCCACCAAGGCACCGGTGCTGCCTGGAGGAGCAGCAGCTCTCGCCCAAAGAGCTTCCCAGGCTGTGCCAAGGCCTCCCCCGGCATCGAGAGCCGCTCAATCACCCTGTTCGTTAACTCGGCCCCAGGACCTGCGAGAGGCCCGGGGATTGTTAAAACAAGACTTAACGCCGGTGTTTACAAACACTTCCCCTGTACTCTGGGACTGGGAAGTTGTGCTTTAGCAGCCAAGCTTTAATCAAAAACAAAGCAGGTGCATGAAAACAAAACTCAAGTGAGATTTTTGCCTACGCAGATGAGAAAGCTCGAGAAGCGTCAGTAAAAGCCCAGCTGGGAGTAGCCAGTTCCCAGGGCTGCAGGCAACCACCCAACATCTCTGGAACCAAAACATCCCTCTGCCCGGTTTTAAGAGAGCAGTGACCATTTAAATATCAGCACAAACGCTTCCTGATGGGCGCTTTTCCAGCAGACTCAGCCAGCACAGCTCTTCCGGCCTCGCCGAGATGCTCCTTCTTCCCATGTCGGATAACTTCATGCCAACAAGCAGCACCGGACACACAATAGCTGGCACACTCTTGGGTTTTTTTTTCTCCTGACCTTGCATACCCTTTGTTACAGAAAGCGTCAGCACCCTGTGCCAGACCTCAGGAGCAGTTCACCGCAGCAGAAAACATTTTGGACAGAGAAACCCTTCCTGCTGACCCTGCAGAACCTCTCCCACCTGCGGAGCCCGAAGCCCCTGTGCGAGCCCTGAGACACAGCTCCCCGCAGCGGGGAGGATGCTGCGCCCCTGGGTCCTGGTCCCACGGACTGGGCAACCAGTGGGTGCCCCCTAGTGGCCCCAGCACCCAGGGGCTCGGCCGGGGAGATCCCCAGGGACCCAGCCCGCCCCTCCGGACGGGTGGCTGCTTCCCTTGTCTCAACCACCAACCTGGCAGGGGGGAGAGGGAAGGCGAAGGGAAGGCAACAGGGTAAAGCCAGCCACTGCCCTGGACTGGTGAAAACATGGGCTTTGAGGGTGAAACAGCGCGTTCCCCTTCTCCAGCCTGTTGGCTCTCAAGGAACCCGAGTGCAGAGCTCAAACAACAAAAGGAAAATCACGTTCCTACCGCGGCAGAGAGGAGAGGAGCTCACTCGTGCCAGCGCTGGTCTCGCAGCGCGCCCAGGGGCAGGAGCAGGCAGCTCCCCCAGCACCCTCACACCACAGCTCCCCGAGACCCCGACCCTTCTCACGCAGCCCACCAATGTTCAAACCACACGCTCTGGTTTGAGTCTTGCAACCGTTCATACGACGCCTAGTACAAGCACCTTCCCACCGAGCCAGGGCGTTCAGCTCCGTCGTTCAGGGTCTACGCGGTCAGGAGCCGACAGACCTGGAGCACAACTGCAGAACGCAGGAACGCCAGCGGGGAGCTGACTGCGGTCCACCAAAGCCAGAGGTGTTTCAAAACATTCTGGCTTCCTTTCTGCCATGCTTAACAATTTGCAAGGAAGTTACTCAAGAACTTCAAGGTCTAGGCAGCAGCCGGCCAGGCCTTCATCCTCACAGGGTGTTTAGCGCAAGCTCAGGGCAGGCAGTGCCCGCAGGGCTGTTAGCTTCTGCCCCGCGCCGCTGCTTGCTTCTCCTATCCCAGCAGGAGCAACACCTTGCTACCAAAACCAACATTGCGGAACATTCAAAACTTCACCAAAACTCCCAAACGCTCAGAAAATGACTGCTTGAAGGATCAATATGCCTATTTCAGCCTTTCCTCAGTTTGCTTTCTGCAACACCCTGGTTTCCCTCTCACAGAGGGCCAGAAAGCTCAGAGATCTGCTCTACCAGAACAGCCGCGCAGCACCTGCTGGCGCAATGCTGGTGGGGAATCCTGGCTCCCACCGCTGCAGTTACGAGGGTTCAAACTGTTAAATACTTAGGATATCTTTCCTCCTTCCTGAGAAACACCGATAACTGCAGAGAGCATCCCTAGTCAGTAACGAGAGCACGCCGTAACACGCTGTGCCACCCGAGGGTCCCCAGCGCTGCGGGGAGCTGCTGTATCCGCTGGTATAAATTTGGCTCTAGATAAAAAAAACCCAAAAACTTTTGAGAAATTGCTCAAGGTTTTCTGCATTTGGATGATGCTGGTAGTTCTTCTGCATCATTCTTGCAGGCTTTCAGCTCTTTGTCTTATGCTATTTTAGCACCGTATTAAGTGCTTCCCCCGCCCTTTGAATCTTTTGAGTCACAAGCCTGTCTGGTGTTTGAAGATACAAGTGAGTTCCACTCTAATGGAGCTCCTCACCCTACGCCTGACAGGTAGGGATTTTTTAAAAATTGTGTTTAAAAAAGCATCAGTATCTTCACTTTTTTTTTTAAATCAAGTTCCAACTCACAGCAAATTCTCACACCAGAGCGCAAGAAAGCACTGTGATCCTAGTGGAATAGTTGGCACAATTCTACTTTAAATTAGTGCTAAGAGCACTAGTTTCAGCCCAATTCTTTGCTGAAAGCTCCCTGCTCCATTGCATGGTTGGAAAGAGGTTACACCACAAGTGAAGTGGTCTTAGTGAATGATCAGGAACCTGTTACTATGCGAAAGCAGTTAGGAATAAAAGCCACCATCTCATCTCTTCCCAGAAAGCCACCAGCTGCTGTACGCCGACTGTTTTGTAATAGTTTGCTTTTCTTCTGGGCTGAAATGCAGAATAGTCAATATGGCAGTGAGAGTCTGCTGGCGACCAAGAGAATCCGGCAGTGTCAAAAATCTGTAGACAATGTTCTTGAGGTACTCCAGGTTGGCTCCCTCTCTGCTCTTATCTCGGAAGTTCTTCTCAATTTCACTTTGAAGTGTGGATACCTCTTCCCGGTGCTGCTCCTCCTCAACCAAGATTTTCTCCTGCAGCTGGTGAACTTGCATTTCCAGCTTGTGCTTCTGCTTCCTCAGCGCTCCAATTTCCACTTCTTTGCGAGCCAGCTGCTCCGCATACAAGAAAAAGGTGGGCTCGCTGGTGGCGGAGAGATGAAGAGCCTGGGGGAGAATCTCTGAGGAATCATTACCTGGTGAGTCATTGCTAGCAACGTCAGTCCCTGACGCTAGGTAGTTTTTGGATCCTTGAAGCCCGTAAGGCAACGTGACAGATCTCAGCTGCTCCAGCTCTTGGTCCTTTTCTGCCAGCACCGCCAGCGCTCGGTCCCGCTGTTTGTGCATCTCCTCCTCCAGCTTCAGCGCCCGTTCCCTGTAGTCCAGCTGGCATCGCTCTAATTCCTGCTTATGAATTTGCTGCAGCTGGGACAACTCTTGCTTCTTGGCTTCCATGTCTTGCTGGTGCTGCTTCTCCATTTCGTCACAGGACAGCTGAAGCACAACATATTTCTCTTTCAGGTCAGCCAGCTGCTCTTGAGCTTCCTCCAGTTCTTTAGCCAGATTGCCATCTTTGGCTGACTTGTTCTTGAGAACCACTTGTGCCCTCATCTTGTACCTTTCAAACTCCTCCTTCAGCTGCTTCAGCTCCTGCTGATAGTACAAAGCAGTGGCCTTCTCACCATCCCCAGCCTCAGTGCCCTTTGGCAGCTCCAGCTCGCACAGCTTCTCGATGTCCAGAGCGGGCTGGCTCTTCTTAGCTGCTGCCTGCAAGAGCTTCTTCAGCTTCTCCATTTTATCCTTTAGAACATTAACGTCAAGATTGGATTCTTCCACCTGAATATCAACAGGGGATCGGCTGGAGGCAGCGATGGCCAGGGTTTTGTTCTCCAGGTCCAACTGTACGATGCGGTCCTTTAGCTTCTGAATGACCACTTGGTCTTTCTGCTTGGCTTTTTCGTAAGTGCCAAGCAGTTCGGACACTTCGGAGACTTGGCCCTCCAAGTCGGCCACTCGCCGCTCCTCCATCTGGGCGTGCTGGCGGAGCTGCTCCTCTGCCTGTGCGGTCTGAGAGCAGAGAGACACGGGAGGGACAGATTAGCTCAACACTCTGGGCGGGAGGCCTGCGCTTCACACGGGGGCTTAATTCTGCTCTGCTGAACTCCAAACAAGTGCAGGGCCATCCTTTCCCCTAGAATCCTACACAAACCACCACGCTGACTTGCCTTTCTATTTATTTATTTTGGGATAAAATAAACTAAAAGCATTTCTGCTTTTGCTCCCTGCTCTGCAGAGCTCCTGTCACCAGCATCATCTGCATTGCTGTAGGTGTGTGGGGGGGTGGGAAGCAGCAAACTCACGTCACAATCTGCTACAGGATCTTTTTAAAACGTGCGTGTACTCTAAAGCTTTCACACATCTAACTGCAATTTACTTAAATCCTCTGCTTTGTTGCACTGATATTAATATAATTCAGTGGTTTCTGAGAAGCTACAGCAAACTCCCGGTGTTCCCAGTTTTTACAGCTATTGAGATACGACTGACTGGACAATGGCAGCACTTGACAATCACCATTGTGAACTAAAACACAGCCAGAGTCCTGTCACTGTCACCTCTGTCAGAGAGAAGCTGTCGGAGACCACTTCCAAAAAAAGGGGCAAATTGCACTAAACTAGCCTGATGCTTCAGATTAGAAAGAAGTAAACTTGTTCCAGACTGCAAGGAGATGAGGAAGATCCCAGTCTGGAGTGTTTCCAGATGGAAATTCGGTTACTGGTGCCAACCCCTGAGCACGTTGCCCCACAACCCACAGAGTTCCTCTTTTCCACCACATCGCTCTTTCTAGCTCTTCGCTCTCCCCCTGCACGCACACAGGCTACAGCTTTCCTCCTTCTCTAGGGCGCTCCAGCTTCACCGAAGGTTAGTTTTCATAAACTCCTGTAATTGTACCTTGCATTGCACTGACATGCTTTAGAGAGACAAGACCATACTCGTTGCCATGGTGGGGCAGCGGAAGGGTCTCCCCTCCCAAGCCTGGCCACTGTCACACCAGACAGTAACATGTCCAGAGCCAACTGACACTGTGGAGGACAGTCACTGTGTAATCACCTCAAAGGTTGCTCCCAAATGCAGTGGTCACCACCCCCTGATTAATGACTTATATGCTGTATCACAAACAGCTTTTATTTTCCTCGGGGACTATCAACCCATCAAACAAATCCACGATGCTCTCATTTATTTCAAACCCCACAGACTCTGCGGGACTAGGAAGGGGAATTTGTGTTCCTCCAGCCTCAAACCCTGCCCCAATTACTGCGGATGCAGAGTGAGCCGTTCCAGGGCCCAGGCAAGGAATTACCTTCTTCATCTCTTGCAACAGCTGCACGTGGAAGTGGTTCTTAAGGCTGGCCATCTCCTCCTGCAGATCCTCTATCCGGGGGTCTGGCTTGCTGCTCTCCTCCTGAACAGCCTGCAGCTCTCTCTTCAGGTCTTCCACCTCCTGGCTCAGCTGCTTGATCTGCAGCTCATACCCCTCAGCGCGGTCAGCCATGCACACCCTCCCGGCCAACACCTCCCTGGTCTCCTCCAGCTTCAGCTCTGCATCCTGGCGCAAAGTCCTCTCGCTCTGCAGCAGCTTCTGTAGCTCCCGCAGCATAACAGCGTGGTCACTCTGTTCCTGGGCTCGGTCGTGCTGCTGCGTGATCAGACGGGCTTTGGTCTCGGCTAGCTGTTCCTGGACAGACTTCAGCTCCATCTCCAACTTCTCAGTCTCGTCCTCTGCTTTCTTAATGGCGTCATCCAGGTCCTGCTTCATCTTCTTCTTGTCTGCTTGGTACGAGGCTTCCATGCGGGACTTCTCCTGCGTGACTGTTGACAGAGCGCTGGTCAAAGTGGCCAGCTGGGTCTTCAGCTGGAGGACTCTTTTATCGGCCTCGCTAGCAGTAGATGACACATCCCCGCTGCTCGTGCTGATGCCGCTCTCTGAACCACTTGTCTCTTCTGATTTAAGAGAGGAAGCGGTGGCTCCAGGCTTATCATCCTCAGGCCCTGGTTCACCCTTGGTACTGGCCAGGCTGGCAGCAGTGTCTGCACTGGTAGCTGTCCCCACGCTATCTTCGCTGTGAACTGAGCTCCTGTCATCAGCACAATCGGCAAAGGAAGAGCTGGAGCTAGCCACAGACACAGGCTGAGCTCCGCTCAAGCCAATATCCGCCTCGTGAGACACGGACAATACTTTCAAGCTGGCTTCCAAGGCTTCCTTCTCTTTGAGCAGGCTCTTGTAGGCTCTAACGACATCCTTCAGCCGAACCTGGTACTGAAGAAGCTGCTTCTTCTGCGATTCAATAGTCTCCAGAAGATCTTTTTTACTTGGGCCACCTCCAAAGTTCATGCCAAACTTCTCCATGATTCATGCAAGCTGAAAGGAGAAAAACAGCACACAGGCTAAACGACCAGCAAAAACACATTTGTGATGGGCCGGAGCAGGCAGTCAAGCAGGACCACCCAGGACCCCACATGGTTAACGACTCTGTAATGTGCCTGTCAAGACGACAGAGCACTGAACCCTGCAAAGCAACCCTGCAAAGCGCCCACATGCCCCAGGGGCCGCAGGACTCAGTGCACAGGTCCTGCTCTGTGGGGAAACTCGCTCCTGCTAGGACTTGAATTCCTCAAGCTTCTCAGCCAGAGCCAGAGAAAATGCTTTAATGCCTCATACAGCAATATCTGCCACTGCAGCTGCCCCCCCTCAGGTCAGTCGGGGGGGGTTTACACCTACAAACGGCTCGATTTTTAATTTTCAAGGAAAAAAACACCCTCTTGGCCTGTCCCTTGGCAGCACTGCTGCCTGCTGTGAAGGTGATCCAACCACTGCCAGCTCTAGGTGGGGAGCCCCTGCTCTCAGAGGGCCCCATGGTAGGTCACGGGGGGGGTCCAATGCAGAAGACCTGCCGCAGAGGGGTGGGGTGCCAGCACCCAGGGCCAGAGAATTCACAGGGGGGAGTGAGTGTGGGTGGGACAGGGACATGGTGGGGTTCAGGGGGGTAAAGCTGCGGGGGAGGGCCTGGGGGCAGCCGCTGAGGCAGGGGGGCTGCGGTGCAGTGGCAGAGGGGCCGCAGGGCTGGAGCAGAGGGGCCGTGGAGGGTGGGAGAGGCTGCAGGGGTGCAGTGGAGGGACACGGGGGGCAGGCGGGGCTGACGGGCCGTGGGGCAGGCGGGGGGGGACCCATGGGGCCCGTGGTGGAGGGGGCGCAGGGGGCCGGGGGAGGGGCCGCGGTGGAGGAACACGGGGGGCCTGTGGGGCAGGGGGGGCCCTTGGGGCGGGGGTTGGGGCCCGTGGGGCTGTGGTGGAGGGGCAGGGGCGGCCCGTGGGGAGGGGGGGCCTTTAGGCATAGGGGGTCTCGTGGGGCCGTGGTGGAGGGGCCCGTTGGGCAGGGGGTTCCTTGGGGCACGGGGGGCCCGTGGGGTGGGGGAGGGCCTTGGGGCATGGGGGGGCCCGCGAGGCCGTGGTGGAGGGTCAGGGGGGGCCGTGGGGCACAGGAGGCTTTTGGGCAGCGGCGGGGAGGCCGTTGGGACAGGGGAGGCCGTGGGGCACGGGGTGGGCGCTGGGGCCGTGGCAGAGGGCCCAGGGGGGTTGCGGGGGGTCTTGGGGGGGAGGGAGGGGGGGACACGTCTCCAGGGCAACCCCCCCCTCCCCGCCCCCGCCTCAGGCCTTACCTCCGGGCCGGTACCGCCTGCGCATGCGCAGAGCGCCGCGCGCAACTTCCGCCTCCTGCCGCCGACGCGCACTGCGCATGAGCCGCCGCCGGGCCGCCGGTAGGGGTGTGGCCAACGGGGCGGGGCCATAAGCAATGAGGGCGGGGCCAGCCATCAGCGGGTGCGCCGGAGGGGGCGGGGCTCCCCAGCAGGGCGGGGCCATGCGGTGTGGTGCGGCGCCCGGGGGGGGCGGTACAAACCGGTGGGGGCGGGGCTTACCTGTGAGGGGCGTGGCTTGGCAGCGCAGGGAGCGGGGCAGCAGCCGGGGGCGGGGCCCGGTGCGCGGGGGGGCGGGGCCCGGTGCGCGGGGGGGCGGGGCCCGGTGCGCGGGGGGCGGGGCCCGGTGCGCGGGGGGCGGGGCTTGCGGCGCGGCGGAGCGCGGAGGCAGCGCGGTGGCAGCGCGGTCGTCCCGTCCCGTCCCGTCCCGTCCCTCCCGCCGCCGCCGCCGCCGCCGCCATGGGCCTCACGGTCTCCGCCATCTTCTCCCGCATCTTCGGCAAGAAGCAGATGCGGATCCTGATGGGTGAGCGCGGGGGCGGCGGAGCAGGGCCGGGCGGGGGATGGGGATGGGGATGGGGCACGTACCGGTACCGGCGCCGGTGACACCGCCTCCTCCTTGCAGTGGGGCTGGACGCCGCCGGCAAGACCACCATCCTCTACAAGCTGAAGCTGGGTGAGATCGTCACCACCATCCCCACCATCGGTGAGTGCCCCGGCACCGGGCAGGGCCCCCATCGTTCACCGGGGACCGGGCAGGGTCCCCCACCCTGCCTCTGACAGCCGGCACCGGGCAGGACCCCCTGCCACATCCCGCCCGCTGTGCTGCGCACCCGGGTACCACTCTCCCCTGGGTGTCCCCCCTCCCCCGATGCTCCCCCATCAGCTGGGGGCCGCCTGGGGTGAGATGTGCCCCATGGTGCCCCGGTGCCCCGTCTGCCCAGCCGTTACCCTCCCGTTATCCTGTGCCTGTCTGGGTATGGGGCTCTGCCTGGTGGGGAGCCTGGCTCGCACCCCAAAATACCCCTTGTGGTCCCCGGCACGGGCATCGGCACAGACCACCCGCCCCGGCCTGCGCCTGCCCCGCGGTGATGAAGACGGAGCCGGAGCCGTTACGCTGGTGTGGTCTGGCTCTGGTCCGGGCAGTGCAGAGGTGTTTTCACGGGCAGGAGGTTGCTGAGACTGCGTGGGCCCAGTCCGCCCGCGCGGGGCAGGCAGGGCAGGCTGCTCTCCTGCCAGATCCTGGTGCGAAGCCTCCGGTGAGGTGCTCAGCACCATCTCCTGTACCATCTCCCACGAGCTGGGGGAGGTGGGTTGGGAGTGGGCTGAGCCGCTAGGTCAGGGAGGTTGGTTACGCATGGTCACCCGCTGGCCAGTGCTGCTCAACATCTTCATTAGTGACCCAGGTGGTGGGGGGAGAACACCCTTGGGAAGCTCGTGGATGGTCCCGAGCTAAGAGGAGTGGTTATGCACCCAGAGGGTTGTGCTGCCATCCAGGGGGATCTGGGCAGGCTGGAGACACGGGCAGAGGAACCTCATGGAGTTCAACTGGGGGAGTGCCCTTGGAGAGGAACAGCCCCAGGCCGTGGTTCCTGCTGGAGAGCAGCTCCGGGGAGAAGGTCCTGGCAGTCCTGGTGGGAAGGAACCTGAGCAAGCACCGGGCATGTGCCCTTGTGGCTTGGGGCCACCAGACCCTGGGCTGCGCTGGGCAGAGCACTGAGAGCGGGTGGGGAGAGGAGCTCCTGCCCTTCCGCTCAGCTCTGCTGAGACACCTGGGGGTGCTGGGTCTGGCGCTGGGCCCCCCGGTGCAGGAGAGACTGGGACATGCTGGAGTGAGTCCAGTGCAGGGCCACGGCGATGGTGAAGGGACTGGAGCATCTCCCGTACGAGGAGAGGCTGGGAGAGCTGCTCAGCCCGGAGAAGAGATGGCGCGGGGGGATGTGTGTAAATCTCTCATGGGGGGAGCAAAGCAGATGGAGCCAGGCTCCCCTCGGCTGTACCCAGAGGCAGTGGGCACCCTCTCCCCATGCCCCTCCTGCCACCCCGCAGGGTTCAACGTGGAGACGGTGGAGTACAAGAACATTTGCTTCACTGTCTGGGACGTGGGCGGCCAGGACAAAATCCGACCCCTCTGGAGACACTACTTCCAAAACACGCAGGTACGCGGCGTCGGGGCAGGGATAAACTTCGTCAGCTGCGACGTGGCTGGCCCGGGGTTCCCCAGGGCTCCTGGCCTGATCCTGCCTGAACTGGGTGAGTGCGTGGTGGCAGGGAGCGCATCCCGGTCCCCGGAGTGGTGGCCCCACTGGGAGCACTGGGACAGCGTGTGAGTGTTTGCCCCGTCACCCCATCGGAGGGGAGTGAGGCAAAGGGGTCCAACGGAGGAGCAGGAGAGGGCGCAGCACCGTCCCCGGGGTGCTTTGGCTCTGCAGGGGGGGCCGGGTGGGCAGTGGGGCCGCTCTCCCCCTCGGTTGGGGGTACCTGCAGCCCACCTGGGATGTCCCCCTCTTCTCTGCGCAAGCTGCCCGCTCCAGCCTGGCTTCTCCCGCAGGGTCTCATCTTCGTGGTGGACAGCAACGACCGAGAGCGAGTGCAGGAGTCTGCCGACGAGCTGCAGAAGATGGTGAGTGATGGGGGGATTTTGGTCTGGCGGGGAGGTGGGCGTCCCCCATCCCTCCTCCCGCTCGCCCGGCTCTGCGGCAGCGCTGGGGTGGGTGCGAGATGGGACCTGGCTCTGCTCTGCCCACGACGTGGTGCCGGGGGCATCCGTCCGGAGACGGGCTTGGGGACCCCACAGGGACTCCTCTGCCGGGCGGAGGCTGGACCTGTGGGGATCAGGAGCAACTGCAAGGGTCAAAAAAGGCTGAGAAAATGCGGTTCTAGGTTTTACTTAGTCGGGGCTTTGCTAGCCGAGCGCCCAGGCCAGGCGGGGAAGGGGGGGGCCGCATCCAGAAATGACATCCGAAAGCCAGCCTGCGGCACGGGGGTCGTTTACTCCTCAGTGCGGCTGCCCGGGGGACCAGAGCATCCCTGGGGAGGGAAGCTGGCGCAGAGCGGAGTGTGTCACAGCCTGAGAGTGGGCAGAAGGGACGGGCAGATGCCCGCTGCCTGCTTACTGTTGTTTGGAGAGCGTCGTGCATGCTCTCTTGCACTGTCCCCATGGTGGTCGCTGTGCCCCCCATCCCCGGGCATCCCCTCGGTGAAGGGCAGGGTTGCTCCTGGAAGAGCATCCCAGTGCCACCGAGACCTCCAAGGCAATGATGTGGGCAGGAGGGCAGTCAAAATTCTGGAGGTGAATGGAGGAGCTGGAGAACCCTCCCAGAGCTTTGCGTGTGTCCAAGCCGGGTCTCGCTTGCTGGGGTGCCAGCGCTGTGGACGCTCACCGATGGCTCACCGAGAGCCGCCCTTCGGCAGCGCCCGGCTCAGCCGTCGCTGCTCTCTCTGCAGCTGCAGGAGGACGAGCTGCGGGATGCCGTCTTGCTGGTGTTTGCCAACAAGCAGGACATGCCCAACGCCATGGCGGTGAGCGAGCTGACCGACAAGCTGGGGCTGCAGACGCTGCGCAGCAGGACCGTGAGTGGCTGGGGTGCCGTCTCTGTCCCTGCGGGAGGGACCCGTGGGGCTGCGGGGCTGCTCCTGGGGCGCACCGGGCTGGTGATCTGCAGGGCCCGAAGCCCTTTTCTCTGTCTCCCTCTGTTTTGCAGTGGTACGTGCAGGCAACGTGCGCGACGCAGGGCACGGGGCTCTACGACGGGCTGGACTGGCTATCGCACGAGCTCTCCAAGCGCTAGCCTGGCCGGCGGCACAGGAACCGGATGAGCCGGGGACATCTCTTCCAACTGCTGTTTTGTTTGGTTTTCTTTGTTTTATTTTGGGGGGGGGGGGGTGTTTTTCCTTTCTCCCCAGGGTGGCCTCGTCTCTGTGTGTTTATCTGATAGGACTTGAACCTCAAGGACTCTTCGGGCAGCTCCACTCCGCGGTGCCCTGCCTCCGCCCCGGCAGCGCTGTGTGCTGGCCGCCCTCCCCACCTGCATGTGCTATCTGCGAGAGCTTGCCCGGGCCTGCCGGGGTGGCATGTCCCCAAGCGTCCCCGCTCCTCGCCCGGAGCCGGCGGTGGGGGCTGAGCGGGGCTGGGAGGCAGCCCCAGGCTGTGGGACAGGAAGGATCCTCCGGTTTATCCTTCGATAAACTTTATAGTTCTCTTTCTCTCGGGGAGGGGGCGTATGGCTGCGTAACGTGCTGTTGTATATGGAGTGATTAAACACCACCACTTTGTACCCTGCGCCCGGCGCGTTTCTGGCTGGCTGCGGGGGCCGCCTCAGAGCCCCGCTCCCCGACGCGCGTCTTCATCGCAGCATCTCTGGGCGCGGGGATTTGGGCTGGAATAAACTCCCGCGTGCGCTATGCTGGGGCACAGAGGAGGTGGGCAGAGGCTCCAGGATGCATTTGCGAGCTCATTTCTTCGTCCCCTGGTGCCAGGAGGGGGTCTGGGCTGTTTTACAGCCCCCCCGAGGTGCTGTCGGGGTGGGTACTGCCTCCGCACGGTGCCCGGGCTGGGGCCACGCTGGGGGAAAGCCCTGCAGGGTCGGCTCAGGCCATGTGCTGCAGGAGTGCTAATTGGGTTGTAATTAGTGGGACTGGGCAAAGCCAAACCCGACGGCGGCCGTGCTGTGGCAGCGAGGGGCCGAGCCGCGGGCACTGGGAGGAGGGGGAGCAGACTGGTGCTGGGAGCCCCAGGCTGGCTGGGGGGAGGCAGCAGACACGGAGCATCCCTGGGGACCGGCAGCGGCAGTGCCACGCGTGGCCAGGGCAGGGGGGGGTCTCCCAGCAAGGTGCAGCCGCGTGCTGCATGACCTGCGCTCCCTGCACGGAGCTGAGCCCTGCGCGGGCTGTCCCTGCAGGGATGTGCTGGCTGTCCCCCCCCAGGCTGTCCCTGCAGGGTTACACTGGCTGTCCCCAAGGCTGTCCCTGCAGGGATGTGCTGGCTGTCCCCCCAGGCTGTCCCCCCCAGGCTGTCCCTGCAGGGATGTGCTGACTGTCCCCAAGGCTGTCCCTGCTGGGATGCACTGGCTGTCCCCCCAGGCTGTCCCTGCAGGGTTACACCGTCTGTCCCCCCCCGGGCTGTCCCCCTGTAATGGCTCAGGTGTGTGCTCGGTGCACCAGCAGGGTGGGTTCTGCCCAGCCCGGGGGCGCCTGGCCGGGGAGCGAGGGGGCAACGGGGGCCGGGGCAGGGAGATGGGAGCTGGGGGGTTCCCGCTGCTTTGGTGCAAGGTTTCCCCGGAGCACTCGGCTCTGGGGCGCAGCACCGTGATCCGCACTGGTGCTGGCTTGGAGCCGGGGTTGCTCACGGTGCCGAGACCCTGAGAGCGGGGCCACGGGCACAGCACGGGGAGCCCAGGCTGGACAAGAGGCAGATGCACGCGAGGTGGCCCTGTGACGGAAGGTGGGGATTAAGCCATAGCTATAGCACACATCCATCCCACCCGAGGTGGAGCACCAGGCGTGATTTACAGCACAGCGAGAGAATCCCTGGGGCCTGAGAAAGGACCGGGAGAAGCCATGTCCCGGCTGGTGGTGCGTCAGCCGCTGGGCTGCTCGACTGAGAAACAGCCTCGAGCCTCAAAAAGTGGCTTTGCAGCGGAGGCCAAGGTGATGCCAGGGCCTTCGCTCGCTGCCACGGCTCCTGGGGGACGGTTAATCCCCACAAGGTGGGTGACGTTCCGTGGTGACGTCGGATGACCTGTGCCCATCAGCTCTCGGTGCCAGGCTCCCTCCCCTGGGTCATGCACGGTCCTGGGGACATCTGTGCCCTGCCACCTCCCTGGGGACAGCCCAGAGCAGCAGGCTGGGGGGGGACTCAACTCGATGTCCAACACACGCAGCGTGGTGCACAGCAGCACTGGAGCCCCGCTCGCCCCGCTCTCGGAGAGCCGGGGAACAAAAGGACAGCCACTCGCTGCGAATCATTTAATGCCCCATTTAGCACCAGTTCCTCCAGCCTGGCCTGGACACCGCCCTCAGGCTGAGATGAAGTGCCCTGAAAATGCCAGCTGTAAGGCCGTGGGGTGTCCCTTTGCCACCGGCCACTGCCACCTCCAAGCCGGCAGCGCAGGACTCCGCGTGCCATCGTGCCCTTTGCAGCCCCACCGCTTTGCTGCCCGCTCTGCCCTGCGGTTTCCCACGGCCCCGACCGCCAGTGGCTGTGCCGCAGTGCCCTCTCCTCCCGCGGTGTGGCCAGGACACGTCCCCTTGACCACGCTGAGGTCCCCCCTTCGCTTGGCGCTGTGGGTGCTGCGGGAGCCCGGAGGCAGGAGAGCAGGCAGGAGAGCAGGCAGGAGAGCTTGCTGCCCGCTTGCTTCTCCAAGGAGGGGTTTGCAAAACTTGCTCATGCCCGGGGCATTGCACAGTCGTGGCGAAGGAGGGGGTGAACGCCCCGGCTGCACCGCGAGCCAGGCAAGGAGCCCCCCACCACACCGCGGCGGCCGGTGAGGGCTCTCTGCGGGATGGCACCTTTGTATGAGCTGCCGAAGGGCTGGGGGGGGTCCTGCCCTGCACCCCAAGGGCCGGCTCCCGCAGGCTCCCAGCGCCCCACAGCATTTCAGGTGCCCCAGGAGCGCACCCGCAGGCCCGCCTGCCCTGGCAAACAGGGTCCCACACCATGCCAACCGGCACATCGGCGGCAGCGTCCCACACCAGCCCCCGCTGAGGTCTCTTTCAGCGTGTCCAGCAATTTCAGTTTTAAATGTTTTTGAAGGGCCGGGTATGAATCGCGGCTCTGCTGCCGAGCGGTGCCGCAGGGCCCGGGTGCCGGTGACTGCAGCAGCCATCCTCCTGCAGCCCCTGAAAATTACACCCAAACCCGGCCGAGTCGTGCCACGTTTCTGGAAGGAAAAGGCTCCTTCGGAGTTGCCGCGGCGCCGTTGGAGGTCCTGGCATCGAGCGGGCATTTTGCAGCCTCACACCGCCCTGCCACAGCTGCGGCTCCGGGTGTTGCCGGCGCACGGTGGTGGCTGCTGCGCGCAGTCCTGGTCTGCCACCACCGCAGCAATGCCACCCGTCCTGTCCCCATCCCTGTCCCCGGGGCTGAGCATGGTTGAAATCCCACTGCCGTGGGCTCCATGCGTGTCATGGAGCTGCCTGGGGCCGTGCCGGCTGTTTGCAGCCCTGGCGGTGCCGGGTGCTCGGCAGTTGACGGCATGGCACAGCCTGCGGCACACGGGCAGAGGGAGCCGCTCGGCAGAGCTGCAGCCCGAGGGTGCCGGGGGCTCGGGGTGGCCCAGGGCATCCTTGCTTACCTCCGTCTCATGAGTCTGCTCAGACATCGGAGATGTCCCCATTCCCGTAAGGCTTTCCCCATAAGCTGGTCAGTAATGCGTGTCGTGAATTTGGCAGGTCTCATCCCAGTCCCAGCATGGTGCCGCGGCTCAGCCAGGACAGACAGACAGACAGCCAAGACGGGGCCGGGGCTGGAGCAGCCGCTGTGTCGGGGGTGCAGGCGAGCAAAACCCTTCAGTGTCATCCTCGGAGATGCCATCAGTGTCCCCAAAGATGGAACGATTGGGATAACGCGGCTGCATACTCCTGGGATGGTTTTTCACTTACAGAAGCCCGTAGGACATTTTTCTCTTATAGAAATTATTTTTTCTTGCTTGAAAAGACACTAAGCTGGACCCTGATGTTGTCCTGGGGGGAAGAGGGCTTCCTTTACCCTGGCTCCACCGTTAAATTCCATTTCTAAACAAACAGAGACTCAAAACTTTTTATTTCGAGCACGGATCTGCCGCGTGGCCGGGTCTGTCAGCTCTGCAAGGTCGCGGCGGAGGGGCCAGCGTGGGATCCGGGATGGCTGGAGGTGGTCCTGGCTGTGCCGCGCGCTCCTGCCCGCCGACCGCCTGTCTCCGTACCAGGCTGTGCCGAAGTGATACGGCACTTGGGGGCTCGTCCGCAGCTACTGGCAGTGGCTGGGGGGGCACAACAGCCACAACGAGGTTTTTTCCCGCTTGCCCATCCTGCACAGCCCCTGTCCCCCCGCTCCGGAGTCTCCCCAGCATTCTGGCTAGGGGCGCTCCCTCCGGGCTGGAGGTTTCTCTGGGTGCACCAGGAATAGCCCCCATTTAACAGCAGAGTCTCCCCTGTTTCCAACAGCCCCCCCGAAGGCATCCGGTGCTCCATGGTGCTGCGGCAGGGATGCAGGGGTTCCCCGGGTGGGCTCGCGCACTGCCGCTGCTCCGCATCCTCCTGTGCATCCCCCGCTGAGCAGCACCCCGGCGCCCGCAGCAGCGGCATTGAACCGCTCCGATCGCCGGTGCTGCCCCGAGACCTGGGCAGAGACGGGCACGAGCACCCGGCACCTGCACCGGTGCCTGCTGCGAGGGTGTCGTGCGTCGGCGCTCGCGGCGGGGTGGGTGGGAGCATGGGCGGTGACTATTCCTCCCCACTTGCGGTTAATTAACTTTTCCCAGGGTAATTTACTGGGTTTATAAATAGAAGGGGGGGGGGGGGGAAAGGCGTGGACGGGATGGAGGGATGCTAACTGGGGGATGCAGCAGCGAAGCGGGGCGGTGACACTGCCCACCCTTCTGCCGCGTGCCAGGGGCTGGGACAGGGACACGGCACTGGGGATGGTGACAAACGCTCCAGCGTGATGAGAAGGACCTCGGCTCCCACTGCCCGACCCCGGCCACAGCCCCTGGGGACGTGGTTGTGGTCCTGGTCCCCACAAGCCACCCGAGGCAGCTGAGGAAGATGATGGTGGCCAGGCAAAGCCTGGCATGAAGCTTTCCTGCCTTGGGGGTGGCAAATCTCCTGCTGGGTCGGATGCGGGTGGGCATCATCCCACTGCCGGGGGCAGGGGGTGGTTTGGGGGCTGTGCCGGCCATGCTGTGCCTCCGCCGGAGCCCAGCTGAAGACACCAGCGGGGGTTAGAGGGGGTCTTGGGGGGGTGGGAGAGGGGAGGGGGGCTGCAGGGCCTGCGGGGTGGGCTGGGGGGGTGTCACGGGCGATGGGGGTGGCCCAGGGAAGCAGCCGGCTGGGTGATGAGAGCGTGGGGTGGCTGCGGGGACCGTGCCGTGCAGACAGCAGGACGCGTTACAGCTCTGCGGGCTGGCAGGGCCGTGCCGCAGCCGGTAGCACCAGGATAAACCCCTCGCCCAGCTGGGAAGGGGCACACTCACCCCCCCGTGTGCCCGTAAGGCTTTGAGCCCCGAAAACCCAAACCCGGGCAGTGCGGTGGGGTGCTTGCCCCGAGCACCCACCCCCTCTGCCCCACTGGACCCCCGGGAGGGCGACGGGGAGTCCCAGTTTGGAGGGTGAGCTGATGGTGGCCCGGCTGTCACCGACACGCACCCGTGCACGGACATCCTCAACTCACGGCGCCGGAGGGTGCACTGGAGCCCCCCACCCCACCGGGGACCCTCAGAGCCAGGGGCACGCCGGTGCGTGGAGGCCGACGAGGGGCTCCGGTGAGCTGGCGTGGAGCGGCGGCGGCGGGGGGCTGAGCGGGGGTCCGGGCAGCAGGCTGGCAGCGGGGTGCAGGTGAGCCCGGGGGGGCAGCAGGGCGAAGGGGGGCTGCCAGGGAGCCGGAGGGGGGCTGCCGCCGGGGGCCAGGCCTGTGGGACCGAAACGGGGCTCATGGGGCTGGGGAGCATCGCCCTCGCCCCCAGCCCCACTCTGCCGTGGGGCAGGGGACACCCACCCTGCAGCAGCCACCCCCGCATCGCTGCGGGGCCGGGGGGGAACTGTGTCCCCGCACCCCCAGCACCCGGTGGGGTCCCGCAGCCTGCCGCCGGCTCCCACCCCGACCGTGCCCGGGGGTCCCAGCCCCCGTCCCAGCCCCTTTACCGCAGCAAGCGTCGTCCCAGGCGCAGGGGCCGGAGGTGCAGAGGTGCAGCGGGGCCGGGGGGCCATGGCTGTGACCGTGACCGTGGAGGGGCTGCGGTGAGCCGGTGGGGGCGGCGGGGAGGTGCTGTGCAGGGAACAGAGAGCGGGATGTCATGGGGCGTCCATGGGGATGCTTTGGGACCAGACCACCCCGAAGGCGACCCACAAAGTGTCACCCTCTGGGGCGGCTCCAGAAAGAGCTCCCCGGGGAGGGCAGTGCCCGGAGAGCTCAGGGCAGCCGGGTGATGGGAGCACGGGCTCCGGAGGGTGCTTGGAGCATGTCAGGGTGCGGGCGAGACCTCCCCATCACCCCCCGCCACCCCCTACCTGCGCGGAGCCAGCGGCTGTCATGGCAGGGGGGAGGAAAGCAGCCACGGCCGCCCCGCAGGGCAGCATCCAGTCGCACCAGGAGCCTGTGTGGGGAGAAATGGGGAGGGCAGCACGCCGGCTCGGGACCATGCTGGTCCCCAGCCTTGATTTTTGGGGAATTGAACCCAGCCGTCATGCTCAGTGCCAAATTTCAGCCGTGCTCCCTCCCAGGGTGGCCCCTGGACCCCACTTTTTCCCCTTCACCCCCGGGCTGTCACCTGCACCGCCAGCTTCCAGCTTCTGCTTGGCTTCCCGCCTCCACTTTGCCCTTCGGTTTGAGAACCAGACCTGGGGAAGAGGGGGGAGGCTGAGGCTGCCGACCCCGACCCCACGGCACCTGCACCCCCGGCAGCGCTCCGGCTCCTTGGCACAACTCCTTGTCACGGGACACGGGCTCTTCACATGTCCCCGGCCACGGGCATGGGCAGAGGAGGGGGTTTGATCCTGCCTCTTCTCCCCCTCGTCGGGCTGCAAGCACGTGCCAAGCTCTGGGGTGCTTCTCCGGCACAGGGCATGGGACACACGTGGGTGCACGTGTGTGTGGCACGGCCATGGCATGGGGTGACCGCGTGCATGGGCAGCCCTGCAGCGGCAGAGGGGGGGACTCGCTGCCATCGCTCCCTGCGGCACCGAGATGGCCAGCGATGGTCTGTGGCTGGGAGGGGAAGGAGCTGCCGTGGACCTGTGAAGGTTTGCCGGTGGCACAGGGGTGTCTGCCTGGAGCTACCGAGTGTGCCCTGGATGCGTGTGTGAGGGCAGCGTGCCACGGAGTCTGCCATGGAGTGAGCCATGGAGTGTGCCGTAGTGTGTGCCATAGTGTGTGCCATGGAGAATGCCATGGAGTGTACCATGGTGTGTGCTATGGTGCACACCACAGTGTGCCACGGAGCATCCCATGGAGTCTGCCGTGGAGTGTGCCATAGTGTGTGCCATGGAGCGTGCCATGGAGCGTGCCATGGAGCATGCCATGGTGCATGCTATGGTGTGTGCCATGGAGTGTGCTAAGAAGTGTGCCATACAGCATGCCCCAGAGCATGCCATGGAGTGTGCCACGGCTCTGCGGCACTGTGCTGCCCTGCCCTGCACCCCTGAGCCGTGCCACCACCCTGGGCTCCCCAAAACCTCCCAGGCTTGGCGCCAGCCCCATGGCGGGGCAGAACTGGGGAGGGCAGAGGCTTGGAGTGGGACAGGAGCGGTGGCTGCACTGGGATGGGGACACGCAGCCGCTCGTGGCTGTGCAGCGCCGGCGTGCGGCTCTGGCACGGGCACAGGGACCGCTGTCGAGGAGCAGCCTGAGGGTCCCGCTCCCCCGGCCCCGGCCCGGCCCCGGCACACAGGAGGGGGGCCGGCATGTCCTGGCGGAGCCAGCCCTGCCCGTGCTCAGCCACCGGCGGGTAGAGGCCCCCGGGCCGGGGACAAAACCTGCTCTTGGGGGTCACCCCCCCTTGTCCGCTGCACTCACGCTGCCCGCCTGAGCCCGCTCCCACCCCTGCCACCACCGCCAGCAGCAGTGTCATGGCTTGCAGACCTCCCTGCATGCCCTGTCCCCCCCCACCGCGACGCCGGCAGGCTGGGCAGCCCCGAGCCCAGCGCCATGGCCAAGCCGTTTTGGCCAACAGGATGAGGTCAGGCACGCTCCCGGCCGGAGAGCGGCAGCGTGGCGGGGTCTCCTCTTACCCTGATGGTTGTGTCGGGCAGCTGGGTGGCCGCGGCCAGTCTCTCCCGGGTGACGGTGTCCGGGTACTGTCCCCTCTGAAACTCTGCAAGGGGAGTTGGGGTGAGACCAGCCTGTCCGGCACGGCCACACCGCCCCAGCGAGCAATGCCAGGACGCGCGGCTGCAGCCGGTCCATCGCCAGGCTCCGGTGCCCGCAGTTCAGAGTGGTTTGGGGCACGGCAGCAATGGCTGTGCCATTCAAGGAGCCCCTCTGGAAAGCATCAATGCCCTCCCCTGGGAACAGAGCTGCTCAATCCCGGCGTGCCACAGCAGGCACACGGAGTGCCCCGGCCTCGGCCGGCGTCCCCTGGGAGCCGCACCTTTCTCCAGGGCCTCCGACTGCTGGCTGGAGAAGACGGTCCTGTTCCTGTGCTGGGTGCTCAGCGGGAGCCGCCGGCCGGGCGCGGAGCCCTGGGGAGGGCGCTGGGTCCCCGGCGAGACGGCGGCACCGGCTTCAGCGGGCGAGTGGCAGCCCGGGGGATGCGGGGCAGAGGGGGCGGCGAGAGGGGACACTGTGGGGACAGAAAGGCAGAAGGGGGCGGGAGTGACCCTGGGGGCTCCCCGGGAGGGTCAGGGAGGGTCGAGGACCCCCTTTGCTTTGGGGGCACAGGGTCAGTGTAGGGGTGTGCGGAGGAGTTGCATGCATGCACACGCGTGTGTGTGCATACGTGTGTGGGGGTGCGTGCACCCGTGGGGGTGTGCGCCGCCGGGAGGCGGGTGGTGGCAGCAGCTCTCTGCCCGCCCGGAGCTGGTCTCTCCCATGGGGTGCACCCCCCCCAGCCCCTGCTCCCCTCACCGTTGCCCCCACCAGTGCTCACCCCGTGGCAGCGCGTCCCCCGAGGAGCCCCGCTCGGCCGCCAGGCGCAGGTCGCTGGGCAGGTTCCTCAGCACTCGGTTGATGGAGGAGACCTGGGCAGGGAGAGACGGGGCTGCGCCACGGGCAGGGGTGCAGAGTGGGAGCCGGGGGTCCTGGGCGAAGCCCCCGCCCGCGGCAGGGATCCCTCCGCTCGCCGCAGGAGCCGGAGCTGGGAGGAAGCGAGGCTGATGCCCCAAAGCTCATCTCGGAGGTGCTCTCCTGCAGCCGCGCCTGAGCACGTGCCAGGGATTCTCCGCGCCGGGGCCATGCCCATCTGCTCGGCTGTTTGTTGATACAGGCAACCCTTTAATTTCGGTGGACTAACAATATCTGGTGTGAGGCAATCTGCACCCCGGGGCTGGAGACGGTGAGGTTTATAGGGGTGGCTCCGTCGTTAGGAAGCATGGCTTCCCGTGCTGATGCTGCAGGTTGCCTTTTATTGTCTCCACCGGCCAGTGACCCTTGGAACAGCCCCACCGCGGCGTCCCGATGCCCGAGACGACGGCCAGGCTTGCTGGGGACAGCCGGCGGGGCTCTGCTTTAGCTGGGAGGCAGTGATTTGCCTCCCCCTCCCTGCCTGCTCACCGAGCATCGAGCCCTTCCCTGACCATCCTTCCCGTTGCCCCCCCAGTGAGGGTCACCCCCTGCCGCCCCCGCAATGCCACTCGTCGTCCCCGCAGCCCCCCGCGTCTCCCCCCGGCAGGGACTCACGCTGAGGGTCCTGTTGCTGGCGCAGATGCCCTCGGCGTGCAGCTGCCGGCGGATCTCCCAGGCGAAGAGGGAGGGCTGCTCCAGCTTCAGCTGGGCGATCCTGGCCACCACCGCGGGGGTGGCCATGCGGGGCTTGCTGCCCCCGATGGCCTTGGGCTCCACGGCCCCCGTCCGGTAGTAGTGGCCCAGGATCTTGCTGACGCAGCCGTTGGACACCTGCGGACGGGGTGGCTGGGGCAGGGGCTCAGCAGGAAAAGGATTTGGGAGAGGAGACCCCCCCCAGACCCCCCCGACCCAGGCGCACCTTGAGGCTGCGGGAGATGTCCGAGGTGCGGACGCCGCATGCCGCCAGCTCGATGATCCTCTTCCTCTTGCAGGCGGGGAGGGGGCGGCCGTTCACGAAGAGACCCCCCAGCTGGTTCACGCCGCTGGGTCCTGGGGAGAGGCCGAGCAGGCGGTGGCGGGCGGTGCCGTCCCCCCCGAGCAGGGGGACGCTGCCTGCCCTTCCCTCCCTGGCTCGCCGGGAGAGCAGCGGGGCCGAGGCTTTGCAGGGCGAAGGAGCGGTGGCGTCGGGGGCCCCTTGTGCATTGAGTGGGCGGTTTGGAGGGGACCGGGCAGGGGGGCTTGGAGCAACGTGGGGGGGCTTTTGGTGGGGTGTGGGTGCAGGCAGCATGCGGCAGGAGCAGGCAGGGGAAGGGGGGACCAGCCCAGGTGATGCTGACAGAAAAAATACCCCATGGAAGAGGATGGGGAGAAGGAGGTTCGTCCAGGCAGGGGCAGCAGGGGAGGGCAGCGGCCAAGGGGGGTGACCGGCTGGGGTGGGAGCCAGGAGGACCCTGTGGAGCCACATAGGTGTCAGCTACCAGCACCCAATGCTTTGTGGGGGGAAGGCAACCTCGTCTGTGACGGAGCAGGGGCCGACACGGCACCTCCCCGATTCCCCCAGGACCGCAGATGCCAGGACCACCCTCCCTGAGCCCCCCCCGGTGCAGCAGCGTCGCTCACCTCGGTGTTGCATGGCGAGGCTTCACGGGGCTTTCGGTGCCTGGGAATTGCCGAGAGGAGATGGCTGCTGTGGTGAGGACGGATAAATTGGTGCCAGTGTCCAGGGCTCGGCCACGTCCCTGCCCACCCTCCTGCCAGAAGAAGGAGAAGCACGGGCAGAAATACCCAGCGGAGGATGGAAACGCTCCAGGGCACCTGGCTGCTTGGGAAATCCTTGCGCTCCAGGCACAGCGGATCAAAGGGACCTGGGCTTTAAAGCGCTCACATGGCTGCAAGAGCCGCTCGGGCTCTGAAGTGCCTGGGAAGACGCCGGGAATTCTGCCTGTGCTGCCTGTACCTGGCAGCCACCGGCGTGCAACGGCGCTGGCTCAGCTGAGCCGTGTCCCGGCGCCTGCGTGCGCTCCCAGGGGACGGACCGTTTCCCCGTGCCCACCCCACCGGGGCTGAGCGCCGGGGTCCTGCAGGGTGTCGTGGGGACGGGGGGCAGGAGGTGGCAGGAGCAGAGGAGATGGCAGGATCGGTAGCTCTGGCTTTGTGTGCGACAGCTTCGGTGCTGGGTCACGAACCCTAGACACCGACGTCCCAGCTGTGGGGCACCACCGCCGTACCCAACACGCCTGGAGCCAGCGCTGCCCCATGTCCCTGCTGCCCTGCCCGTCCTGCCCGTCCTGCCCTACAGCTCTCCCGCTGCCCCCCTGGGTTCTGCAGCACGAGTGTCACCTCCTCCCACCCTGGGGATTTACCGCTGGCTGGGGACACAGTGGCAGTGGGTCCTGCAGGAGCCCTGCGGAGACACTTCGCCAAGTCCCGGTGGTGCCACTGAGACCACCCGGGACCATGACGGGGGCAGAGCAGCCGCTCCTCCTGGAGGAGATGGCCATGGTGGGAAGCAGGGCAGGAGGGGCCCATCACCACCGGCTCAGCCCTGGTGTCACCAGAGACACGGGAGGTTTTGGCCCCATGGCAATGGGAGGAAAGGCGGCACAGCTCCGAGTGCCAGGCACCGGCAAGGGGTGCTGCGGGGGACCGGGGCAGCACCCTGCCCCATGAAACAGGGGAGAGGGGACATTTCCACAAGGACGCTGGTGCCAGCCCTTCTCTGCAGGAAAACCCCCGCTGCCCTTGCCGTCTGCTCAGGCAGAAACGCGCGTGGTTGTTAATCAGCACGCTGAGCCACAGAGGTGCCACACAGACCAACGGCTGCTGCTGCCACGGCTGCCTTGCCAGACACCGGCAGCCTGGCCGGCACCCCTGGTTAACCTGGGATTTAACCTGAAACACCCAAAAAACTCCTGGACACCCCCAGCACGGGGCTGTCCCTGCTGCAGTCCCCGAATCCCGCTGCAGCCTTGGCACTGCTTGCCTGCACGGCTTGGGAACAGTGTTTGGCGACACTGACTCCGGTTACAAAATTCAGCAAAAGTGAAATACATCCAACAATGGGGACGACCCGGCAGATTTCCCATGGGTGAAAAGCAAACATGCGGTGCACCCACTCTCCCTCCCGTCAGGAAAGGGACGGATCACCCTGGAGCAAAGCGCACCAGGCAGCTCCGGGAGGGAGGGAACGAGCGGTACCGGCAGGACACGCGTCCCCTTGGGGGCCAGCACAGCCGCTGCCCACGTTCCCCGGCTTTGCCCCGGCCTTGGGAGGAGATGTGGGGATTTCTTTCCCCACGGATGCACCGGGAAAGCCAGGTGAGGCGTGAGCCCACAGCCCCTCTCCAGCCACGCTGAGGGATCTCGGAGGGGTGGTGAATTTGGCCGTTGCGCAGCACAGAGGCGAGGAGAGGGGTAAATGAGACACAACCCTCCCCAGGCTGGACCGGAGCGGCTCAGTCCTGGAGGAAGCCCAAAACCTTCCCAGCGTTAAGGTACCTTCACCGCCCAGTCGCTACCGGGAATCGCTTCCAGTGGCTGCGCAGGACAAGAAGTCATGACCCCCCCCCCGCCCCAGAGCAGCCCTCCCGCGCCCGAGCTTGCCCCCAGCTACACCCCACGCGTGTGCAAGCATATGTGCACACGTATCCACGCGTGGCCGCACGCCTGAGTGCGTCTATATGTACGGATTCCACGCGTGACCGCACAGCCGAGCGCATCTCCTTTCTCCGCGTGCCCAACTTGCACACACGTGTGCTCTCGCTGCCGTGCGCGCATATCCGTGCGTGTACTTGCGCACGCGTGTGCCGAAGCGTGCGGTTGAGAGCCGGCGTGCCCGGAGGGGTGCGAGGGTTTACCTGCGGAGCCACGAAGGAGCCGAACCGGATCGTCCCGGGAGCCCAACCGGGTGCTGCCCTACCGGTGTGGCGGCCGGGCGGTTGATGAGGGAGCGGGACCGTGATGTCACGGGGCAGGAGGAAGAGGAGGATGGGGAGGAAGGGGCGGCCCCATGGGGAACGAACGGCCGCGCCCAGCACAAGCCCGGCCCGGGGGGGCTCCGTCGGGGCTCGGGGCCGGATCGGGGCCGGTGGCCCCGATCCGGCCCCGAGCCCCGACGGAGCCCCCCCGGGCCGGGCGGTGAGTCGGTACCGGTGTTACCGCCGGTATTTCAGCACTAGCGCCCGGTGGACAGCACCCGCCCCGCCGCCCCGAGCATCCCCGGTAACCCCCGGCGGAGCCTCTCCCGGGGAGTGGGGGAAAAGTGGGGTGTGGGGGGGGCTTCGCTCCCGCGTCTCCCCGCAAAACAAACAGGGGACAGCCCCGGGCTGCCAGATGGGGTTCAATCATAAATCCAGATTCGGTTTTATTACATTTATTTTATATATATATATATATTTTATTTTTTTTTTAAATTTTTTTTTTTCCTCCTTCTTCTTTTCTTTTCTTTCTTCTCTCGCCGTTGAACAAATACCGGGGCGGCTCCCGGGGGTTGGATGGGACAGCGCGGGGACTGTCCCGCTGTGCAACCCGAGGGCCCGGCACAGATGGCCCCCTTCTTTGGGAGATAAAGATTTAAAAAAAAAAAAAAAAAAAAAAAAAAAAAAAAAAGAGAGAGAGAGAGAGAGAAGCAACAAAACAAACCCACGTTGTAAACCTTTCAAGTAAAATATTTGAAGAGCAAATATTAGCCAGCGAGGAGCCCTGCACCGCGGCCCTCCGCGCCCGGCCCCGCGAGTAATTGAGCGTTATTAGCACCCCGCTCCCGGCCCCCGCGCTCCGCGCACAACCGCCCGCCTTTGCAAAATACCATATGCTCCGAATTACACATTAACCACAGCCCCGCGGGGCCCGGGCCCGGCCCCGGCCCCCGGGGAACCGGCCGCGCCGCCCCCCCGCCATCCCCGGGGCGCCCCGGCCACCCCCTCCCCCGTACCCGCCCGTGGGAGCCGGGCTCGGGCTGCCGGCGGAGCGGGGAGCGTCGGCAACCGGGCCCGGGCGCCCCCCCCCGCTCCGCCCCGGTCACCGGGGAGCCCCGACGGAGCCCCCGGGCCGGGCCAGCCCCGTGCGTAACGCGGCGGCGGGGGAGCGGGCAGCGGGGCGCGGGGCTCAGCCCCGCCGCGGGGGGGGTCCGGCGGCGGCGGGGGGGTCCCGCCGCTCTGCCCCCGGCCGGGCGGAGCGGGGCGGGGGGGGCGGGTCGGGCGGAGCGGGGCCCGGAGCGGCGGGGGCGGCCCCCCGGGGCTGTGCGCACCGGGAGCGGGCGCGCCGGCGGCGGGCGGGGGGAGCGGCGGGGCGCAGGGGGCCGGAGCGGCGGCGGAGGGCGGGACCCCGCGCTGTCGGGGCGGCGGGACGGGTCCCCGGAGCCGGCCGGAGCCCGGGGAGGGGCGGCGGGGCCCGGCGGGGCCGGGGGGGAGCGGGAGCGGCGGGGGGCGGGCGGTGCGTCCTCGGCGCGGCGCGGGCGCAGCGGGTGGAGAGGGAACGGGCGGCGGGGAACCGGCGGGGCGGGCACCGGGGGGGGAAAGGCGGGGGAGGTGAGAGGTGCGGAGGGGGAGAGGTGGGAAGAGTGCAGAGATGGAGAGATGGAGAGGTGCAGAGGTGCAGAGGTGGGAAGATGGAGAGGTGGAGAGGTGAAGTGGAGAGATGGAGAGGTGGAGAGGTGCAGAGGTGGAGAGATGAAGAAGTGGAGAGACGGAGAGGTGGAGAAGTGGAGAGATGGAGAGGTGGAGAAGTGGAGAGACGGAGAGGTGGAGAGGAAGTGGAGAGATGGAGAGATGGAGAGGTGGAGAGATGGAAAAGTGGAAAAGTGGAGAGATGGAGAGGTGCAGAGGTGCAGAGGTGGGAAGATGGAGAGGTGGAGAGGTGAAGTGGAGAGATGGAGAGGTGGAGAGGTGCAGAGGTGGAGAGATGAAGAAGTGGAGAGACGGAGAGGTGGAGAAGTGGAGAGACGGAGAGGTGGAGAGGAAGTGGAGAGATGGAGAGATGGAGAGGTGGAGAGATGGAAAAGTGGAGAGATGGAGAGGTGGAGAAGTGGAGAGGTGGAGAGGTGCAGTGATGGAGAGGTGGAGAGATGGAGGGGTGCAGAGGTGGAGAGAGAGGTGGAGAAGTGGGAACATGGAGAGCTGGAGAGATGGGGAGATGGAGAGGTGGGAAGATGGAGAGCTGGAGAGGTGAAAAGGTGGGAAGATGGCAAGATAGAGAGGTGGAGAGATGGAGAAGTGGGAATATGGAGAGCTGGAGAGGTGGAGAGATGGAGAGGTGGGAAGATGGAGAGGTGGAGAGAGAGGTGGAGAGGTGGAGAGGTGGAGAGGTGGGAAGATGGAGAGGTGGAGAGGTGGAGAGGTGGAGAGATGGAGAGGTGGAGAGGTGGGAATATGGAGAGCTGGAGAGGTGGAGAGAGAGATGGAGAGGTGGAGAGGTGGAGAGGTGGGAAGATGGAGAGGTGGAGAGGTGGAGAGGTGGAGAGGTGGTGAGGTGGAAAGGTGGAGAGGTGGAGAGGTGGGAATATGGAGAGCTGGAGAGGTGGAGAGAGAGATGGAGAGGTGGAGAGGTGGAGAGGTGGGAAGATGGAGAGGTGGAGAGGTCCCACCATGCTGTCTGCATTTCATACTTGCTTGCACATCTCCTCCCATCCACACCTCAGGAAGAGCCTTTTGCAGACATTTCTGTTGTGGAGGGAGTGCAGCCGGCGCTGGCGTGCAGCACAACGGGGCGGTCTGGGGACAGGGACAAGCGCGGCGGGAGGGGATGGGGCAGGAGCTGGGGGGTGCCAGTCCCTCCTCTCCTGCCTTCCCCCGGGCCTGGGCAGGCACCCCCTGCGCTGGGACCTGCCGGCGCGCGGGGGCCCTGGGTCAGGCTTTCCACGTGCCCTGCTCCCGCACCCCAGTGCTGATCCCAGGACCTCAGTGTTGGTTTGGATCCGACTTCATGGATATGCCCCTATGTAGTGGGAAGAGAGCACCTGGGGGGGGGGGAGCGGGTTTTGGGGTGCTGCCCGTGGGTGCTCTGCCGGCACAGGCGAGGGAGGTATGGCAGCGGAGAGCAGCTCCCTCCCTGCCCACCTGAAGGATCCGTCAGTGTCTCCCTGGTGAAGAGCAAGTGGAAGGTGCCCTGGTAGCCACGCTGGTGGCAGGTGCCATGGGCCACCGAGCCGCACTGCTGCTTGGCCAGACGTGTGCGGCAGTGACCGTGCCGAGACCCGGGCAGTGCCCTCGCTGCAGCCAGCGCCAGCAGCCTTCGGGCAGCACCTTCACCCCACCGGGAGCATAAATGCGACCGCCTGGGGAGGGGCTGGAGGAGGGAGGGCTACCCGGGGAATGGGGGGCTGCTGGGGTGTCCTGGGGAAGGATGGGGGTGCTGTGCTTCCCGGGGGAAGGACAGGATGCTGAGCATCCCAGGGGCAGGACAGGGATGCTGTGCTTCCTGGGACAGGATGGGGATGCTGCGCTTGCCAGCGGAAGGACAAGGTTGCTGAGCATCCTGGGGGCAGGATGGGGATGCTGTGCTTCCTGGGGATAGAATGGGGATGCCGAGCATCCCAGGGGTAGGACGGGAATGCTGTGCTTCCCGCGGGTAGGATGGGGATGCTTGCCAGGGGAAGGACAATGATGCTGAGCATCCCGGATGTAGGATGAGGATGGGGGAAGGACAATGGTGCTGAGCAACCTGAGGGCAGGATGGGGATGCTGTGCTTCCTGGGGATAGCATGGGAATGCTGAGCATCCTAGGGGTAGGATGGGGATGCTATTCTTCCCGGGGGAAGGACAATGATGCTAAGCATCCCAGTTGGTAGGATGGGGATGGGGGAAGCACAAGGATGCTGAGCATCCCAGGAGCAGGATGGGGATGCTGTGCTTCCTGGGGATAGGATGGGAATGCCGAGCATCCCAGGGGAAGGACAAGGACGCTGGGCTGCCTGAGTTTTCAGCAGCTGGCACATGTTGGTAGTGGCCCAGTGGCCTGGGGACCTTGCTGGCTGGTCACCTCCTGCCTGTATGTGCCTGCGTACACCGTGGTGGCTGCTGGGCACCAGAGTGTCCCCTCTCACCAACTCCTGGTCATCCCAGCTGCCAGGAGAGCGCTGTCCCTGCGACCCGGGGTGCCAGGGTGGCGCTGCGGCAGCCAGGCCAGCCCCGGCCGGGAGCACGGCACCCCCTTCCCCGCCTTCGCTCTGCGCCCCGCCGCAGGGAGGAGGGACGTGGGGGGGGGTGCAGGAGGGGACTGGGAGCAGCAGCGGGCGGCAGGGGCTGGCCGGCACGGCGGGTGGATGGGGAGAGACGGGGGGCAGGAGGGGAGTCACTGTGGCTTCGCACCATGTGTGAGCTTGGCATGAGTGTGGCATGAGTGTGGCCAGAAGTGTGGCACGGCGGCGGTGAGGCTCCCCCCACCCCGTGGCCAGGGAGCGCCCTGTCCCCCGCAGGCAATCCTGCAGGTATGAGGGGTGAGCCGTGCCCGGGGCGCTGCACAGTGCAGGGGGAGAGGCAGGAGGAGGGGAGGGAAGGGGAAGGGGAAGGGGGGAAAGGCAAAAGATGAGAAGGCAGGCAAGCAGGCAGGAAGGAAGCAAGGAAGTCAGAGGTAGGAAACCCAGGAGAGAGGATATTGTTGGGCACTTTCACACCGTGTAAGCAGTGGCACAATATTCTTCTGGGCTTTTCTGTGCTGCAGGCTCCATCCCGGCCTGGGCTGAGACACGTGGGGAAGGGCGCCTGGAAGAGCAGCAGCCACTCAGGCCTCCAAAATGCCCCGTGGAGCCCCTGGGGCCTCGGTCCTTCCCTGCAGCCGGCCCCGGGGACGCGCTCCCCAGCCTCCTGCCGTGTGGCTGCGCAGCCGGCGCTGAGGATGGTCCCTGCTCTGCGGCGGAGGAATAAAGCCAAACACACGAAAAATTAGAAGATTAAGCACCTGGCCCCAGGAAAAGCATTCCTTTGCCAGGGATAGATTTTTTCCCCATCTCCATGATAACGAGCAATTTTCCACCCAGAGCATTTGCCTGGAGTGGAGGTTTTGGTGCGGGAGGCTCCTGGTGTGGTTCTGAAGATGCCCAGAGATGGCGGGCAGGGCCGCCAGCGAGGCAGGCGTGGTTTGGGGCAGAGGACGGGTAATTCCTGCTTTCTCATAGTCATGCCCCACCCCTGCTGCACCTCGGGGCAGACCTGGGGTCTCCCCGCTTCTCCCCAGGGCCCTGAGGTGGAAGAGCAGCTCTGGGTCTGTGCCAGGATGCTGCCGGTCACAGTGCAAGGCCGAGCAGCTTTGCAGGCAGGAGATCTGCCCAGGCTGTGGGGGAGCTGCTGCGGAGCTCTTGGCTGCCCATGGCCCCATCGGAGACCCGGGGAGCTCACTGGGCTGTGCTCCTCTCCGCAAAGCCACCATCTCTCCAGCAGTTTCCCCCCACCTCAGCCTCCCGGGGCTGCGAGAGCCTTGGGGCTGCTGTGTCCCAAGGGATCATAGAGTCACAGAATGGTTTAGGTTGGAAGGGACTTGAAGATGATCTCGTTCCACCCCCTGCCCTGGGCAGGGACACCCCCCCCAGCCCAGGGTGCTCCCAGCCCCGTCCAACCCGGCCTGGAACACCTCCAGGGATGGGGCAGCCACAGCTTCTCGGGGCACCCTGCGCCAGGGGATCACCGCCCGCACAGGAGAGAATTTCTTCCTTAGGTCTGATCCAAATCTGCCCTCTGTCAGTGCCAAACCGTTCCCCCTCGTCCCATGGCTCCCCTCCCTGACCCAGAGTCCCCCCCAGCTCTCCTGGAGCCCCTTTAGGCACTGGAAGGGGCTCTGCGGTCTCCGCGGAGCCTTCTCCTCTCCAGGCTGACCCCCCCCTCTCCCCGCCTGTCCTCCCCGCAGAGGGGCTCAGCCCTCGCAGCATCTCCGGGCCCTCCTCTGGCCCCGCTCCCCCAGGGCCGTGTCTCTGCTGTGCTGAGCCCCCGAGCTGGAGGCAGCGCTGCAGGGGGGGGCTCCCCAGAGCGCAGCAGAGGGGCACAGTCCCCCCTCGCCCCGCTGGCCACGCTGCTGGGGATGCACCCGGGGTGCCGGGGGCTCGCTGGGCTGCCGGCGCCCGTTGCCGGCTCATGGCCAGCTCGTCCCCCCCCAGCACCCCCCGAGCCCTTCTCGGCAGCGCTGCTCTCCATCCCCCCATCCCCAGCCCGTGCTGGCACCGGGGGCTGCCCCCACCCGGGTGCAGGACCCTGCGCTGGGCCTGGTTGGACCCCCTGGGCTTCACAGGGACCCCCTTCCCCCGCTGCCCGGGTCCCTCTGGATGCCGTCCCGTCCCTCCGGCGCGTCACCGCACCGCTCAGCACAGTGTCATCCACAAACTCACTGAGAGTGCCCTCCATCCCACCATCTGTGTCACCAGCAAAGATGTTAAACAGTGCTGGTCCCAGTGCCGACCCCTGAGGAACACCACTCATCACTGGATCCTGTCTGGAGGTGGCACTGGGCAGAGCTGGCTCACTGGCACGCAGGATGACTTTGCTGTCTGCAGCAAACTGGTGCCTGGCTCTCCTGCCCCAGGAGAGCACCCCCCGGCACCCATGTCCCTGCTGCCACCACTGGCAGAAGCAGGAGCACATCTGGGGCACGGGGGGCTACGTAGGTGAGTGTAATACTTCAGGTGTCCCAAAGGGAGGACATGTCCCAGGCAAGGTGCTGAGATGCCGATTTGGCACCTGCTCAGCACCGAGGTGGTGTCTACCACAGCTGCTGGTGTGTCGGGGGGTTTGCATGGGATGGGGGTCCAGCCAAGTGGATCCATCATCCTCATCCCCATCCCCACCTCCCTTTTAAAGCAGATCTCAGGTCTGGCTGATAAAGACATCCACTGACACAGGGTAATTGGATTTCTGCAAGGCATTTGACTTAGTATGGCACGACAGTCTGATTAAAACCTCTCGTTATGTGAAATTAAGCGAGTGCAGATGAGAAGCTGGCTCCTCACTAATGGGAGACGCTGTTTGCGGGGAGCCAGCCTGCAGGGAAGCGGTACAGTGGGGACCGGCTCCAGCTACCAGCACTGCATTTTCTGAGTGGTGGCATTTCCAGGTGACGCCGGTGGCCCATGTGGTGAAGGGGGAGCAGGGCAGGTGGGTGCACCTGGGACCGGGGCTGTGGGTGACCACCATGGGCCAGGGGACAGCCAGGAAAGCAGAGGCCCCGAGGCTCACCCCAAACCCTGAGCTCTCTGGGCAGATGTGAGCTCTGATGAGCCTTCCGTAACCCATAATTGCAATCAAACATAATTGAGGGTGGCTGGGCATCGCTGAGCTCTCCCTGCCCAGGAAGGAGATCCTCTGCGCCCCCGCCAGCCGGATTTGGGGAGTTCAACCACAGGATGCTCCGCAGCCGTCGTCCTGCCCTGTCCTGGGACCTGCCTGGGGCTTGGGGAGCTCCCGGGGGGGGATGCAGCCCCAGAGCAAGGCGGGATGACAGTGGGTCCCTGAGGATATGCTTTTGGAGTCCTCCTCTCCCTGTGTCTCCCGTGCTGTGCCGGTGGGAGGAATGTGGGCAGATATCCCTGCCTGGCACAGCCGTGGCTCGGGGCAGAGCAGCTCTGCTCGGTGTGTCCGAGCCGCTGTCAGTGGGTCCGGGGCTGAACTGGGGTTTAGGGACCAGTTCGCCTCCCAGAGTCCCACCCTTGATCCCACCGGAGATGTCCAGAAGGTTTTTTTCCTCCTTTGGGAGCTGGAGACAGCCTTGGTCCGGGGAGGGGGTGATGAGGAGCTTCCCTGCCTGGGAGCACGGGTGATGCTTGTCAGCACTAACGAGCCAGAGCAGGGAGCAATGGCCCCTTGGCCCCCGCACTGAGGGGTCTGTGCTGGCATCGGGTCCCTGGGCTGGCAGCGAGGAAACAGGGACGTGCTGGGGTTTGGGGTCTCGGAGTGTGTGGCTGGGAAGGGACACGGGAGGGTAAACGGGACCCCTGCAGGGACAAGGGATGAGGAGCTGGGAGGTCATCCTCCCCCTCTGCTCTGCCCTGGGGAGGCCGCAGCCGGAGCACTGTGTGCAGTTCTGGGCTCCCCGGGTCAGGAAGGACAGGGAACTGCTGGAGAGGGTCCAGCAAAGGGCTACGGAGATGGTGAGGGGATTGGAGCATCTCTCTGCTGAGGAAGGCTGAGAGCCCTGGGGCTGTTCAGCCTGGAGAGGAGACGGCTGAGAGGGGATCTCACCAATGCTGATCATTATCTAAAGGGAGGGTGCCAGGGGGATGGGAACAGTCTTTTTCCAGTGGTGCCCAGTGACAGGACAAGAGGGAACAGGCACAAACTTGACCATAGGAAGTTCCATCTTAACATGAGGAGGAACTTCTTCCCTGTGCGGGCGGCAGAGCAGTTGGCACAGCTGCCCAGAGAGGGGGGGGAGTCTCCCACTCTGGAGCCATCCCAAACCCGCCTGGACGCCGTCCTGTGCCACTGCTGGAGGTGTCCCTGCTGTGGCAGGGGTGGGACTGGGGGAGCTCCAGAGGGCCCTTCTGACCCCCACCAGTCTGGGATTCTGTGGCGGAGGGGACCAGCTCTCTGCAAGCAGAGCTCATGGCTACTAATAGCGCCACCGGCACTGCACGGGAACGGGGACACAGAGGGAGCGGAACAGGGAATGCAATTATTACACAAGATTTTTAGCAGCAGAGTGTTCACTCCCTACTGCGCGGCCGTTGCTCCTGCCTGGGGTTTTGTCCAGCAGCCATCAAACAGCTTCATTGCCAGGTGCCACCCGCGGGAGAAGGAGCAGGAGGGGCAGAGCCCCCGTCTTGCGTGGACCGTCTGCCGCCCGTCCAAATGAACGAAGCGCCAGGAGATCCTGAGTGCTGCCGCAAGGCTGCGCATGGGGTGCTGACGCCGGGTGTTAACAGGCTTCGCAGCGCGCTTGAGAATTCCTCACCACCCCTGCCAAGAGAGGATCAGGTCGTCAAGGTGCTCTGACACCCACTGACTGGTTTTCCCCCTCCTCGCCCCAGCGGAGAGCCACCTCCATGCTGGTCCTGGGGGGACACGGCCGGGAGCAGCCGAGTGTCACCCACCACGATGGGTGCTCTCCGGCCAACGAGGGTGGTGGCACCAGCGGGGTCCTGCGCAAAGCACCGGGATGCCCCGGGATGGGGTGGGTGCAGCAGGGTAGGAGGGTGAAGTGCAGCTCCCCCGGGATGGCAGGGCGGTGGGGGACCATGCAGGGGGATGGCAGGGCGGTGGGTGACCTTGAGCCACCGGGAGGAGATGAAGGGTGGGACTGGAAATCTCTGATGGGAGAATTGGCCCTGGGAGAGGAGGGAGGAGAGGACACCCTGTCGGTGTCTGGCTGCGTTGGCAGGTTGGCCGGGGAATTGGTGCACTGCAGGGTTGTCCCGGGGTTCAGCACAGGGTCCCTGGTGCTGCAGTGGGCAGGGGGAGACCCCCCTTTAACCATCAGCAGAGCAGCCTTTGCCTGCGCGCTTCCTACAGGAGCTGGGGATGTGCCCCCCCAAGCCTCACCCCGTGTTGCAGGGGATGCGTTTCGGACCACCACGGTGCTTGCCCGGGAGGCTGGCAACCCCCGGGGCTCCTCGGGGAGCTCACGCCCCGTGCCCACCTCTGTGCGGCCGCACGGTCCCCAGCCACATCCCTTCTGGCACCCGGTGGCACAGCGCTGCGCCCAGGGGGGGCTCCCGGGGGCGCTCAGCCGGGGTTTGCAGGCAGCAGCCCCGGGGGAGGCAGCGACCAGCCCCTTCCCGCAGCCTCATGTCCCGGCACACCGGCTGGCATCGCCGCCCCGGGGCTCGGTGCCTCTCAGCTGCGCCACCTCCGCCCCAATTACCGGCAAAACGCATCACTCCGAGTTGTATTAAAATGTCAGTGCTTGACACAGAATATTTATGGACTTTGCATTGAAATATAGCCCGGGTGCCTCCCCCGGCACGCAAGGGACACGGTGACGGCACCGCGGCCAGGCGTCGGTGCGGTGCAGGGGTCTCGCACAGCCTGCGGCAGCGTTGGGGTGGCCGAGCAGCAGTAACGAGGGCAGGTCCCTCCCTGGGACCCCAATTTCCACCCAGGCTGAGTGCTGGTGATAGCGGGAGACTCTGCGGCGATGGAGGGGTCCTCACATCCCACCGTGGCACTGAAGCCAGGTGCTGCCACAGGTTGGGGTTGGCCTGGTTACCCCAGAGCAATCCCCCTGGCTTTCCCCTCCTCCCCATAGCTCCTTCCTCCATGTTTGAGGCTGTTTTGCATCTTTCTGGGCTTTCTCTCTGCAGCAGGTGACCCTGTTCCTCAGCGAGCACCGGGGATGGCTGGAAAAAAAAAAAAAATCCTTTCTTTTCTCCTCCAGAAAGCACACATGAAAGTTAAAAGCCCAGATGAGTCAGCCAACCAAGAAAACCTACTTTATCTAAGTGTTTCCACCTACATTTTAACTTTTCTTTTCAATCAAAAGGCTGATTATTAAAATATTCTGGCTAAAAGAGGCAATCTCGGGGCTTGAAGATGCTCTCTCTGGAGCTGGAGCAACACCGTGCCCCTTCGCCTCCCCAGGCACAGCCCGGTGGGACACAGCCGCAAGCCGGGACAGCGGCACGGGCCCAGAAATGCCATAAATCAGGGTAACGGAGCAGCTTTGCCAGGTTTTTGGGCAGGGGAAATGATTTCCTGCCCTTTGCTCATGAATTGTGGTGCAAAACACTGAAATGCACAAGGGGGAGAAAACAAACAAAGAAATAAATTATCATAAAACGAGCAAGAAAATTAAAAGCGGTGGAGGGGTGGTGCAGGCGGGGAGCGAGCCGGGAGGAGGATCCCTCCCGGACCAGCCCGACCCGGGGTGGGAGACTTCGGAAGGGCTGTGCAGTGTTGGGGTGAAACCCCGGGGATGCTGCAGCGGAGGGGCCAAAGGCTGCACCGCCACCGCCAGGTTTGCGCGTCGGAACCAAACCCTGCGTTAAAGGAACATCATTACGGTCACAAAACGCGCCCTGGACAGGTAGAAGGTGCCAGCAGGGCGGCACGGCCCCGATCCCTGCCGGCACGGCCCCAGCGCTCAGGGGGGAGCCAGCCTTCCCCACAGAGCCCCGATGCATTCGGTGCACCCGCTTCCCGGGGGGCGTGAGGCTGCGGGGGGCGATGCCGGGACCGCAGCGGCCGTGCCCGGACAGGGCACCCCAGCAATGGTGTCGGTGCCATCCGGCGTCACGTGCCGGTGCATCCCTGCTCCCAAGGCAGCAGCGGCCGGGGAGCACGGGTGGGCTCCCTCCCATGCTCAGGGGGCTTCGGCACGTGGTGCAACGGGGTCCGGCTGCCCTGTGGGACACGGGACCACTGTGGGTGCAGCCGCAGCCGCTCCGGGCAGCCCGTTCCCGTTCCTGTTCCCTGGCGCAGGGAACGCAGAGAGATGCGATTGCCTGGATTCCCTACGTGACCACTCCAGAAGAGGATAATCGTTTTCTACCACCCACAAATGACACGACTCAGTGCCGCTCTGGCAGCTCCGGAGTCGGCAGAGGCGAGCACTGAGCTGAGCGGCGGCCGCGGCAGAGCGCGAGGAGCCGGCCCTGCCCCGGTGAGGGGCACGCCGCAGGGCTGCCACCGGCGTGCTGGGGGATGGTGTCACCGGCCGGGTAAGCACTGGGGGCATCTCCAAATCCACCTCCAAAGCGTGGCACAGCGCTTGTCCCTGCATGAGCCACCGGCCGGGCAGTCACCGGCTTGGGTGTCGTGCCCACAGCGCCACGGCACGCCGGGGCAGAGCAGGCGTGACCCCGGGTCCTCTGCTCCGGCTGGGGGGGTTTGGGGTCACCCGAGGGTGGGGGGGCTGTACCCGCAGTGGGATGGGTGGCTGCACCATGCCGGCGTCGCCAGTGGGAGGACATCCCGGAGTCGCTGCCGGACTGCAAGTCCCCGCTGCCAGGACACAATGACACTGGGTGACCTCGGGTGGTCGAGGCCACGGGGCTGACGGACCCCGCCTGGTGGTGCCGGTGCCCCCCGTCGCATCGCAGGGCGCGGATGCCGCGGGTGCTGCAGCCTCCCGGTAGGGTGCGGGTGTCCGGGGCGGCGGGGGGGGTGTGTGACCTTGGGGAGTGGGTGCAGGGTGGGTGCTGCTGGGTGTCCTGTGCTCATAGCCAGCCCGTGGGCCAGCAGGGACCTGCCGTGCCGCTGCCCACCCCGAAACGGGCCAAAATCTCCCCGGCAGCAGCGGCTGAGCAGCGGGTGGGTGGGGTACCCCATTCTCCTCCCCTTGTACCCCAAAACTGCTGCTGGGGAGACGGCAGGAGTTGCCAGGGCCCGCGGCCGGGCCGTGCGTGGTGCCGGGAGCCTCCGGCATGGGGGGGAGAGGCACTGGGGGGGCCGGTGACCCCTGCGCGAGGCCAGCGGGAGCCGGGGTGGGGGACCCCCGGGGGGGACAGAGCTGCTGATGGGGAAAGGGAAGAGGGAGCCGGGAAGGGGAACGGCCTCCCCCAAAGCCCTGGGGGATCCCCTCACCCCGACTCCCCCGGGGGGCTGTGTTAAGGGATCCCCCCCGGGGCTGCCTCCCCTCACCTGACCCCTCCGTGAGGCTGTGCTGGGGGGTGCCCCCCCCCCGGGGGGCTGTCCCGGGGGATCCCCGCCCTCCCCGGGGCTGCCCCCCCTCCCCTGGCCCCCCCCGTGGGGCTGTGTTAAGGGACCCCCTGCCCCGGGGCTGCCCCCCCCCCCACCTGACCCCCCCGTAGGGGCCGTACCGGGGGATGCCCTCCCCTCGCCCCCCCGTAGGGCTGTCCCGGGGGACCCCCGCCCCCCCGGGGCTGCTCCCGCGCTCCCCCCGTGGGGCTGTGCTGGGGGACCCCCGGCGTTACCCCCTCCCCCCCCCCCGTGGTGCCGCCGGTGCTCGGCGCTGCACGCACGCGGGGTGGGTGGCGGTGATGACGTCACGGCGGGCGTGTCCCCGCCCGGCCCCGCCCCCGGCGCGGCGGGAGGCCACGTGGGAGCCCGGGCGGCCCTTTGCCGACGTGTCCCTGGCGCCGCGTGCCCCGGAAGTCCCGCCCCTCCCTCCGCGGGGCGGGGCCTTCCCGTGACGTCACCCCCGGCGGCGGCCTTTCGGGCCGGAGCGGCGGCGCCGCCCGCCGCCCATTGGCCGAGGCGCGGCGGGGCGGGGCGGAGCGGGCGGCGGGGCCGGCCTCCCGTTGGCCGTTCGCCTGGGCGGCGGGGCGGGGCTGCGGGCAGGCCCCGCCCTCCTCCCTCGCCCCGCCCCGCGGCTCCCTTCCGCGCTCCCGCCGGGCCCCGTCCGTTCCCTCCGCGCTCGTCCCGTCCGCCGGTTCCCCCCCCCCGCCCCGCCATGGCCTCCGCGGCCGCCCCCGGGCAGGGCGGCTCCGCGCCCCCCCTCGCCGTCCAGCGCGGCATCGTCAAGATGGTAAGGGCTCCCCGCGGGGCCTCCCTGCGCTCCGCTCCGCTCCGCCCGCCGCCTCGTGTGCACGCACCGGGGCCGCAGGCACCTACCCCCCCCACCTCCCGCAGGTTCCGCCGGGACCCCCCTTCGCTCCCCACCTCCCGTCCCGGTAACCGGGACTCCCACTTCCCGCAGCCCCCGCCGGTCCCTGGGATCCCCCCTCCACTCCCCGTCCCGGTAACCGGGACACCCGTCTCCTGCAGCCCCCGCCAGGACTCCTCCCCGCTCCCTGCCTCCCGTCCCGGTTACCGGGACCCCCCACCACCCCCCATGCAACCCCCCCCACCCCGGTGCTGCTGTCGCCTCCCCGGCAGCCGCGGGACCCCTCGCTGCACCCCGGGAATCCCCCTCCCGGCCCCAGACAGGGGGTGCTGGGGGGGCTGCACCCTGAGCCCCCCACCCCGTCCTGGGCCCGGGGGCCCCACGGCCCCGCCACCCCGGCTGCTGGGAAGGGGCAGCAAAAGCTTTGGGGTCCCCCCCCAAGTGCCCGGGGGGCCGGTTGTCCCTCTCTGCCACCCCCCCCAAAACCCCCGCAGCCCCGAGGAGCGGGGACGTCCCGTGGGACACCGCTGGTGGAGACATCCCGTGGGACACCGCTGGTTGGGACATCCCTCAGGGCGCTGCTTCTCTCCCTCCTCCTCCTCTTCTTCCCGTCCCGGCGGTGTCCGTGCGGGAAGGAGCGGTGGGACAGTGTCCCCGAGGCCCTCCGCGTCATGGCCCCGCGTGTGCCGGCAGCGGGAACGGGGAGGGCGAAGGTCAGGGGCCCGCAGCCGCTGCTGGGATGGGGCCCTGGCACCGTGTCCGGCGCCCCGTGTTCCCTCCCAGTGCCCTCCCCGATACCGGCTGTGTCCCACTGCTCACAGTGGTGGGATCTGACTCTCTTCCCCACGTGTCTGTGTGGAGCCTCGTGCGCCAGCACCGTCCCGGCTCCCGGCTTTGAGCCCGTTGGCCACTAATGGTGCTCTGCAGTGTGCCCGTTCCCCAAACACCCCTTTTTTCTTGTGCCCAAATACGGGTTTTTTCTCAAGCTTCCAGGTATCACCCCTGGCAGGCGTCAGCGCCAGCTGCGAATCCCACCGCTGCCTTCAGAACAAGACCTGCGCTCGGGGCGTCACGTCACCCCGCAGCCCGCTGCAGCGGTGGGCGCAGGTTTGGGGACGCTGCCTTCCCCTCGCCTCAGCTCGCCGGCAGTGTGGGGAGCTCTTCCCGCCGCCTCCTGCCATCCCGTGCACAACAAGCAGGTTCTTGGGATGCTCGTGCTGGTCTGGCTCCATGCGAGGGGACGTGGACCCACGGCGTGATTTTTGGGTGGGATGGTGGGTGTCTGCCAGCTGAGAGACAGCCGTGCCCGGTGGGCACCAGCTCCTGGGGACACCACACTGCCCCGTGCCTGGGGACAGTGCTGCGGGGTTGCTGGCCGGACACCCCAGCTGCTCCCCGGGGTGTGCCCCGTGCTCCCCCTTCCCTTCCCGGGACGGCCAGCCCCAAATCCCTGCGCGGGGGGCACCCCGGAGAGGTGGGGGGTGTCCTTGGCTCTCCGTGGTCGCTGCTCTGCTTCGTGGTGGTGCCGCGGAGCCAGGAGCTGCCGGGGCCAGCCGGAGCGGTGCCGGCTGTGTGCTCCGTTGTGGTTCCCATCGCAACTTTTTGAACTTGGAGGTTTTGGGGAATTTTTTTGGCGCCTTGCTGATGCACAGTTTCCCCTGAGGTCGCAGCGGGACGGCGGAGTTTGGGAGCGGGGAGGGGGCTCGTCCTGGCGCAGCGGAGCGGGACGGGGGGGTGAAGAGTGGGAGCGGGGAGGCCGTGGGCGTCAGGGCCGTGCAGCCACCGGCTGCCCCGGCTGGAAGGGGCACCGGGAGCCGCGCTGGGGATTTGCTCCTTCCTTTTGGGGGGCTGGGGGAGCACCTGGGGTCCCCGGGCAGGTATGGCTGGGCTCGGGGCAGTCGGGCATGTCGGGGCCTGGCTGTGCGCTGGGGTGTCGGTGGCTGTGCTGGAAGGAGCGTGGCGCAGCGTGGCACGGTCTTGGCTGGCAGCATGGGGGCCCCCGGCGTGGAGCTGAGCCACGGCCTCGCGTTGGTGAGTCTCCGGGTAAACAGAGCGAGCCGGGGCGAGCCGGGGCGGTTGGTTTCCTTGCTGGTTGGTTGGGCGTCTCACCACCTTCCTTCCCATTCCTGCGGCGGTTATTAACCCCTCGTGCCCCGCAGTGTCCGCCCTGGACACTGGCTGTGCCGGCAGGACCCCGGTGCCATCCATCCCATCCCGCGCTCGGGGGATGCCTCTGCTGCAGGAGCTGTGTCCGTCCGCCCCGTGTCCCTGTGCCGTGCCCTGGCCTTGGTGCGTCCATCGCGCTCTCGGCTCAGCCCGCACTGAATACTGCTTTTGCAGCCGGGTTTAAGCCCGGTTCCCTGTGGCCGGAGCACAGGGCAGCGCCGATGGGGCGCCTGGGCTGCCGTTTGCCAGCAAGGACCAGCACGGCTCGGGCTGGCGGGCGGGAGCTGGGGCTGCTTTGGGGAGGGTGAAGCCCCGGTGCCGGCACCATCTCCCGGTGCCGTCGCTGCCCGAGCCTGGCCAGAAGCTGCTGCCCATAGAGGTGTGCGCGGTTCCCCGACCGGGCAGCGGTGGCCAAGCGGTGTGGCCACTCCGCAGGCAGGGAGGGACAGGGGCACAGGGGGCGGGTGGCTGCGTGCCCACCCCGATGCACTGCGTGCGCCCATGGAGCACGGAGCAGCTCCGCTAACGAACCTGTCCCCTTCCCGGGATCCGGGGTTTGTATTGGTAATTGGATAATACAGTTACAGCATTGGACTTGTTTCCCCATGCCCTATAAATTAAAGATTAAGGTTAATTACAGCGATGAAACCTCTAAGTCTTTAAGTATCGAGCACTGAGCCTTTGCCGGGGGATCGCTCTGTGTGCGGCTCAGGCTTAATTTGAAGCTCGATTCCCAGTAGCTCGCGCGGCGTGCCGGTCTCTGCCGCGCAGGAGGTGACGCGGAGCAGCGAGCGCTGTGCTGTGGTGCGGCAGGGCTTGTTTTGGTGTCCTTGGCACCGCGCCGGGCTGACTCCTGTGACGGGGTACAAGTCCTCTGGCTTTGGGATGCGCTGGGAGCATCCGTGGGGATTTCGGGTGGGCAGCGAGCCAGCAGGGCATGTGCTTGAAATCCAACCCGGAGGTTTTCTGCGAGCGCTTCAGCGGCATCGCTCCCGCGTGCAAGGGAGCCAACGCCGATTGCAACGGGAACAGGGTGATCCCCGGCACGCTCGCCCTGCCTGGCCGGGAGCCCGGCTGGAGCTGGCCCTGCCGCCGCCGTGGCTGGCGGGTGGGTGGCTTGGGGTCTCGTACGGGGATGGAGCTGTTGAGAAACTCTGGGGTTTCTGCAGGGTGGGATGGTGCTGTAATCGAGCCGGGTGCAAGGAGGAGAGGTCCTGTTTTCGGTCTCTGTGGTTCTGGGGGATTCTCCCAGCACTTTTCCCCATACCGGTTTATTCGGCTGACCTCGGCGCAGTCACTTGGCTGAAGTCACCAGCCATGGGCGCAGGGTGCGGCCAGCCCATCACCGGTGCCTGCGGACCCTTCGCTCCCACCGGCTCAGATCTCCCGGTAAAAGACTTAGCATCACGGTAGCGCACGGTCCTCGCTCAACGCTCCTGTAAGCCTCGCCGAGGCGGTGCCGAGCAGCCCTGGTGGTTAAAGCCCTCGTGCCGAGAGCAGTGTCCCTCCAGGCCGGCCGGCTGCGGGCACGTTCCCCCTCTGCGTGCCCCGTCCCGGGAGGCAGCGCCGGTGCCAGCTTTTCCCTGCCTGCTGTGCCGTGCCAGCAGCCGCGGTGCCACAGGCACAGTGCCCACCCAAACGTGGGGGTCCCCCTGTGGCAGCGGGGAGCCGTGGGGCTGCCGGAGCCCTGGGAGCTGCCCAGGATGGGATGGGATGGGATGGGGCAGCCCGGCGTAGCCGTGTTCCTGACTCGGAGCACTCCGCAGCCAAAACAGCGTGGACGATGGCCCGGCTGGGCTCGTCTGACGGGTCAGCGCCGGGATTCCGATCTGCCAAGTGCCTCGTGTGATCCGCCATGCTGAGGTCTCCCCGCGTGCGGTTGTGCTGTGCTCTGAAGGAGGGGATGGGGCGTTTGACGGGTAGCGCTGCGGAGCCTGGCTCCGTCCTGCAGCTCCGGGCAGGAGCAGTTCCTGACCCTTCCGGCCCCGTGAGAAGTTGTGCCCTGTGGTGCCGAGTTGCCCGTGCCCTGCCTGGGGCAGGATCCATCCCTGGAAGTCTGTCTGTCCTCCCCACCCTCCCGGCTGCTCTCCTTTGCCGGGGGACCCCATGTAACCCCTTTGCGTCCCCGCAGGTGCTGTCGGGCTGCGCCATCATCGTGCGAGGGCAGCCCCGAGGCGGGCCGCCCCCCGAGCGCCAGATCAACCTCAGCAACATCCGTGCCGGGAACCTCGCCCGCCGCGCCGCCGCCGGCCAGCCGGATGCCAAGGACACCCCGGACGAGGTGAGTGCCTCCCGTGAGCGGTGCCATGCAGCCCCATGCCCCGAGGACTGCGGGCTGAGCTGGATGGGGGTCCTTCAGGCTTCTGCCCCCAGCTTCTAGCCCCATGGACCGTGGCACCCTCGGCTTGGCCGTTGCGAGAGGCACCATCCGTGCACTGCCTGGCCCACTGCCGCTGTCCTGTGGGGCGCTGGCGGCTCCCTCCTCACCAGGGCTACCCCCGCCTGGCTCGGGGACACGCAGGGCGCTGCAGCTGCAGGATGAAACAGTCCCTTCAGTCATGCTTTAAGAGATCCTTTCCCTGCTCCACCCTTCCCATGTGGATTTTGGGGCAGAATTCTCCTGCCTCACCCCGCTGTGGTCACGCACGTGGCCGGGACGGGGCAGGCATGGCTGGGCAAGGTCTGCAGGGCCAGGGGAGGCTGGTGGTGTCTCCAAGCTTACAGAATGATAGAACAGTTTGGGTGGGAAGGGATCATTAAAAGCCACCGAGTCCCCCCCCTGCCCTGGGCAGGGCCACCTCCCCCCAGCCCAGGGTGCTCCCAGCCCCGTCCAACCCGGCCTGGAACACCTCCAGGGATGGGGCACCCACAGCTTCTCGGGGCACCCTGCGCCAGGGGCTCACCGCCCGCACAGGAGAGAATTTCTTCCTTAGATCTGATCCCAATCTGCCCTCTGTCAGTGTCAAACCGTTCTCCCTCGTCCCATGGCTCCCCTCCCTGACCCAGAGTCCCCCCCAGCTCTCCTGGAGCCCCTTTAGGCACTGGAAGGGGCTCTGCGGTCTCCGCGGAGCCTTCTCCTCTCCAGGCTGAACCCCCCCTCTCCCCGCCTGTCCTCCCCGCAGAGGGGCTCAGCCCTCGCAGCATCTCCGGGCCCTCCTCTGGCCCCGCTCCCCCAGGGCCGTGTCTCTGCTGTGCTGAGCCCCCGAGCTGGAGACAGTGCTGCAGGGGGGGCTCCCCAGAGCGCAGCAGAGGGGCACAGTCCCCCCTCGCCCCACTGGCCACGCTGCTGGGGATGCAGCCCGGGGTGCCGGGGGCTCGCTGGGCTGCCAGTGCACATCTGCGGGGCTTTGCCTGCCCCCGGGGCTGGGGGCACGGGAGGCAACGGGGCTGCTGCTTTGGCAGATTGGGTGCAGGCAGGGCTGCCTGCGCCCGCAGTCTCGGGAGCGGCGGGTTTGTGTCGGAGGGAGCCCAGCCCCGGCCACCCATCCTCCCAGCCCCGGGGGTGGTGCAGAGCGCTGGCAGCTAATTGCTCTCCCTGGGGAGTTTGTCTTCTAAACACTGCTTCAGCCTTTAAATGTCACTCTTTTAAAAAATTATGCCTGTCAGGTTTGCTAATTGTTTATGAGCACGTCATGTTCTCTCCTCCGGACCGCGTTCCCCACCCACCCGCTGCGGTGGAGTGGGGCTGAGCTCGCCGGGGCTCCGGTGTGTTCCTGCCGCGGTGCAGGGAGGTGCTGGGGGACACAAGAACCCGCTTCTCCCAACCAGGCACGGCTGCCGCAGCCGGTCCCGCGCTGCTCCTTCACCACGGGCACCCACGCAGCCTTGGGCAGGGGCCGGAGGAGCCCCCGCCGCGTCCCTGGGTGCTGGGGCTGGTCCAGCGCCCGGCGTCACCGCAGCTCCAGCCCTGCTCCTTCTGTCCCAGGAGCCTTCCCGGGCTTTGCCGGCTGGGTCCGGCTGTGCTCGGGGGGCACAATGTGGGCTGGAAAACCAACCGGGACCCCTTTGCTGGGGACGGAGCGGGAGAGAGGGGGTGTTCCCGCTGCAGAGTAACAGGGTCGGTTCCTCTGCGAGCTCGTGGGCTGCAAACAGCCTCCAGCGCGGTCCTGGGCTAACGCAGCCCACGGGGAGGAGAGCGCGTGGCCCCCGGGGTGGGGAGGCTCTGGGCTTCCCCGGCTGCCTTTGACCCATCGGCTCTTCGCCTTCTTTCCCTCCAGCCCTGGGGGTTCCCGGCTCGCGAGTTCCTGCGGAAGAAGCTGATCGGGAAGGAGGTCTGCTTTACCGTGGAGTACAAGACCCCGCAGGGCCGGGAGTACGGGATGGTGTACCTGGGGAAAGGTGAGTGCAAAGGGGTCCGTCGGGCACCTAAAGGGCTGGTGGGGAGCGCGCGGCGGGAGCGTGTGGTGCTCGCAGCCGGAGCTGCTCACCGAGAGGGTGGCTTGGGATGCGGCATTGGTCCCAACATGCCCAGTTTTTGGTGGAGCTCCAGCTTTTGGAGGGGAGCAATGCCCGGCGGCGGTGCCGACTGCCTGCGAGGCTGCGCAGAGCCAGAGCATGGCCGCACTCTCCGGAGCTGCGGCTGTCGGTTGATGCACCGCAGTGCGCGCATGCAAGCCATGGCGCTAGGAGAATTCCCATAGGTTTTTCCCTTGCCATCCTTTCTGTTGGTATAAATCTTGTGCGCCTTTCTGGCCAATGGAAATCGCCCGAAAGGTTTACCTGTGGCCCCTGAGGATGCGGCAGAGTGCCGGGAGCGAAGCCGCTCAGCCCGAGTGCTGCGCCATGCCTGCGGGGCACCTTGGGGCAGGGTGGCCTTCTTGGCGCTGGCACAGGAGGGCTTTGGCTCCAGTTAGGTCCCCTCTCATGGGGAGCACGATGCCAGACTGCACTCTGCCGGGTGCTGCGTCCCCTCTGCCAACAGCCCTGGCTGATTTTGGTTCCAGCCGTGCTGGCGGGTGAGTTTTTGGGCTCTCGCTCCTCATGGTTAGCCTTCAGCCGTCTGGGCTGCTGAAAGAAAGCTTAGAGGTGCCCGCATCCTGCTGCCGCTCTGCTCTGCTGGGCTCAGCTCCTGGTTGGACTGCCCGTGCCCATGGGTTTCAAGAAGGGGGCCAAGATCTGCTCGACGTGGGTGGGCTCCGGCGGGGCGGATGCTCACCACGACCCAGCTTGTCCTCCAGTGCCGCGCGGCACAGGGTCACCGGGGCAGATGGCTGCACCGGCTTGGCAAGGCGGAGGAGATGCGCCGAGCAAACGGCGCACCTCTGTGCTCGCCAGAGGGTCGGCGCGGAGCTGGGGCAGCCCCACGACTCGGGTATTTGGGATACGGCCAGGGTGTAGGTCGGGCTGAGCCGGAGCTCCCTGGCAGCCCCCTCTCCCGTGGGAAGCTCAGTGGGGTAACTCGTTGCGGCTGCGGGAAGGAGAGCGGGACCAGGTGTGTGTGAGGGGCTGTCACGGCACTCGGGGGCTGCTGAGTTTTGGGTGGGCGTCCCCTGAGGTAGCTCTGGTACAGACAGGGGGGGTCTGGTGCCCTCGGCCCTGTGTCCCTGCAGACTCTGCCACTTGCAGCTCGGCCGCGCAGAGCCGGACTGGAAAGGGTGAGCGGGTGCCGTGAGGCATCCTTGTCTCCAGATATGCTCCCTGGCTTCGCTGTGGCGCTCGGAGCCTTTCCTGCGTGGATGCGGGAGGTTGGCTCGAGCAGCAGACGGCCGGGGCTTCCTCGCCGCTGCAGACGGGGTTCATCCCGAGGCGGCGTGGCACGAGCGGAGGGAGCGGGGTTTGCGCGGAGGGCCAGGGGCAAAGGAGGTGGCCCACGGTTTGGGGAGAGGCTCCCTCAGGGTCTGCGGCAGGAGTTGCCGGTGCGGCTGCCTGGGCAGGATTGCCGGCCATCAGCTCTGCCACGCGGCCGGAGAGCCCAACATCGCTGCTGGCTCCCGCGGTTCCCCGCTGCAGAGGATCAGCGGGTGCATTCGCGGCCGTGCAGCTCCCCGGGGAGGCTGGAGCTCTCTCCTCGGAGGTTTTGAGCCTTGGCTGCATGAGGCCGGGCTGGGCAATAGCTCTGCTTGGAGCCCCTTTCCACCAGCACCTCATCGCTGCTGCTGCGAGGGTGACCTGGGCTGGCTTCCCATTGCTGCTGCGTCCCAGCGCGCCCCAGCCAGCATCCCCCGTGTCCCTGTGGGGGTCCCCCTCCAGCGCGGGAACATGAGACCCCCGCAGTCCCCAGGCTGCGAGAAAGGGCAGCACATAGGGCTCTGCTCCCAGGATGAGCCCGTTCCCCAAGACCACGAAGAACTGGGTATCGAAGTTAACCTCTACGCTCATTCCTGAGCTTCCAGTCTGCTCGTGGGCTGGGGGACTGGGAAGCCCTTTGGGATGGGGATCCCCTTCTTGCAGGGATCGTAGTTTTGGATGCTGTTTTCCGCTTTCCCACCCGGCGGGCCATCCTTCAGCAGGAGTCGTGGCAGGTCCCGACAGCGCAGTCTGCAACAGATAACCCTTGAAAGGGGTTTTGTTGTTCGGTGACACCGCGCTGAGTGAATCACTCCCTTTCAGTCATCTGCAGCCTTGTTGTCTGCCACGTTAAGGACTCTTATGCCGTGCCTCCCACGTAGGTGTCGTCCTTATTGTTAAATCCCAGCCTGTCACACCGCGGAGGTGAGAAATGAAGCATAAAATGTTTCCTGATGAAGTTTGTCAAGGTTTAAAATACTATTAATATGGAAACGCTGCGACAGCTTCCCTGGCAGCGATGCAGCAGCTGTCTGCGGCTCCGGGCTTTGGAGGGACGGGGGCTTTGGAGGGACGGGGGCTTGCTGTCGCTCACTGGTGGTGGCTGAGCCTGATCGGAGGTGCTGGGGAATGGTGGGGGTCCGGGCAGTGCCCTGCACCCCCTCCCCAGCTGCTCGGGGCTGTGCAACCCTGCGCCCTCCCTTCTCTGTGGGCAGTGTGGGGGTTCTGCCCGAATCCTCCTGTTTATCATAGAATCAAAGAATGGTTTGGGTTGGAAGGGACCGTTAAAGGCCACCGAGTCCCCCCCCGCCCTGGGCAGGGCCACCTCCCCCCAGCCCAGGGTGCTCCCAGCCCCGTCCAACCCGGCCTGGAACACCTCCAGGGATGGGGCAGCCACAGCTTCTCGGGGCACCCTGCGCCAGGGGCTCACCGCCCGCACAGGAGAGAATTTCTTCCTTTTATCTCACCTAAATCTGCCCTCTGTCAGTGTCAAACCGTTCCCCCTCGTCCCATCGCTCCCCTCCCTGACCCAGAGTCCCCCCCAGCTCTCCTGGAGCCCCTTTAGGCACTGGAAGGGGCTCTGCGGTCTCCGCGGAGCCTTCTCCTCTCCAGGCTGAGCCCCCCCTCTCCCCGCCTGTCCTCCCCGCAGAGGGGCTCAGCCCTCGCAGCATCTCCGGGCCCTCCTCTGGCCCCGCTCCCCCAGGGCCGTGTCTCTGCTGTTGGGCCCCCCCGAGCTGGAGGCGGCGCTGCAGGGGGGGCTCCCCAGAGCGCAGCAGAGGGGCACAGTCCCCCCTCGCCCCGCTGGCCACGCTGCTGGGGATGCAGCCGGGGATGGGGTTGGGCTTCTGGGCTGCGATCGCACATTTCCAGCTCACATTGAGCTTCTCATCCCCCAACACCCCCAGGTCCTTCTCCTCAGGGCTGCTCTCCAGCCATTCCCCGCCCAGCCTGGATTTGTGCTGGGGATTGCCCCCACACAGATGTAGGACCTTGCACTTGGCCTTGTTGAACTTCATGAGGTTGGCATGGGCCCACCTCTCCAGGCTGTCCTGGTCCCTCTGGATGCCATCCCTCCCCTCCAGTGTGTCTGCCTCGCCACACAGCTCGGTGTCATCGGCAAACTCGCTGAGGGTGCGCTCGATCCCACTGTCCATGTCGCTGACAAAGATGTGAAGAAGCCCGGGTCCCAGTACTGACCCCTGAGGAACACTGCTCATAATGGGTCTCCACTTGGACATGGAGCCGTTGACCACAACTCTTTGAGCGCGACCATCCAGCCGGTTCTCTATCCACCGAGCGGTCCGTCTGTTGAATCCATGTCTCTCCAATTTAGAGACCAGGTTACGGTGCAGGACAGTGTCCGCTGTCTCTGGCCCGGGATCCCCCCTGGACTGTGGTGTTTGTCCCCCACCTCCCCAGGGGCTCTGGCTCCCGGTCGCCGTGAACCCTGCCGTGTTTCTGCAGAGGAAGGATGCCTGGCGCAGCGGTGCCCATTGCAGGTCCTTCTGTCAGCGCAGCCTTCCTTGGAAATCCAGAGAGCCCCTTTGGTGCTGGGAGGGCATTGCCAGCCTCCCCCGGGCCCTGAGGATGTCCCCTTCCCGCGGAGACGGTCCTGGGTGACAGCACACCTTGCAGCCCAGCAGCAATGTGCCACCTTCCCGCTTGCTTAGCTCTGGTCTGGGGGAAACGGTGTCCCCAGGAGAGCCCTGGGCTGCTCCGCTCGATGCGTGGTGAAGGCCACGTGCTGCTGGGACATGGGGCTGGTGGCAGGAGCCTTTTGCTCCCGGATTGCTTGGGCTAGAATCATTTTGGGAGTATTTTCCGGTGTGCCTCGGGGCTGCCCCGTGTGCTGGCGGCTCATCCCACTGACTCCTCTCCTCCTCTCTCTGCAGACACGAGCGGCGAGAACATTGCTGAGTCCCTTGTGGCCGAAGGGCTGGCCTCCCGCCGGGAAGGGATCCGAGCCAACAAGTACGTATGCGGCTGCGTTCCTGTGCCGCCCCGGTGAGCCTGTGCTGTGCGGCCGTGCCGATCCTCTGCGGTTATTTATGCGGGCACAGAGCCGGTTGGGTTCTTCGGCTTTGGCCGGGCACCTGTCCCTGCTCCAGGGCTCTCCGCGGTGCCCGGGTTCTGCAGGCATCAGTGTCCCAGCGCGATGACCCCTCATCTTTAGGGTTGGGTTGGGGAGGGGGTGCTGCGTGTCTCCTTGGCCTGGATGCTGAAGCACCAGAGCTGTGGCCATGGGCTGCAGGGCAGAAAGTCTTCTGGAGATCGTGGTTGCTGGAAAATAGGGCCTGGCGTGGAGTCGAGGTGCTTTAATTACAGAATCCCAGAACCCCAGACTGGTGGGGGTTGGCAGGGCCCTCTGGAGCTCCCCCAGTCCCACCCCCTGCCACAGCAGGGACACCTCCAGCAGTGGCACAGGACGGCGTCCAGGCGGGTTTGGGATGGCTCCAGAGCGGGAGACTCAAGTCAAGTTTGTGCCCGTTCCCTCTTGTCCTGTCACTGGGCACCACTGAAAAAAGACTGTTCCCATCCCCCTGGCACCCTCCCTTTAAGGATTTGTAAGCCCCGTTGCTGGCTCGTGGGCATCCTGTTGGCCACCAGGACTCCCAGGTCCCTTTCCACAGAACTGCTCTCCAGGAGGTCAGCCCCCAACCTGGACTGCTGAAATTCATGCAAGAGAGGTGATGATCTGATGTTCCCCTCCCTCACCCTATGTCCAGGTGGTGCAATGCCACTGGACCCAATGCTGATGCTTTTCCCTGCCGTGTCCTGGAGTGAGGGAGAAGCCTTGGCCTGGGCTGCAGTGTGCCGGTGGCCCCGCATGCGGCCCCGGGCTATCCTGTCCCAGGGGTGCGAGTCGTTTCTGTGGTGCCGGCTATAAATACCGGTGGGACGCTATTTCCATCCCCACAGCCTGCTGGGCTGGAAGCTTGCCCATGTCGCTTCCTAAAACTGTTCCTGGCACACTTGGATGCTTTCCACCCAGTGTTTTCAGTAGCGCAGCCTGTAAACAGGTATGTTGAGTAAACAGAGTGCGCATTGCCAAGGGCGTGGATGGGTTATTTTATGCTCGGGCTTGCTGGTGCTGGAGCCTCCAGTGCCGGTGGGTCCTGCTTAGGGTACTGCATCTGGGGAGGAATAACCCCATGCACCAGTCCAGGTTGGGGGCTGACCTCCTGGAGAGCAGCTCTGGGGAAAGGGACCTGGGAGTCCTGGGGGCCAACAGGGTGACCATGAGCCAGCAATGTGCCCTGGTGGCCAAGAAGGCCAATGGCACCCTGGGGTGCACCCAGCAGAGTGTGGCCAGCAGGGCGAGGGAGGGCATCCTCCCCCTCTGCTCTGCCCTGGGGAGGCCGCAGCCGGAGCACTGTGTGCAGTTCTGGGCTGCCCGGGTCAGGAAGGACAGGGAACTGCTGGAGAGGGTCCAGCAGAGGGCTACGGAGATGGTGAGGGGTTTGGAGCATCTCTCTGCTGAGGAAAGGCTGAGGGCCGTGGGGCTTTTTAGTCTGGAGAAGAGAAGACTGAGGGGGGATCTCATCAATGCTTATAAATACTGAAAGGGAGGGTGCCAGGGGGATGGGAACAGTCTTTTTTCCAGTGGTGCCCAGTGACAGGACAAGAGGGAACGGGCACAAACTTGAGCATAGGAAGTTCAACCTAAACCTGAGGAGGGACTCCTTCCCTGTGCGGGTGGCAGAGCAGTGGCACAGCTGCCCAGAGAGGTGGGGGAGTCTCCCACTCTGGAGCCATCCCAAACCCGCCTGGACGCCGTCCTGTGCCACTGCTGGAGGTGTCCCTGCTGTGGCAGGGGTGGGACTGGGGGAGCTCCAGAGGGCCTTCCAACCCTGACCAGTCTGGGATTCTGTGCTTGCTGCCTGCATCCCGCAGTCCCTGTCCCAAACCCTCGGGGAATGTGCTCCCTGCTTGGTGCTGGTGGGCTCTGGGTGCCGCTGGCGGAGTTCACTGGCTCAGCTTTGGCACGGTTGGGGACCACCGCAGGGCAGTGATGTCTGGGAGAGGTGCAAAAGCAACTGTGCCTGTGCTGAAGGAGCTGCAGAAGCCACCAGCCTGCGGTACTGCTGGGGCTAGGGGCAAGGAGTTGCCGGGAGTGCGGGTGCAGCACTGGCGGCGTTTGAAGGATGAATGGGGTTCACGTGGAGTTGCCCTGTCCTGGTTCTGCATCTGCTGCATCGAGGTGGAGCAAGGGAGGAAAGCCTCCTCCTGCCTGTCCTTGCACCAACTTTAGACTCATCAAATCGTTGAGGTTGGAAAAGACCTTTAAGATCATCGAGTCCAACCGTCAACCCAGCAGTGCCAAGCCCACCACTAAACTGTGTCCCTCAGCACCACGGCTACATGGCTTTTAAATCCCTCCAGGGATGGTGACTCCACCATGACCTTGGGCAGCCTGTTCCAGTGCTTGACAACCCTTTCGGGGAAGAAATTTTCCCAAATATCCATCCTAAACCTCCCCTGGCGCAACTCGAGGCCGTTTCCCCTTGTCCCATCGCCCGTTCCCTGGGAGCAGAGCCCAACCCCCCTCGCTACCCCCTCCTTTCAGGAGCTGTAGGGAGTGAGAAGGTCTCCCCTCAGCCTCCTCTTCTCCAGGCTCAACACCCCCAGGTCCCTCAGCCGCTCCTCACCAGACGTGTGCTCCAGACCCCTCACAGCTCCGCTGCCCTTCTCTGGACGCGCTCCGGCCCCTCAGTGTCTGTCTGAGGGGCCCAAAACTGAGCACAGCACTCGCGGTGGGGCCTCACCAGTGCCGAGCACAGGGGGACGATCGCTGCCCCTGTCCTGCTGGCCGCACTGTTCCTGACACAGGCCAGGATGCTGTTGGCCTTCTTGGCCACCTGGGCACACTGCTGGCTCATGTCCAGCCGGCTGTCCGCCAACACCCCCAGGGCCTTCGCCACTTTCCAGCCACTCTGCCCTGAGACTGTAGCGTCCATGGGGTTGGTGTGACCCACGGGCAGCACCCGGCACTCGGCCGTGTTGAACCTCACACCATTGGCCTCAGCCCATTGATCCAGCCTGGCCAGACCCCTCTGTAGGGCCATCCCACCCTCCAGCAGCGTCAATGTTCAGAAGGCACCCCCTTGCTTTCCAACCCCCTTCTCCGAGAGGAGCCTGGGTGCGGCTGGATCCACTCCAAGTCCCAGATCTCGGTCAACGGTTTATGGCTAAAGGATTAGATATGCGCAATCAATCCTTTATATCACTGAGCTGAGATTTCAAAGTGTATCAAGCTATTAGTCCCTTACTGAGACTCCGCTGTGGCAAGGACTCTCCCAGTCTCGAGGAGTAACCTGGAGAGGTGTTCCTGCCCAAGGGGAGGTCCTGGCGTGCAGCCTGCGGCCGGGCAGGAGAGCTCAAAGGGCTCTTGGGCTGTTTGCTTATTATGGGGGTAAGGTGACTGACTCATAGTCGTATTTGCGTACCGACTGCAGATGTTAATTTCTTCCAGATTTGGCTCGAGTCGGACGTTGACCACCACTGTGGTTAGGTGGGCGCGTTGCCATAAATTAGCCCACGGCTATTGTGTCATTATCTGTCTCCCCCGAATCCACTCAGACCATACGTACCCATCACGGTGGCTGCTGGTGGGTGTCACTCGAGCAGGGGGAGAGGAGAAGGTCAGGTCAGGGGGGAGCACGCTGTCACAAGCCCCCTCCCCTGGCTCCATCGCAGGAGCACGTCGGCTGCGGCTGCACCGCCCATCCCACCGGGGGACGGTTGCGTGGCAGTGCAGAGCCCCGCTCCAGTGGGGAGGTGACCGAGGTCCCCCTGGGCATTTGCTGCCTGGGACTTTTCAGGCGCTTCTGGACTGACCTGTTGTGTTGGCGGGATGGAAATTGGGGTGCAGGTTGGGTGCTGTCATCCGCTGCTTATGCTGGGGGGACCTGGGCAGCCCCACAGGGACCTTCTGGTGGCTTTGGGCTCACGGGGGTCTGCTGCTCTGGTCCTTCAACCTCCTCCTGCAAGAGCAGCCGGCAGGTAGCATCCCTGGTGGAGTTGGTCACCCCGACCACCGGGATGTCGGTGCAGGAGCAGGACCAGGACGTGCAGCCCCCCGGGCTGGGTGGTGCCGCTGCCAGGAGCTCCGTCACCGGTGCAACGGGGCTGGTGCGGCACAGTTAGCACAGGACTGAGCTTCCTGCAATTAAACATCGCCTGGAGCGCCTCGCTGCTCGGTTTGCGCTCCTCATTCAAAGGGTGCGTTAATTAACGGGTGCGTGAGGTGACACTCAGCTGCTTGAGGCAGGCACTTCTGCGGCGAATTCGGGATTCATCAGGTTGTGGTTTTTCCCTGAGCTGAAGAATTGTAGAATCATGGAATGGTTTAGGTTGGAAGAGACCTTGAAGGCCACCGAGTCCCCCCCCTGCCCTGGGCAGGGCCACCTCCCCCCAGCCCAGGGTGCTCCCAGCCCCGTCCAACCCGGCCTGGAACACCTCCAGGGATGGGGCAGCCACAGCTTCTCGGGGCACCCTGCGCCAGGGGCTCACCGCCCTCACAGGAGAGAATTTCTTCACAATATCTCATCTAAATCCCCCCTCTGTCAGTGTCAAACCGTTCCCCCGCGTCCCATGGCTCCCCTCCCTGACCCAGAGTCCCCCCCAGCTCTCCTGGAGCCCCTTTAGGCACTGGAAGGGGCTCTGCGGTCTCCGCGGAGCCTTCTCTCCTCCAGGCTGAACACCCCCAAGTCCCTCAGCCTGTGCTAAAGCACAAACCTCACCGAATTTGTGTGAGGGGTTGGGACAGCACCCGGCAGGGCTGGCCCTCGGCGCGGGCAGGGGGCTGCTGCTGTGCTCTGCCGTAGGTCAGCCGGCTGCCTGCGGGGGACCGGGGGCGTTCTGCGGTTTGGTACGGCGCCTGGGTTTGCCGTCCCTCCTCTGCCAAAGCATCCTCTGCCGTGCCGGGGGTCGGGGCTGCTGCTGCGGGACCCGCGGGCAGCCGTCTCGCCAGGGCTGCCTTGCCATCGCGGTGCAGAAAGCAGCCTCTGAAGGAGTTGCGTGGGTTTATCCTCCTCAGCCTTGCGGGGGGGTATCCCGACATCGATGCTGCTGCCTCTGTGCCGGAGAAACTTACTTTGATTTACTGCGCGCTGCTGTCAGCAGCACGAAGCGTCGCTCACCAGCTCACCCAGGCGGTGCCTTTTCTAGACGTGAGCGGTCAAATCGCTAAAGCATCCGGAAAAGTGCCCGGAAGATGGATGTTCCCGGTGATAAAACATGCAGGAACCGGCAGCGTCCTGCCTGGCCTCACCCCGTCTCCTCCTGTCCTTGCAGCCCCGAGCAGAGCAGGCTGGCGGAGCTGGAGGAGCAAGCCAAGAGTGCCAAGAAGGGGATGTGGAGCGAGGGGACGGGCTCCCACACCATCCGGGACCTCAAGTACACCATCGAAAACCCCCGGCACTTCGTGGACTCCATGCACCAGAAGCCAGTCAACGGTAAGCTGGCACCCACTCTGGCCCTGGGTGCTGGGGTCACCCCGTCCTCTGTCCTCCGTCGCCTGCCTGTACGTGGCCCTGGGGGATGGCTGCCTGCGCCGCGCTGCTGGGGTGCCGATCCCAGCACCCTCTCGCTGCGGAGGATGGAGGAGAGCCGGCTCCGGCTCCGCGGCTCCCGCCGAGCCCCTCCGCAGCAGGACCAACCTCTCTGCTTTTGCTCCGCAGCCATCATAGAGCACGTCCGGGACGGCAGCGTGGTGAGAGCCCTCCTCCTCCCCGATTACTACCTGGTCACCGTCATGCTCTCGGGGATCAAGGTGAGGCTCGGCCGCTGGCCCCGGCCGCCGCAGACGTGCTCAGCACTCCCCTTTGCAGCGAGTTCCCTCTTGAATTTGCACCGTTGTTCATTGTGTGTCCTCCTCGGCGCCTTTCGGCACCGGTGCAGGCGTGCAGGGCGGGCACCCACGGCTGCCGGGCTCGCGGGGCGAGGGCAGGGAGGGATGGAGGTAGGGGTACAGCTGCCTTCTCGCCCGCTGTGCCGTCCTTACGCGCCCTCCAGTAACAGGCTGGTTGCAGCCCCTGGTTGCGTGCACGCCGTTGCGGGGTGTCACCGTGGGGATGGGAGCGTGTTTGGGTTCGGTGGGTACCAGCTCTGCACTGCCAGACCCGGCAGCAGCCCGAGCTCAGCACTGCCAGACGCAGGTACAGGGCTGTGTCGGTGCAAAATGGCACGAATGCATCGGTACGCGCAGCCCCCCATGCGCAGCCCCCAGCCTGTCTCCCAGAACCTGCAGCCGGAGCACGGGGGCTGCGTGCAGCCTTGGACCTGCAGAATCAGGGAATGGTTTGGGCTGAAGGGACCGTTAAAGGTCACCGAGTCCCCCCCTGCCCTGGGCAGGGCCACCTCCCCCCAGCCCCGTCCAACCCGGCCTGGAACACCTCCAGGGATGGGGCAGCCACAGCTTCTCCAGTGCTTGGAACATCTCCATGGTCTCCTCTGGCCCCGCTCCAACAGCTCCGTGTCCTTCGGATGTTGGGCCCCCCCGAGCTGGAGGCAGCGCTGCAGGGGGGGCTCCCCAGAGCGCAGCAGAGGGGCACAGCCCCCCCTCGCCCCACTGGCCACGCTGCTGGGGATGCAGCCCGGGGTGCCGGGGGCTCGCTGGGCTGCCGGCGCCCGTTGCCGGCTCATGGCCAGCTCGTCCCCCCCAGCACCCCCGAGCCCTTCTCGGCAGCGCTGCTCTCCATCCCCCCATCCCCAGCCCGTGCTGGCACCGGGGGCTGCCCCCCCCCGGGTGCAGGACCCTGCGCTGGGCCTGGTTGGACCCCCTGAGCTTCACAGGGACCCCCTTCCCCCGCCTGCCCGGGTCCCTCTGGATGCCATCCCGTCCCTCCGGCATGTTGCCACACTGCTCAGTTTGGTGTCACCCGCAAACTCGCTGAGGGTGCCCTCCATCCCACTGTCTGTGTCATTGATGAAGATAGTGACCAGTGCTGGTCCCAGTGTGGACCCCTGAGGGACAGGAGGTCACCCTTCCTCCCCAGGGAGGTCTCCCACCCCCTTGCTGAGGCTTTAGGGCCCAGCCCGTGCCCTGACCGTCCCCCCTCTGCTGCAGTGCCCCACGTTCAAGCGGGAGGCGGACGCCCCCGAAGTCCCCGAGCCATTTGCGGCCGAAGCCAAGTTCTTCACGGAGTCACGGCTGCTGCAGAGGGACGTGCAGATCGTCCTGGAGAGCTGCCACAACCAGAACATCCTGGGCACCATCCTGCACCCGGCAAGTGGGGCTGGGCGGGAGCGGGGCGGGAGAGGGTCCCGGCGGGCGGTTGGACTGCTGCTCACCCTCTGCTGGAGGTGCTAAAGGTGGTTTGCAAGGTCCAGGTGCCGCTGGTGGGGGCTCAGGGCAGCTGGGAGTCGCGTGCTCTTTACTGGTGGATGTGGGAGACCGTGGTCCACCTGAGCGCCCCCCCCAGGAGAGCAGAGCCCGGTGGCTGTCACTGGGGTGGCCTCTGAGAGCCCTGGGGATGCTGTGGCCAAGCCTGGCAGGGCTTTTGGGCACCGGTGACATCTGAGGGGCTGAGCAGGGTGGCTGAGGTCCCCCCCGCAGTGGGGCAGGGGGAGGTGAGTTTTCGGCAGCGGGGGCACAGGGGTAGGGGTGGATGCTGCGTCCCCTGCGGCTGAGCGCGCGCCGCCTCCCCTTCCCCGCAGAACGGGAACATCACCGAGCTCTTGCTGAAGGAGGGCTTTGCCCGCTGCGTGGACTGGTCCATCGCCGTCTACACCCGCGGTGCGGACAAGCTGCGGGCAGCCGAGAGGTGAGTGCGACGCCGGGAGCCGCAGGGCTGGGCGCTGGCGTGGGCACCGCTCCGAGCTGCACCCGTGGGGTGCCCGGGGCGGCTCCGGCCCCTTCTCCCCATCCACGTGGGGGTACCCCCCGTGCTCTCCGGGCTGGGAGGGAGATGCGATCTCTCCTTGCAAGTCTGCACCAGCCCCACTGCCTCTGGGCTTTGCTGGACGACTTCATATACGGCGTGTCCGTCCCCGCTGGGGACACCAGCCCGGGCATCACACCTCTGTTCCCATCCTTCCAGGTTCGCCAAGGAGCGCAAGCTGAGGATATGGAGGGACTACGTGGCCCCCACGGCCAACCTGGATCAGAAGGACAAGCAGTTCGTAGCCAAGGTGAGCGGCTGGCGGAGCAGGGGAGGGGGCAGTGGGGTCTGCCTGTGCGGGGGCGGAGGGCAGGGCGCCCGGCTGCCCTCGCCGCTCTCTGCGTGTGCGTGGACAAAACCCCAGAGGGTTTTTCCTCAGCTGCATCCCCGCCACGGACCGCAGGGCACGACTGCGGGCAGGTCTGGGGTGGGAAGAGGTGAAACAGAGGGGAGGGGAAGGGCTGGTGGGTCCCCTGGGCCATCGCTCCAGCCGGCAGAGATGCTCTCACCCCGCCTGCCGCTCTCCTGCCTGCCCGGGGTGGTTTGGGCTCGGTAGTTTTCCATCCCCTCCCCTGCCCGCGTTCCCAGCGCGGTGTCCGGCCGTGATCCCGGGGGGCTGCTGGTGTGGAGCCGTGGGGTTCCGTGGGGCAGAGCCCCTGGCCGGCACCTCCCTGCAGCAGCTAGCCCAGCTCTGCAGCCTCGCTGGCCCCACACGTGAGAGCAGCTCCGGGGTTGCCCCGGCGCAGCGGTACCCACGTTCCTGCGGCCGGGAGAGCGTGCCGAGCCCCTGCCCTGGCACGCTTCGGGGAGCGCAGCCGCTGCCAAAGGGAGAGCGCGAGTGGGGCTGCCCCTGCCCTGGGTGGGTGGGTGGTGGTGGATGTGGCAGATGTCCCCATCCTGGATGGGACGGAGGAGCATCTCGCCGGGGTGGGTGCGGGCAGCGCGGGGAGGGGGGGAAGCACCCCACTAGATGGTGCTGCCGCCTCGCCCAGCGCAGCAGCCGGGGAGGGAGCGGGGGGCTTTGGTTCTGCTGCAAACCCTGGGAAATGTGCAGCAGCCGCATTTCTTGGAAAGTCAGCTTAACCCCTGCGCTGCCCTCCTCCCCGCCCCCGGCTCCTATCCTGCCCCGCAGCGTCCTTCCAGCAGCTCCATCCCTGCTGCGGGGGAAGCCGGGGTTGTGCCCGGGCACCTCTGCCTGCCGGCACGGGAGAGGGGGGCTGCTCCGGGGGGGACTACTGCTTCCCTGCTCCTTCCTTGCTCCTTCCCCTGCTCCTTGCCTTCTCCGTCCCTTTTTCTTCCCTCGCTCCTTTCCTCGCTCCTTTCCTTCTCCTTTCCTTCTCCTTTCCTTCTCCTTTCCTTCTCCTTTCCTTCTCCTTTCCTTCTCCTTTCCTTCTCCTTTCCTTCTCCTTTCCTTCTCCTTTCCTTCTCCTTTCCTTCTCCTTCCCCACTCCTTTCCTTCTCCTTCCCCGCTCCTTCCCTTTTCCTTTCCCGCTCCTTCCCTTTTCCTTCCCTTTTCCTTCCCTTGCTCCTTCCCTTTGCCTTCCCTTTGCCTTCCCTTTGCCTTCCCTTTGCCTTCCCTTTGCCTTCCAGTTTCCCTCCCGTTTCCTTCCCTGCTCCTTCCCTGCTCCTTCCCTTTTCCTTCCCTGCCTGCCTCAGGGGTCACCGGCTGCCCCGGCGCTGCCGGCTGTGGTTTAAACCGGGGCGGCAGCACCGGCAGGGCTTGGGGCAGAGCGTGCCCGGCTGGGCGCGCGGTGGTGCTGCCGGGCAGGGCAAAGCCAGGAGCTCTTGCGGCCGCTCCCACCTCAGCCGTGCGGTACAGACGGCTCAATTAGCTCATCCGTGCGGTGCAGTCACCGGGGTCTGCGCGGCAGCTCCCGTCCCGTGGGGTGAGGCCGGGCAGGCGCTGCCTGGGTGCGGCGGGTAGTGGCGGTGGTCCCCAAAAACTTCCCGCCGGCTTCCCCGGGTGGTGAAGGGTTTGCTGGGCTTTTCCTCTTTGAGCGCCGTATGAACGTGGCCCGAACGCCAAACCCAGGGGGTCTCCGAGGGGGCGCAGAGGCGAGAGCCCATCCCCGGCGAGGAGGAGCCCCGTTTGGTCCCTACCCGAGGGGCCGCTACCGTGGTGAGAAATAACGCCCCGGCAGATGCCCCCCGTGGGCACAGGGATGGCTGTGCCAAGGCGCTGGCTGGCTCGGAAGCGCCATCCTGCCGCTGGCAGGAGCTGCTGCCGGAGCCCGCGCCAGGAGCCGGCACGGGGGCCGTTAGTCATGCAGTGCTCAGCAGCTTGCGGAGGGCTGGTGGAGGGGGCGGGTGGACGCTCCTTGGCATTTCGAAGGCGCCCGTCATTTTGTTGGATAGCTCGCAGAGGCAGGCTGGGACGCCGGCGGAGAGCTGCGGCAGGCGGGCAAGGCAGCGAGAGGTGTCTGCGGTGGGTTTGGGGCTCAGCGGCATGGCCGGGCGTTGCCGTGGGGCAGCCGTCCCTCCGGCAGCGGAGGGGAGCCCCGATGTGCGGGCTGCATCCCGCTTAGGGGTCCGGTCCTGGGCACAGCCCCTCGCTCTGCCGGGGTCGTCCTCCCCCAAGTTTGGGGACACTCAGCCCCCCCCCGGCCCCGGCTCACCGCAGCCCGGCGCGGTTTGGCTGCCCTGGTTCTGCGGTGAGAGCCCCCGAAGGCGGTGAGCGCCACGCCGCCGTCCTGCTGCCTGGGGAGGAGACGCAGCATTTCTGCGCCTTGGGTTGAAACCCGCTGTTTACGCAGGCCGGTGCGAATCAGCGTTTAGGGAGCCCTCAGCCCACCCCCTCCCCACCACCCCCCCCTCCCCGGCGGTTTTGCAGTGTTAATTTTTGGTCTGTTTGTCCCTTCCTGGGGATTATAAGTGACAGGGAAAACCAGGACAAACGCCTGCACGCCTCGGAGTGCCAGAGCTGAACCCAGAGCCAGGCACGTGCCCAGCGGCAACGAGGGGCCCCGTCAGACCCCCCCCCACCCCTCACTCCTCCCGGCACCCCGCGGAGGGGTCGGAGCGCCCGCAGGCAGCGGGCAGGCAGCGATGGCTCCGGCGCTGAAGCCGCCTCCGTGCTCGGCAAAATGCCGAGGTGCTCGTTTGCAGCAGCAGAGCTGACGTAGGAGCTGGCGGGGAGGGGGGAGGAGGAAGAGGAGAAGGAGGAGGAGGAGGAGGAGGAAGATCCCAACCTGTCTTTGCACTGTTGAGCAACCGTGGCAAATCGGCTCCGGCTAATTTTGGATCCCGCTGCCGTGGCGGTCGGCTGCCGGTGCTTTGAGCCAGAGGGGTTGGTTTTGGGGGAGAAATTAAGGCTTGGCCTCGATGGTGGATTTGATGCCCGTGAGTGGCAAGAAGAAGAGCGGTGGAATGAAAATGCCGAGGAGGCTGGCGGCTTTCCCCCGAATTCCCTGCGTCAGCTTGTCTCACAGCGCCCCGGAATTTGGGACACGCGCCGCTTAGAGCTGACTGCGGTGCGCCGAGAGCCGTCCTCTGCCAAAAGCTGTTTATAACACAGCGTTTGCGCGCGGGGCTCGGGGGGCTTCTGCGAGGTTCTGCCCTCCCGTGCCCCCGCTGCGGGGCAGGATCAGCCCCCTCGGCGCCGGGCAGGGGGCAGCGCTTGAGAGCAGCCGCTCGCCCGGAGCACGATGGGCTCCGTGGGCAGCCCCTCGGCCGCATCCAGCCGCGCCGGCGGCGCTCTGCATCGCCTCCTGCCATGCTCCAGCGCTTTGCAGGCTGGAGGAGGCGGTTGTGGATGAGCTGTGCCTGTGTCTTTTTTTTTTTTTTCTTTTTTTTTCTTTTCTTTTTTTTTTATCCGTTTTTTTTTCCTTCCCCCCTCCCCTTTGCAAACCGCTCGGAGCCTTCGTCGCGGCCAAATTGTCTCAGATCTCAGAGGGATCTGCCAAAGGCAGCCCAGGAGCTGCTCTCCTGCCGAGCTGAGCGCCAAACGCTGCTGCAACCCCTCAAAAAGCAGTTTTCTCCTTTCGGGGGCGGGGGACAGCACCGGCCCCTCTCTCGGTGCCGGGCACCGGCTCCCAAAGTGCCACCGTCCCCGTCCCACAAGGCGCAGGGGTTCACTCCCGGCTTTGGGGATGCATCCCTGATCCCTCTCCCGGGAGAGCTAACGAGCTGCCCTCGTTACCGCGGGGCAGGGAGCGCAGCAGGCAGGGACGGGCTGTCCTGGGGAGCCGCAGGGCACGGCGGCAGCTGGGGGAATTGGCCCCGGTGGTCCCTGGGCACGGGGGTCCCCAACCCCGTGAGCACCCAGGGGAGCTCTGGGACGAAGCCGGCGGCGGGGGCGGAAAATGGGAAACCTTGTTGGCATCAACGCTGGCAGGGAGGAAAACTTGGCGCGTGAAAAATGCCGAGAAGGGGCAGCTCGGAGCTTCTTACCCCAGGAAGAGGCGGGGGGGAGCAGGGATGGGGGCTGAGGGCATCACCCAGCCCTGCCCGCCACGCACCCGGCTGGGGGAGCCTGCGCTGGGGGGGAAGGCCGCGTCCCGGGGAAGCGGCACCGGAGCGGTGCAGGCTCTGCGAGGAGCAGCTGCAGAGATTTAAAAAAAAAAAAAAAAAAAAAGAAAAAAGAAAAAAAAATCCTTTCAATCCCTTTATCAAAGTGCCTTTTGGAGGCAGGTGAAGCCACAATAAATATTGGATAAAGGAAGCTGGCCACAGCGAGCTGAGAAATTGTTAGCAAGAAAAATGGCACGGCCTCTGCAGCGGTGCTGAGTCTCCTGTTTTGCTCCTGCTGTCACCTCTGTCACCGTGTGTGTCTGTCCCTCCCCCGCCGCCCTCTCCTGCCCGCAGGGTCCCCGGGGAGGGGGCTGCAAAGCACCTTCTGCTGCTTCCGCGCACGGGGCGATGCGGCCGAGCCGGGGCTGCGGCTCCCGCCCGGAGGAGGGGAGTGGGTGCCCGAGGAGGGGTGGGCGCCCGGGGATCCCCCTCGGCTCCTGCTGCCACCCTGCCCGGTCCTGCCCGGGACCTGCGGCTGCGGGGTCCCCCGGTGCTGCCACGTCCTGCAGCATCCCGCGCCCCTGCGCACACCCGTCGCAGCCGGGACAGCCTGGCGAAGGGTCCTGCAAGTTCATTCCTGCCGAGAAGGGGATGCTCAGCACCGGAGGGGCTCGGCGAGTCCCCGGTGCCCGTCGTTGGCTCCTGCCCGTAACTGGGGCTGTGCCGGAGGCCGGTGTGCCGGGAGCCGGCGGCTGCCTGCCGGCGAGAGCCTGCCCTGCTGCCAGAGAGCAAATGAGGTCTGACCGCCGCTCCTGCGGCGATGCCGACGTGGAATAGCGGAGTGCGCGTGATGGATGCGTAACGTAGCACAGGATTTGCCCCCGCATCTGACCTGCCGCCCCCCCTGGCTGCCGTCTCTCACCGTCACGTCTGGCTTTTACTAAGCCTTATTCTGTGGGCGGGAAGGGGTATGTGCCCAGCGCGCTGCTGGGGTCCCATCCTGACCCCTCCAGCCGTGAGGATGCCCTGAAGCATGAGATTTGATTACTGCATTTAGCGCACGGACTGCTTTGGGCTCGGTTCTGCCTGTGAAAAACAAAGGTTGTGGGTCCCGGGAGGATCTGAGTCCGTGGGTAGGGACGTCCCCTGGGGGAGGTTTGCTGTGCCGAGAGGAGCCCCGGCAAGCCTCGGTGCCTGCTTTAATTTTAATTCCTGTAATCCTGTTATCCCTTTGGCTAAGCACGTTTTGAGGGACCGATGTGCTTGCTGGGGCAAAAGTCCTGCAAGGGGGGGGAAGTCAGTGCCCTCCTCCCTCCGCTTCCCCCTGCGCTCCGGCTCGGCTTCGGGGGGGACGCGCAGGGCTGCGCTCATCATGGATGAGCAGCAGCGGGAACCTTTTTGCCCTGGTGTGACTGGGAGGACTGGGTTTGTGCTGGGAGCAGGCAGGGGAAGGTCCGTACCGTGCCAGCGGGAATAACCTGGCTGCCTCGTCCTGCTCTGCCTGCTGCCGCTCGGTCCGGGCTGGAGAGCAGTGATTAATGAAAACTGAGAAGATTAAACCAGCATGCCCTGAGTGCCGCGGTCCTCCTCCTGCCTGCACAGCCCTGCCTGCCTTTGCCACCCGTTCTTCTAATTAATTTGCTCCCGGTGTGCGTGGAGAACCACCAGCCGGGGCACACTGCCGCACGCTGGTGGGGTGGGAGAGTCTCCGCCGCGGGCTGTGCTCGCTCCCTCCTCTGCATGCGCTCACTGGTGTCGCTGCCCGGGGTCCGGTCCCCTCTCCGCTTTTGTTTCTGGAGTGAAATCCTGGGGGAGGCTGAGCCCTGGCGCAGGGTGGGAGGGTGCTGGCGATGTGCTGGTGTGTTGCGGCATCCCCGGACGGGGACCTTGCAGGGCTCTGACCAGCGCTGAGTGCCTCGGGCTCGGGGAGCAGGACCGTGCCGGCCACCGCGGTCACTCCAGTGACCCACCGGCCACTCGGGATGGGGGGTTGGGGCTACTCGCTCTGTGCCGTCTGCCAGGGACCAAAGCCGGGGTGGGTCGGGGCACGTGCCAGAGCCTGGGCAGTGTGGCGGCGGTGCTCAGCTCTGGGGCTCGTGCTGCCTGCGGGCATGGTGTTCACCTCGGCCTCTCTCCCTCCCTCCCCAGGTGATGCAGGTGCTGAACGCGGACGCCATCGTGGTGAAGCTGAACTCTGGGGACCACAAAACCATTCACCTGTCCAGCATCCGACCCCCCCGGCTGGAGGGGGACAGCACGCAGGTGACCGTGGGGACGCGTGGCGGGGAGGTGACCCTGGGGTGAGATGGGGAGGGTGCTCTGCTCCGCGCCCCAGCGGTGCAGCATCTCTGCTGGGCAGCAATCGCCGGTGTCCGTCACCGTCCCTGGATGGAGTCCCTTCCCTGTGGGGGGCTCCTCTTCCATCTGGCCTGACCCCCCTCTACCAAGCACCCCCTTTTTCTTCCTGGGGGAGCCCCATCGGACGGGATGCAGAAGGTCTCAGCGATGGTTTCACCGTGCACTCTGACGGCTGCAGGGACACTGATGCCTCCCTCATCCCCCGCCTCAGTTTCCCCTTCAGTATCGCGGGTGCCATTGCGATTCTCTGCTCCAGGGAGGTGGGAGAGCCCCATTTCCAGGGTGTGGGGCCGGGGGACATGCTGGTGGATGCGTGAGCCGTCCCTGTGGAGTCGTGCCCCTCGGTGGCACACGGGCAGTGGGGTCTGGCTGCTCGGCATCCTTGGCTCCTTTGCCAGCTCTGCCCTCCCCTTCCCCTGTGGTCCATCGCTGCGGGGCGAAGCAGGAGGCTGCGGGGCTGCTGGAGGTGATGCAAAGCACGCAAAACCCTTTGGTTTTGCTTTTCCTCCCCGCTGTGCCGTTGAGCGAGGTGCTCGGCAGTGCCGCGCCGGGCATCTCTGCCCTCCGCCGTGGGGCTGGCTGGGGTCGGGCAGCGCTTCCCTCCTTCCTCCTCTGGCTCAAAGGGATGCCGGGGTCTGACTCGCGGAGAACTGCAGTGTCGGGATCTAATGCAGAGATCCCGGGGACTGAAGCCTTTGGAAAACGCCGCATTGTTTGCGCACGGTTTGGTCTCTGCTGTGCTGGGTTTGAGCATCTTGCAAGCCGGCGTGCCCTGGACCTCGCGCCCCGCGCTCGGCGGTGACATGAAAGTGCCCAAAATAAGCTCTGCTGCGTGGCTGCAGATCGCACGCTGCGTCCCCTTCATCTCCCGGCAAAGCGCTGCTGCTGGGCCGGGAGCTGGGGTGCCGGTTTGATCCCCGTGCCCCTCTCTCGGCACGGAGCGGGCAGCCGGTAGCTGCCGGCAGGGCTGTGGGCACAGGAGCCAGGCACTGCCCGGCTTCGCCTGGTGGCAACCAATATCAAACCACCCAAAAAGCTCCTTGGGGCGGGGATTTATCTGCTTGCTGCTTTTTTCTTTCTTTTATTTCCCCTCACCCCTGGCAATGGTGGATGGAGAGCTGCTGAGACCCCCGCCGAGCACCCGCCTTGTTCCTAGGGGAAACCCCCTCCTCACCCAAGCGCCTCTCGGCGGTGGCGAGGGGCGCTCCCGCCAGTGAGCGAGGACGGGGCTTTCCGGCCGGCAGCAGCGAGCCAACCTCCCCCCAGGATTACGCGACAGCCGCCTTTTCCAGGGTTGGTTTTTTCCCCAGACGGCACCGCCGCGCTGAGCCTCGCCGTGCTGGCGAGCGACGGCACCCGCGTGCCGCGGCTCCCCGAGCTGTTGGTGCGCGCCGGGGCAGAGCCCGGGTTGCTGTGGGAACGGCATTTTGGAAATTCCTCCCTCCTAGGATGCCGCCTTGTTTTGTACACACTGAATTATGAATAACTTCCCAGATTAGCCTCTTCCTCCCGCTGTTTCTCTGGCGTCAGCGCCGGGTGGACGGGAGCTGCCGCGAGCCGAGCGGCACGCTTGCATGGTGGGGAGCGGCTGCAAAACAGCCACCGGTGCCGGCGGGGGGGGGACGACTTGCCCCTTCGTGCACCACCGGCACCGTGCGGCGCTGCCGGGAGGAGTGCGGTTTCTTTGCCGAGCGGTCGCGGTCTCCAAGGAGACTGCAGAAAGGCGGCTGCCCCCCGCCGCGCTGCCGGCTCCCCTGGCAAAATCTTTCGCTTGCTTCGGCGCTGCGGCCCCGGCACACGGGCGGTTGCCTTCTCCCTGCCTGCCGGGAGCTGCCGGGCTCGCTGCCGGCCCCGCCGCCATCCACGATGCTGCCCGGGGGATGCCTGCAACGTGGGCTCCGTACCCCCGCTGAGTCTGGGGTCTCGCTGCAGATGCGCCGGCACCCGCAATTGTCCGGATCGCAGCCAAATCGCTGGTTGGCGCCTGGCGTCTCGTTTGGGGAGCTCGCCCTACGGAGTGGGCTCAGTATTTGGAAACACCGGCACCTTTACGTTGCATCCAGGGTTTGCAGGCGCCGGGTCCTGCTGCCGGACCCTCTGGCGGGGTGAAGTGACCCATCCTCACGAGCGTGGCCCAGCCGGTGCCACCCCGGGTCGTGCGGCCCCGCTGCGGGGCAGGACCTGCTTCCACCTTCCTCCTCTCTCTCCTTCTCCTACCAGAGCCGGGGCAGCCGCCACTCCGGACCCTGTCCTGCCGCGGGCTCGGGGAGAGCCTTCGTGACCGTGATGGCTGCAGTGATGGCAGTCAGAAAATACGGGTTTGGGTACTTGGCTGTCTTGGTGCCATGCCAGCCGCCTGCTTGGGCGTCCCCAAACCAGGAGGGTTTTGCGCCCTGGCGCTGGTGCGAGCTCTCTTGCCCTTCGTGGTCTCCCCACCGCTGCTTGTGGGGCGCAGGAGCGGGTTTGGCCACCCTGGCTTGTGGATGCCCCGCTTAAACCTCATTTATATAATTTAAAAAACAGAAGAACCGTCAAAAAAACCCCAACGGCCAACCAAAAATGGCCCATGCAGACAAACCGGGCGCCTCGACGCTGTGTCCCTCACCCCCAAGTCGGTGCTTTGCTGCTCACAGGCGGGTGATTGGTGCGCGGGGACCCTTCGCTGCTGCCGCTTCTCCGTTACTCCCTGCTCCAGCTCCACAGAGTCCAGTTGGAGGCCAGTAACAAGTGGTGTCCCTCAGGGTCCAGTCCTGTTCAATATATTCATCAATGACCTGGATGAAGGGATAGAGTGTACCGTCAGCAGTTTGCTGGTGACACAAAACTGGGAGGGGTGGCTGACACGCCGGAAGGCTGTGCCGCCATACAGCGTGACCTGGACAGGCTGGAGAGTTGGGCAGAGAAAAACCTGATGGAATTCAACAAGGGTGAGTGTGGGGTACTGCATCTGAGGAGGAATAACCCCATGCATCAGTCCAGGTTGGGGGCTGACCTCCTGGAGAGCAGCTCTGGGGAAAGGGACCTGGGAGTCCTGGGGGCCAACAGGGTGACCATGAGCCAGCAATGTGCCCTGGTGGCCAAGAAGGCCAATGGCACCCTGGGGTGCACCCAGCAGAGTGTGGGCAGCGGGGCGAGGGAGGGCATCCTCCCCCTCTGCTCTGCCCTGGGGAGGCCGCAGCCGGAGCACTGTGTGCAGTTCTGGGCTCCCCGGGTCAGGAAGGACAGGGAACTGCTGGAGAGGGTCCAGCAAAGGGCTACGGAGATGGTGAGGGGACTGGAGCATCTCTCTGCTGAGGAAAGGCTGAGGGCCGTGGGGCTTTTTAGTCTGGAGAAGAGAAGACTGAGGGGGGATCTCATCAATACTTATGCATACCCAAAGGGAGGGTGCCAGGGGGATGGGAACAGTCTTTTTCCAGCGGTGCCCAGTGACAGGACAAGAGGGAACGGGCACAAACTTGAGCATAGGAAGTTCCATCTCAACCTGAGGAGGGACTTCTTCCCTGTGCGGGTGGCAGAGCAGTGGCACAGCTGCCCAGAGAGGTGGGGGAGTCTCCCACTCTGGAGCCATCCCAAACCCGCCTGGACGCCGTCCTGTGCCACTGCTGGAGGTGTCCCTGCTGTGGCAGGGGGTGGGACTGGGGGAGCGCCAGAGGGCCCTTCCAACCCCCACCAGTCTGGGGTTCTGTCTGGAGCTTTCTGCACTGGGGGGTTCGGTGTGGGAGACCCCCATCCTACCTTCCCTTGCAAAGGTGGAACTTGAGCTCAAGGCACACACACACAGACACATATATATCTATATGTATATATATATATATGGGGTTGATTTGGGGCTGTTCTGGAAGGCTTTGCCCATGAGGTGCAGCGTGTGGGTCCGGCAGCTCCGTAGCAGAGTGCTGGGGGCTCGGCAGCGTCGGCTGCGAGCTGCTGTGCCGCGGTTGGGGCTAGACACGTACCCACCGGAGCAGGTAGCGTGTAGTTAGCGCGGCTCCGCCGGGGAGATCCATCTCCATCCCGCCGAGCGCAAATTGGTCCCAAGGCACCTGACGGAGTAGATGGGAAATGACAAACTGAAAATTCAGCGTAATAAAATCCTACAGCCTTTCATCTCCCGCCTTCATCACCCGGCGCGAAATGAATCCTGAGAGCGGGAGCTGATAGCATTTAATATCTCTATCGCTTGTCTCTGTCGAGGAACATAACGTATTCAGATGAAGATGCATCTCCAGGTGCTGGGTCTGCCGGTGCCGTGTTGGTGCCGTGGTGCGCGGGGATGGCCGGAGCCCCTCACCGGGCTGTCCCCCTCGGTTCGGGGCAGGGTCTCCAGGGCAGGAGTGCCGGTGGCGATCCTTCCCCAGGCCACGTCCCGCCACCACCGTGGGCTTAGCGGCTCGCCGGGCTGGAGGCTGAGCCGTGCCACCGTGCTCACCACTGCCGGTGCTGCGCTGGCCTCGGCTGAAGTTGCCTGGTCCTTGTCTGGCCGGGCGGGAGCCAGGGCCGGTTTAACCCTGCAGCCTTGAGGCAGGATCTCGTCTCGCAGCAGGACCCCGCGTTTGGGGCTCGAAGCCATTTTTGGGGGCAGCAAGGTGTCCCCGGGCACGGGGAAGCCCTTCCCCATCTCTGCAACCGATGCCCACCGCTCTGGCATCCCGCACCGCTCCGGCGTCCCGCACTGCTCAGCCCTCCTGCCCCGCGGTGGCCTTTGTGGTGGGGTTTATGGTCTGTCCAGCCGTTTTGGCGTGTTTTGGTGGGACGGGGAGGGGGGGGGAAGAGCAAACCCCGTGTAAGAAGCGGTGGCTGCGAGGGGCTGCAGGCAGGACCTGGTGATTCTGGCTTGGGGACCGGTGCTTTCCTGGCTCTCAGTGTCACCACCGTTCCCGGCGTTCAGGAGGTTTCAGCTTTGGTTTTTTAATGAGAAGTTCCCTCCCTTGGACAGCTAAATTACAGAATCTCGTTAGCGGCTCTGCGCTCTGGCAGGCTATATTTGCCCAATTGGTGTAACGGCAGTACAAATCTGCTCCCGTCCCCCAATTTATCTAAATTGATATCTTAATTGGTAATGCTCTTGGAGTGGGGGAGTCAAACACATGGCCCCTGATTCAAAGAGAAGAAACGGTGGGGGAGGGGGGGAACCCCCCATCCTGCTGGTGGTGGGTTGGGGGTTGGTTTTTTTTGAAGCCTGAAAGCGGGGCAGCGCCTGCCCTGCCGGGGGGGCTGCGGCCACTGCCGGGGGGGGCTCAGGGCTGTGGGAGCAGGGAGGGAGGAGGTGGAAAAGGGACCGGGAGCAGAGATGTCCCGGCTCCTGTCCTGGCTGTGCCGCTGCTCCCGCACTTGCCGGTCCCTGCGCCTGTCTGCGCAGCGGAGATAAGGTTGACATTGAGGGGGGGGATTTCTTCAAGGATTGTCTCGATGGCCCCGGGGCACCTTCCAGCCGTAATTTCGGAGCATGAAACACCACGACTGTTTCGTTTTTCTTGTTTATCCCGCTGGGTTACGCCTGTCCACCCACCCCACACCGGTGGGGTGCTGGGGAGGGCTCTTGGGCACTTGTGGGTGCCCCCAACCCCCTTGGTCCAGGGCACAAGGGTGGTGGGTGTCCGGAGAAGCAGGACCCTGGTGGCTCACTGGCTGCCAGCGCGGTGCCGGAGCGACGGCAAGCCTCGCGTCTGCCGGTAGCGCGTTTGGCGCAGCGGCAGCTAAATGGGAAGCCGACACAAGCGAGCGTCGGGGCTGTCGCCGCAGCGGGCAAACTTGGAGGAGCAGGCGCTGCCGTGAACAGAAAGCGGTGAAAAGCTGGGAACGCAGGGAAGCTGGAAATGGCTTCAGAAAAGGGGAAAAAAAAAAAACCACCAAAACCCAAAAACCAGATGGATTTGGGCTTGGATGGTTTTTTTTTTTTCCACCCTTCCACATGGGCTTGTGCGCGGGTTCCTTGGCTTTCTGATACGTTTCCAAAGGCAGGGAACTGCTGGCTCCCGGCGGGCTGCGAGCAGATGAGGAATAAACCAGCCCCCGCGCCTGGCAGCCTGCGGAGAGCGGGAGCTGGCACCGGCCAGGGGTCCTTTTCCCGGCCGCGGGGGACCCTCGTAGCCAGGGATCAGCCCGGCACAAGCCCCGCTCCAGCTCGACCCACCGGGTGGGCTCAGCATCTCTGCTCGCTGGGGATTCGGGGTCCCGTGGGGCACGTCCGTCGCCATCCCGCTTCCCCTCTGGTCTTGTGTGCGTCGGGGTGATGCTGGGCAAAGCGCAGGTGGCCGCGTCTGTCTGTCCGTCCAGCCAGCCACGGCGTGTCCTGCCGCAGAGAGCAATGACGCCGGAAGGTTGGTGCTCCTCACGTGGTGTTTGACTGCGCGCCGCCGGCTCCCCGAGGTGCCGGTAATTAAGTTCTGACAAGGATGTTGCTCTGCCGTGAATCTCGCCTCCCGTCTCTCTCCCAGCGCCGCAGCCTGGTGACCTGCGGCACCCGCTTCGCCGCTGGGCAGTGCCGAGTGATGCCTGGATGAGCGCTGCTCCCGCTCCTCACCCTTCTGCCCGCCGGCTCACCGCCGCGCTCCAGCAGATTTTGTTTTAGAAAGAGCCGTATTTTACCCAAACCCCATCAAACGCCGGGACTTTCCCTCTGCTCCTTTCCCTGACGCTTGCTGGCTGCCCGGGATATTTGGGTGAAACTGGAAGTGTTTTGTAAAAACGACCTGCCCGGCTTGCTGCCGGCACTGCCGGCGCGGGAGCCACCGGCGGCTGCACAGCCGCGGAAGGGCAGGGGATGGTCCGTGAGGTCGAGGGCAGCCCGGACCCCTTGAGCTGCTGGTTTTGACAAAGTTTGAGATGGATTTATAACGCTGTTTGGGATCTGGGGGGAGGAGCTGCTGGGGAAGGATCCCGTCGCACCTGATTTTAGCAATCGCAGCTGCTTTATCCCTGGAATGAGCTTTTTCCTCCAGCGTTGTGACACTTTGGGACTCGCTGGCAGAGCCTCGGGCGCCGGTGGGTGCCTGGTCCCGCTCGGCCCCTCTCGGTGGGAGCCGCCCGCGGTCAGTGCCGTGCTCGGCGAGGCGAGGGCTGCTCGACAGATGGTTTGCAGGTGTCCGCCTGGTGCTTTTCTGCAGCGCGCCGGATTTTGGAGAGAGGGCGGCTGTGCTCGGCTTGGCAGAAGTTTGAACGTTAGCTGTGAACGCGGATCGGTTCCTCCTGTCCCCGCAGAGGCTCTTCTGGCATCCTCGGCTGGGCTCTGGGGAGCGCGGGCGATGCCGCGGCCCCTGCCAGGAGGGGCGGCGTTGCGGCACGGCGCGGCTGGCTGCGTCCCCATGGTTGGGAGTTTGGCAGAGGCCGCTTGGAGGTGGCGCGTTGGCCGGCGAGCAAAGCGCGCGGTTTGCTTTGCAAAGCTCCCCCCCGGAGCTGTTTGGGTGACGGCACAAATGATGGCGGTTACGGTGCCGGTGGCGCAGCAGCCCAGGTGCCTCTGGTGCCAAAACCATGGGAGCCGCTCCCTTCCCCGGCTTGCTCCCTGTAGTCCCTCTCCAGTTCGGTACTGGCAGCAGCTCCGCCGCCGAGCTGTGGCTTTCCCGGTGCAGCGCCGCAGCCGGGGCGCAGCGGGGGGTGGCGTGGTTTAAGCCCAGCCGGCAGTTAGAGCCGCGTCGCCGCTCGCTCCCCCAGGTTGGGGTGGGGGAGAGAATCGGAAGAGCAAAAGTGAGGAAAAAACTCGTGGGTTGAGACAAAGACAGTTTCATAGGCAGAGCAAAAGCCGCGCACGCAAGCAAAGCAGAACAAGGAGCTCGTTCCCTGCTCCCCGTGGCAGGCGGGTGTTCAGCCGGCACCGGGAAAGCCGGGCGCCGTCACGCGTAACGGTGACTGTCACTCCGAATGTGCCCCCCCCTTCCTTCTTCTTCCCCGGTTTTATACCCTGAGCGTGACGTTGCATGGTATGGGATATCCCTGTGGTCAGCCGGGGTCGGCTGTCCCGGCCGTGTCCCCTCCCGACTCCTTGTGCCCCCCAGTGCCTGCTCGCTGGGGCAGAAAACACCTTGAGAGCTCAGCACCAACCAAAACCACTGGTGCGCTACCAACATCACCCTCACCCCGACCCCAAACCACAGCCCTACGCCCGCTGCTGGTAAGGAAGTCAGCTCTGTCCCGGCTGAAACCACACCAGCATCCTCCGCCGGTGGTCCGGAGGGCTCTGCCTGCACAGGAGCACCACACCACTGGCGAAACCCTCGGACATGGCTTGGGGTCCCCCTGGGCTCCTCCGGTACCTTTCCCGCAGGGTTATTTCATGCCTCGCTCCTTCCCTCCCCTTCCCCTGAGCCCCCGGGGCGCAGCGGCGGCAGCTCTCGCCAGCATCTCCGGTGCGGCGGTTCCTGTCCCCGGGCCGTCAGCGGCGCCTTTGGTGACGCTTTGGTGGCTGGGAAGGAAGGAAGAGCGCCTGGACCTGCCGGCCTGGGGGGAGCCTTGTTGGTCGGCTGCCTGGAAATCGCCCTGGTAGCCGGAGCCGAGGGCTGAGACGGCAGCGAGGGGCAGGGGAGGTGCGCGCTGGGAGTGACTACCTGGGGTGTTGACTTTCCCTTCTTGACAATGTTGGGGCAGCAGCAACGTGTGGGATGATGCTGTCAGATGTCCCTTCTCTGCGTGGCGCGTTGCTTTTAGAGCCTCTGGTACCGAACTCGTCTCCTGTGGTCCATCCCAGGGAGCATCCCGGGCTGCTCCCAAGCTTGGCAGAATTTTCCATACCTTCCCAGGGAGGATCCCTCATGTCCTCGGCTTTACACCCATCTGCTGGCTTCTCCTGCTGCTCCGGGCTGTTCTTGGTGCCTTCATCCTTCTGGTAGCGGGTGGCTTGAGGGAACCAGCCTTGGAGGAACCTGGGGCATTGCCCCGACTCAGCCAGGCTCCCCCGGGACCTCCAGCTTGTCCTCGTCGTCCCCAGTGGGTGCAGTGAGGACGGTCCCAGTCTGCAGCAGCTCAAAGCCTGTGGGTCGTGCCTGGCTGGCCAGCATCTCTGTGCCGGAGTTGAATTCCAGGCTCCGGCGGCCGAGGGGAGCCCTGCCTGGTGCAGGATGCCGCATGGCTCGGTGGCGAGGGCGGCAGCGTCTGCGCGGGGACAGGATCTTGTTTCCCTGTTTGTTGAGCAGGGTTTGTACTACAAAAAGCGCTCCGCACTCAACGAGCATAAAAGATTAATGAGAATCAAACCCATGAACTCATCAGTGTCTCGTCTCCGCTAAATTACAGTTACAAGGATCATCGTAGCTCATCCATGTATTGTGTAACAGAACTGATTGCCGGCATGGACGAGGCGCGCGGTGAGCCCTGCCGCGCCGGCGGAGCAGCGCGGCGTAAAATGCTAAGTGCTCGGGCATACGGCCTTAATGTATTCTAAATATTGGCAGAGGAGAGGTGCAGCTGAGGAGAGGCGGGAGCGGAAAGTGGGGGCACTGGAGTTCCCTGATCAATATTTAATAGGGGCTGCAATAGCTTCCAGGGAGAAGACATATGAAGTCAGCATGTTCTTGCAACCTGTTTTCTGCCCTCCGGGCAGCACGCTTTTTCTAGTGTAAAAACGATTAGCTTGCACATCTCTCCACCGTTCCTCTCGCCCTTCCCCCTAAGTCTTTCCGCGGTGGGCGAGCAATTCTTTGGCATTTGATTCGGGGCTAAAATTCTGGGGCGAGGGCTTCAGGCTGATGCAGACCCCTGGTAAAATACTGCTGCTTTATCACAGGAGGGTTTTTTTTTTATGAACACGTGGCGGCACAGCCAGGGCCGGGCTCCCGAGAGGTCTGTCGGGGCTGGGTACGAGGCCTGATCCTGGCTGGGTTAATTGGTGAGCTGGCACAGTGCTGGGTTCCTGTATGGATTACAGCCGCTGGCATCCCGGGAAATTGGTCCTGGCTTAGAGAGCAAAAGCTTAGCAGCAAAAAAAAAAAGGCAAAGAAAAAGAAAAAAAAAAAAAAACACCAAAAAACCCCGAAGCAGCAAAGCAGGCGGCAGCGGCGCGGAGGAGCAGGATGGGCAGCCGGCCAGCCCTGGAGCCGCGGCGGATGCTGGTTTGAGGCGATGGGCAGGAGCTCGCTGGCAATTACGGAGCAGCTTCTCTACGAGGCAATGGCTCCGTGACCGCAGGCAATAGCTGACTCGCACCGCGCGGCTCCAGGGCCCGTGTCGCCCCGGGGAGAGAGCCGGGGGGGGGGGAAGATGCAGCCGGGAGGAAGATGCAGCTCCCGACCATATGCTCTGCGAATAGCGGCAGCGCTTAAGTGCTTGGTGTTATTGATGCCGTGTAAGTAATAAGCCCTGAAGATCGGGCTGCGCTAAAATACTTCCCCAACAACTTACATTTAAGTGTTGTAATTCTTCCGACCCAGCAGAAGCGCCTGGTGTTTTGACACGGATGCTTTAAGGAGGATGCAGGCACCTGCCAGCTCGCATTTAGGAGGACGACGCTCCAGCCGGGCTTCGCCTCGTGCTCTCTGGGAGCTGCTCTGCTCGGAGAGGCTTAATCATCTCCGGCGCCTGCAGTCCACAAGCGTTAAGAGCAGGAACGGGCAGACCTGGCGTCCTCGGCGCGCGGCCGCCTGGCTTCTCGGGGCAGGCTGGGTCTGACGCTGTGCGGAGGCTGCGGCGAATGTTTCGCGGTCTGCCGGGCGCGCGTGAAAACGCTGACAGGAGAATGAAGCTTTGACCTTTTGGTCTCATCAGGAAACTGCTGCGAATCCTCTATTGATGGTTAAATTGCACTAAATTAGAGAGGAGCTGTGCAATTCTGCCACGTTGCTGAACCGTGCAATTAACGCCCTGCCTAGCAACAGCACCCTTGTGCCTCGGGAAACTTAAGCCCGTGATTTTAGGTATGTGCTGAACCTGCCTCTGCGAAGGCTTAGGGTGTTTTTTTTTTGTCCCAGCGGCGTATGGCTTTAGCAGCCTTTGCTCCAGCTGGGAGGCAGCCAGAGCTGGCCGCGCCGGCAGCGCTCTGCTCTGCGGCGAAGCTGGGAGGTCGAGTTCGGTGCCCGGGGCGGCTGCAGCGGGGCTCTGCCTCCGCACCCGCGGCATCACCTCGGATGTGACCGGTGGGGATCACCCCTTGGCGCCTCGGGGTGACCGAGGGGACCGTGGAGGGCACGGCTGGGGCACACATTGGCTCGAGGGCACGGCCACGGAGCTGGCATCGCCTTCGCTGGCTGGCTGTGCCAGGCTGATGGGGATACCCGCGGCGGTGAAGGGATACCAGTAGCTCCGTCACCGCAGGGACCAGCCGCGGCATTGGGCTGGAGACAGGAGGGGGAATCTCCCGTGCCGAGAGCCGAGCAGGGCTCATGTCCTCGCCCCACCGCCTTGCTCCCCCGTCCTGCGCTGAGCTTGGTTTAGAGCCGGGTCCACCAAAGCGTGCTGCTGCCTGCGCGTCAGGGCTCAGCGTTTATCCCCCGGGCCGGGAGCGCGGCACGGGCATCCCTCTCAGCAGAGGGGGAGGATCGCTGCATCGGTCGGGCGTTTCAGCTGTGTTAACACCTCCCTCCACGCTCCTCTCCTGGTGCTGCGCGATGCTCTCCCAGCTCGGAGTCGTCATGAACATTCCCCCCTGCCATTCGCGCTGGCTGATGGAGATCTCTATTTAGTCGCTAGACGTTTGAAGACGCACTGCGAGGGATGGCGCGGGTCCCTCGCTGGCACCCGCAGCCCACCCGGCTCCTCCGCCCGCGGGGCGGCTGCAGGGAGGGGATGCTGCAGCACGCGTTGGTGCACCTTTGCTGCCACCGGTCATCTGTGGGGACCACGAGGGACATTGCACTCCTGTTCCCACCCTCCAGAGCAGCTTCGCCCCTGCACCGAGCTCCTTTCGCTGCAGCTCTAAGCCCGCTCTCGCCTCTGGGCACTGGCGTGCCGGCAGGCTTTGCTGGTTCCCGGCTGCGGCAGGAGCGCTCGGGTGGTTGTCACCACCCCAATGCCGTGACCAGCTCTGGCATTGTCACCCCCTGGTGCAAGGGGCAAAGCCGCTGGCCCCTCGGAAACACGCTTCCATGGAAGAGCTGCCCTGGATCAGCAGGGTTTGGTGCCGGGGAAGGGCTTGGCCCTCCCGGTGTGGGGCTGCCTTGGCGCGGCGTAGCCCCGGTGTCACCCGTGGGTGTGCTGGCAGCGATGCGGGATGTGGACCGCGCATGGACCGCACGCTGCATGCACACACCTCGTTTGCTGCGGAGAGCCACCTCTCGGGGTGCACGGCAGGAGGGACCGGCTGGATTTTATGGTGGCTCCGGCTGCCGGGGCGAGGGCTGCCAGGTCGCGCTCGGTGTGCCGGGCAAGCGCAGGGTCCTGCACCCGGGGGGGGGGCAGCCCCCGGTGCCAGCACGGGCTGGGGATGGGGGGATGGAGAGCAGCGCTGCCGAGAAGGGCTCGGGGGTGCTGGGGGGGACGAGCTGGCCATGAGCCGGCAACGGGCGCCGGCAGCCCAGCGAGCCCCCGGCACCCCGGGTGCATCCCCAGCAGCGTGGCCAGCGGGGCGAGGGGGGACTGTGCCCCTCTGCCGCGCTCTGGGGAGCCCCCCCTGCAGCGCTGCCTCCAGCTCGGGGGGGGCCCCACAGCAGAGACACGGCCCTGGGGGAGCGGGGCCAGAGGAGGGCCCGGAGATGCTGCGAGGGCTGAGCCCCTCTGCGGGGAGGACAGGCGGGGAGAGGGGGGGGTCAGCCTGGAGAGGAGAAGGCTCCGCGGAGACCGCAGAGCCCCTTCCAGTGCCTAAAGGGGCTCCAGGAGAGCTGGGGGGGACTCTGGGTCAGGGAGTGGGGCTGGCGAGGGGCTGCGGGGTGGCCTTCGAGCTGGATGGGGTGGTGATGGTAACAGAGACAGTGATGCCTGGAGACGTCCCCTCTCCCAGGCTCTGCGGAAAGGACGGCAGCTCCATCTTTAAAAGCTTTTTGCCTCCCACCCGGCCCGGCCGCTGCTGTCCTAGTTTTCTCTCGCTGCTATTCTTCCCCTCCGTCACGTGCAGGTTGGGCACGGCGTGCTCGAATACAGCTTCATCTTCTGCGGGCAGCCCCGAGCCGGGCTCTGAGCTGCTCCCGGGGTGTCCAACGCCTCCCTTGCCCGGGCAGCCGGGGCACCGTGGGCCCGCTCCTCCTGGGCTGCAGGATTAGCAGGGATTAAATTCCCCCCGGAGCTGGGATGCGATGAAAAAGGGATGCACGCGTGTCCCCTCCCGTGCTCCCAAACGACGCGCGACCCCCACGCCGGGGCAGTGAGGTCCATTGGGTGACAGCCCCAGCACGCGTCCCTCGGCGTTTGCCGTTATCATCTGAAATTCGGGCTCATGGCGTCGGGAGGGTGGAGGTTTGTCCTTCAATCCTGAAATGGCTGCCAGCGCCCGCGCCGGGGAGCCTGCCAGCAGCCGCTGGCTATTTTGCTCCGAGCAGAGCCCATCCCTGTCCCCTCGGGGACAGTTTTAGGGGCTGAAAGGAGGCAGAAGCATCCCCTGGCTTTGCATAGTCCCACAGCCAAGCTTCGGGTCCGAATTGGCCCCCTTTGGAGACCAGCGAACCCATTTCCGTGCCCCCGGTGAGCACATCAACCAAAATCCGCTGCGTGACCCCTTGCTCCATGCCCCACGGTGCCGGTGTGCAGTGCCCGCGTGTGCGGCTGCATTTCGAGCTGCCGAGCCTCCCCTGCCCGCTGCCGGCTGCTCGGTGCCCGGTTGCCGGCGTGGCATCACCCCGGCTGCACCTGAAACACCGGGGAGGGTGTGAAACACCGGCGCGGCTCCGCTGGCTGCGTAATGAGCTCCCCACCGGGTGGATGGGACGGGCGCTGGGGGTTTTGTCCCCGTGCCAGCCACCTCCCTTGAGTGCTCCGGGGACAGAGGGGTGGCTTTGGGGACCCCCGGGGTCCCCCATGGGGGGGGTCGGTCCCGCAGAGCTCACCGGCGTGGGGTGGCTCTTGGGGCTCCGGTGGCCGGCGCGGTGTGAAGGTGCCGGGGTAAGTGAGGTGCTCCACGGCGTGCTGAGATGTGGGTCCGCTTCAGCAAAAGTGCCATGTTTAGCAAGGGATAATGGTTCAAACTGGAAGAGGGGGGATTTAGATGAGATATTGTGAAGAAATTCTCTCCTGTGCGGGCGGTGATCCCCTGGCGCAGGGTGCCCCGAGAAGCTGTGGCTGCCCCATCCCTGGAGGTGTTCAAGGCCGGGTTGGACGGGGCTGGGAGCACCCTGGGCTGGGGGGAGGTGGCCCTGCCCAGGGCGGGGGGGGACTCGGTGGCCTTTAACGGTCCCTTCCCACCCAAACCATTCTGTGATTCTGTGATTCTATCCCCAAAATCTCCTCCGGCAGGCAGTGGGGACGGGGACGTGGCCTCGGCTGCCCTGAGCGAGCCTTGCTGCCGGTTTGCCGACATCCCTTGGGTATTGGGCATTGGGTCTTCAGCGGAAATCCAAATTAAATAGCATGATTTCTCCGGTTCTTTTGAACAAAAACCTACCTGGGGAAGACACGTGCACGCTGCGGGTGGGCTAAATCCGGTGTTGGGAGGAAGAACGCTGCAAAAGGGTTATCAAGCATTGGAAGAGGCTGCCCAGGGCAGTGGTGGCGTCGCCATCCCTGGAGGGGTTTAACAGACGGGCAGACGCGGTGCTGCGGGACACGGTTCAGTGGTGGGCTTGGCAGTGCTGGGTTAACAGTTGGACTCGATGATCTTAAAGGTCTTCTCCAACCTCAACGATTCTGCAGTTGTATGAAAGCAAATGCTTTGTCCCCCCTTTAACTGTCCCTTTGAGGGAGAACCTGCGCTGCTCCGGGGCGGATGCTCACAGCCGCCCTTGTCCATGCTTGGGGCTGTCTCCTCCCCGTGGGTCACTGGTGCCGCTGATGCATCTCCAGCACGTACTGGTGCAACCCAGGAAGGTGCTGGATCAGCTTTTCCAGTGCTCTCGGCTGTGAGACGTTCAGAGCATCTCGTGCTGGGCTGCTTTACTGCGGCTCCCTCGGCTCAGCGAGGGTGTCGGGGGAAGTCGGGCTCATTTAAAATAGAATTCAAACACTGCGGTGTTGTAAAATTAAAAAAAAAAAAAAAAAGAAAAAAGCCCTTCTGAAATTACCGAGTATTTTTATACATCTCAATTTCCTCATTAGCGGCGACATTATCTCCTCGTCCGCGGAGAGAGGTGGCTCTTTGTGCGCGTTGCCAAAGCGCTGCCGGTTAATGAATTCCCCGTGGACGGGTAACGTCGTGCTCGGGTGATTTCCCCGATGCGTTCCTGGGAAAGGGCACTGCTTTCCCTGCCGCTGCCTAAAGATGCTTGTAGCCGGGCAGAGGTTACAGCGGAGCCGTGAAACGCTCCTTTCAGCCGCTCTCACTCCAGCGCCGAAGCCTGAATTAAGGAGTTATTCCCCAAATATGCCTCAGCCCGAAATGTTCTCCACTAATGCTGGCGACACAAAAACTTCAATTGCTTAGAAATGACTTTCCATGAGAATCTTGATGGGTTTAAGCAGAGGCTTTCCTCGCGAAGGGTAATCCTGTTTTTAACGAGGTAATTTATAGTTGCTGATTACAGCCCGGCACGGTCCTGTGCGAGCAAACGCGGTGGAGCCGCGAACGCGCTATCTGCTGGTGACAGGCTCCCGCGGGTCGGGACTCGAGAGGGAGATATCCAAAGGATGCCTGTAATTAGCCCGAGCGTTTAATTTAATAAAACAAATGACTAAAAACATAAGCGTGCTGTATTCTAAAAGCGTCGCGCGTAATTACAAATTATCTTAATTCAGCGCCGGCACAGCCAACTTGGTAATCGCCTCATAAATAACTTTCATTAGCTGATTTCAGCAGCCGCGCTCGGCGCTACCGCCGAGGGTACCGGTGGTGATGGGGTGGCGTTTTTTTGGGGGGGATTCAGAGAAGGAGGGGGCTCCGTGGGGCTCGCAGTCCGGTGTCAGGAGCAGGGCTGCACGGCATCCCTCTGTGGGGCTGGCACCGCGGTGCTTCGGCCACGGCACCCGCCGGTGATGCCCCTCCGGGCTGAGATTTGGGGCATTGCGAGGGGGTGGGTACTGCCCCGGGTGCTCCGGGGGGTCTGGGGCATCGCTGGGTGCGTGTCCCCAACCCGTGGCGCAGCACCGCTACCAGCACCTTTCCCAAAAATGCCTGTTTCACGCCTGAGCCCTGCCGGCCGGTGCTCATCCGCTGATATTTTGTGCCAAAACAGCATCTGCAGCGTCGCCTTTTATTTCTGTGCTGGGAGAGAGATGATGATCGTATCGAGCGCGTGGTTTCCAGTTGTCCTGTGGCTTTTCTGCTGGGGCGGTTTTATTTCCCTGTGGACCAGAGCAGCGGTGGCTTTGCCGTGGCGGTGTGCTGTGAGCTTTCTGCTGCCCGTGTCCCCGTCCTCGCTGATGGCCACGCACGTGCTGTCTGGGAGCGAGCGGGGAGCGAGCAGGGAGCGAGCAGGGAGTGAGCACCCCCCATGAGAGCACCAGCCCCTCCATGAACAGAGGGCGAAGCGCTCTGGGGTGCCTCGGGAGGACCGTGCCCCCACGTCGGGGGTCTCCCAGCTGGGGGCTGCGGGTGCATGATGCCAAATGCATGGAGCTCCGTCCCCGGGGATGAGGAGGGTCAGCAGGAGGCAGGAGAGTGGGGCCGCTTGCAGCAGCGGAGGTGCTGTAATGCGGCAGCGCTGGCGGCAGAGCCGGCTCATCCTGGGCAGGATCCGGCTCGTCCCTGCGCCACGGGAGAGCAGCTCCCGAGAGGGTGCTCGTTCAACGTGTCGCACACGCTGACAAGACAAACAGCTTTATTAATTTAAGCCCGCTGCTAATGCGATTGCAAGCAGCTGCGCGAAGGAGGGTTGTGGGGCCACGGAGCATCCTCCGCCCCGGCGTGGCTGCGGCCGGCGCGGCTGCCCTGGCAGGGAGCCGGTGGGCACGGTGGGTTTTGTTCCTCTTGGTAAAACTGTGTTCTTGCAGGTGAGGAGCAAAGCCCCGGCTCAGAACCTTCAGAGAATTACGGGCCGCAAACAAAACGTGCTTTTGTACCCGCTTTTGAGGGGTTAGAGCTGTTGAGCATGGCGGCGCCCAGAGATACGGCAAAGCAGTTAGAAAAAAAAAAAAGCTCTGGCAAAGCAGTTAGAAGTACAGCGGCTTTGGTTTTGGCTGTGCCCGGGTTTGGTTTTGAGCCCAAAGAGGGAGTGGGGATGGTTTCCCGGTGGACGCGGGAGCCACCGGTGTTGCACGTGCTGTTTGCCCCGGGGATGCTGCAGCGGTGGCTGCTGAGCACGCGATGGGACGTGCGCTTCTCGTGTCGGCACGAACCGCGGCTGCGTCCCTCCGGTGTGCAGACGGCTGGAGGAACGAGGCCGGGGACCGCCGGGGACCCACCGCAGGGCCGGGATGGCACGTGCTGGGTGGAGGGCACTAACTGCAAATCCCTGCGGAAAATGCTGTGTCCTGCTTCAGCTGCTGCTCCGTCAGGCGAGGGGAGCCCCAAGGTGACCGGTTACGGCACCGTGCTCCTCCTGTGCGCACCTGGGATGGGTAGACATCACTGCTACCAAAAGCCGCCCCGCGATGCCACCCGTATCCTGAGCACCATAAGCCCCGCTTTGGGGGAGACCTCTTCTCGCCACCACCTTCCCGGTGCTGCCACTCCTCCGTGCCATTCCTCGCTGCTACATCGCCGGGAGCGGCGCGAACACCCCGTGCCCATTGCAGGGTGCTCCCCATCACCACAGGCTGCGGGTCCTCCTGCTCTTGGCCGCTGAAACGGGCTGGCAGAGGCAGAGGAGCCGGCAGCGCGTGGCGGCAGGCAGAAGGTTTAAATTAGGGCCTCTAACGTGATTAATCGATGCCTTCAGGCTTGATGGAGATGGATAGCCGCTGGCGAGGCAGCAGGAGCGAGCCCAAGCGCGCGGTGAGCGCAGCCTCCACGCCCTGGGGAGGAGACCGGAGCGGCGTGTGCCGGCAACACCATCAATACCGGAGCTGGGCTCTGATGGGTTTTATGGGGGAGGCGGAGGATGGATACGGGGTAAGGCAGGAAAAGACAGCGGCCGGGATGGAGCAGCCTCTCCCCGTCCCCGCAGCCTCCCTGCGGGCTGGGTTGCTCTCATGCCCTGGGCCGATTTCGGCAGAGGGGACCGCAGGGTGCAGAAAGCTTGCTCCGTGCTGTCCATGGGTCAGCCTGGCCCTGTGTCCGGCCGCAGACGCGGCTCCGTGTTGAGGAGGATGATGGAGAAAAGCCTTCCGTGCCCCTCTGTGGTGTGGTGGTGACTGGGGCTGGGGTGGTTGTGTGTGGGGCCACCGAAAAGCTGGCTGTCCCCTGCCTTGCCGAGCCGGCTTTGGGCACGCTGAGCCGCTCAGCCGCCGGGGAAGCTGCTGCAGAAGAAGCAGAAGAGCGTTTCCAGAGCGGGAGGACTCAGCGCCGCAGCTGCGGCGAGTCGCGTCGGGAAGCGAGGAAGGTCGGCACCGCAAAGAATGGCTGCTGGCAAGCTCAGCCCGGCCGGCACCGCCGCAGTGCCGAGATGTGGCGGCCAGAGTCACCATCACCATGCCAGGTCCCCACTCCCCAGGGGACAGCGTTGTCCCTGCGGTGCCCAGCACATGCCGGGGTGCGGGGGCACCTCTGGCTCCCCCTGGCCGGGGTCGCGGTGCGGGTGCAGGTGCCGTGCCGGCGGCCCGGGGGGAGAGCGCTGCTGTGAGCCCTCTCAATGCGCTTTGATAAAATGCAAATCGCGTTAAAATGGTCGGCTCCCAATTACAAGGCTCCAGCGGGGAGCCGGTTTTGATAATGAAAGCGATTAAAATGGGGCCCTCTCTCCCTTGTTTGGGTATGGATGCTCAGCTCAGAAGTTGTTGGTTTTTCTCGCTTTAATTAGACTCTGCTAACGATGTTTGAGTAATTCCAGGGCCTGAGATTCTCTGATACCCGCCCGAGGGCTGAACGGGGGTTTGGGGAAATCCTCTACCCCCGGGCTGCCGGCACGGGGGGTGATTCAGTTGCGGTGCTCGCTCGCCGGGGCATCTTCCTGCACGGGTTGTGGTGGGAGCACCACACCGGCACTGCTGCCCTCCCGCCTCACCGTGCTCTCCGCCGGCGGTGTGCGTTAACATCCCCGTGTGTGTCTCTCATGGGAGAAGAGAGCGGCTCCCTGGCAGCAGCCGGGGAGAAGCTGCACCCTCCCGGCAGAGATCTGTGCCGCGGTGCCACCCCACCGCCAGCGACTCCCCGGCTGCCCTGCCTGTCCCCGTGCTGTGGCACCGCCGGCTGGTGCTGCTTCGTGCCCAGCTGGCCCAAAAGGACGACTCGGATGGGTGCGAGGTGACCTTGGGCTGGCAACGGGGCGAGCACCCGGTGCTGCCGGCTGGAGCATCCCCGTACGGCTGAGCTGGGGCGATGGGAGCATCCGGCTGTGGCTTTTGGAGCTGCCGGCTCTGCCAGCGCAGTCAGGGGGTTTGGGGGAAGGTGGGCGCCGCGCTGTAGCAGCAGCCACAGGATAACGGGCTTCCAGGGGCGGCTTCTTCCTCACCCCCATGACTCCAGCGACGTCCCTTTGTGCGAGTGTCAGAGAGCCGCCGCAGCGGCCGCTGGCGTTAATCCTCTGCGGGCCGTAACTCCGGCTGCTCCCGGTAGCCGAAGGAGCCGCCACCGAGATGCTCTGATCTTCCCTCTGCTCTCTCCGAGGGCAGCTGGAAAAGAGCCGCTCTCCCGGCCTGCCGGGGGGCTGCCGGGTCTGCCCATACCCCTCAACCTCGTTAGCTCCTCAACCTCGTTAGTCATCAGCCGCTGCCACGAATGACTCTGCTCCCATGCGGCTCTGGATCCCTGTGCCGGACCGGTCCATCCTGCCGAGCGCGGTGGCACCGTGGTCATCGCGGTGGCTGAGGATGCAACCAGGTGGGGCTGGGGACCTGTGCAACCCCCCCGGGGCTGGTGCTGGCGGCACGGCGCGGCGCGGCGCGGCACGGCACGGCAGGGCTGGCTGCAGCGCTGGAGAGGCTGAACACGCGCTTCCCGCTCTGCGCGCGGGGAATCAGCACCTGGGGCCGCGCAAGCAGAGATGCTGCTTGTGTCTGCGGTGCGGTGGGAGCCCCTCGTCCTTGTGTCCTTGCCGCAGCACGTGCCCGCCATCCTCAGGGCCGTTCCGTTCCCGTTCCCGGTGTCATCCCCTTCCTTGCAGAAGTGCTGCCCCGGCTCCTGGGATGAGCCACGCACGAGCCGATGCCATTCATAAGAGCATTGCCCACGTGCGTGCCAATAAACCAGCTGCGTGCCTTCCTGCCTTCACAGCGCGGAGCTGCTGTGCGCTGCAGAGGCTTTGGGACGGAAGAACCCGTCCCCAAATGCTCGACAGCGGCATGCTTCTGCCCGCCAGCCGCAGGCTCCTCTCGGTAGCCCTGCGCCAGCTGCGCTTGTTCCACCCAGCGCGGAGCACGCCGCCGTGTTTGCTGTCACCGCCTCGCTGCCCTCCGTGATGGATTTCCCATTCGGCGCATCCCCTGGCGAGCACAGCGTGCCGGGTTCAGCCCAGGATGCGCCGGGGCGGGAGGGCTGGGAACCGCAGGCGTGACACTGCTAACGAACCGTGTCCCCTTCCCGCCGTCGCCTGCGCCCTCCCGGCACAGGGGAGAGCAGCCCGGGGTGCCCTCCGCTGCCGCCCCACGGATCCCTCTCCCTGCGGGAGCGAGCCCCGCTGGCTCCGGGTCGGATCCTTCCCCCGGCGCCCGCCGGGTGCTGCGCAGCCGCCCAACGGGGCAGGTTTCCCCCACCTTGGGGTCCCGGGGGGGGCTGCTGCGTCCCCGAGCAGCACCGGGGACACCGGGCACGCTGCCACGGCACCACTCCCAACCGCTTTCGGTGGCAGCTGGTGATCTCCACCTCGCCTCGCCGGTTTGAAGGGCTTATTCTGGCGTGTCGCTTGGAGTTGATCTGCGATGCTAATTGCTTTACAAATAATAAGCTTCCCTAATTGCGCTGGCGGGGAAGGGGGGGGAGCTCTCCCCACCTGCGGTCCCGCGGCGCTGCCGGGCTGCGGGTCCCCTCGGCCCTTGTGGGGTCACCCCGTGAGCGCTGGCGCCCGCAGCGTCTCGCGCCGGGATTCTGGGAAGGAACCCCAAAATGCTGCGCACGGGGAGCTGGGAGCCCCGGCTCATCCTCGGAGGGGGGGGTCTTGCCATTCTTCCCCGCTCCACGAGGAACCCGGCACCGGTGCGGGGTCGGGAGGTGCCGCTGGCACGCCGGGCTGCGTTTCGCTGGTTGGGGTCCCGGAGTGTTTCCAGCTGCTCTGAACGTACCCGCATCCATCGCCGTCCCCGTGCCCTGCCCCTGGGATGGGGGCCGGGGGCTGGAGCGGGACCCCCGGCCCTGGGGAGCCGAGGGCGCTCGGTGTTTCACCCCCCCGCGCCGGGGCAGGATGCAGTCCACCGCAGATACGCGCTGCTGCTTTCCTGAAAATAGACTTTAATTGGCTACTGTACGGCATAATGATGTTAATTTGACAGGAGAGCTGTAATTCACTCGGCCCGTTCGGTATTTAATGCCGCACGGGGGTTATTTAAGGAGGAGGGAGGTTTGGGGGGGAGGGAGGGGGGCAGGCAGCGCCGGCCGCGGCAGCAGCACCCGCTTCCGAGATGCTCCGTCTTCCATTTGAAGCGAAAAGCCGGTTTCTTTCCCGGGCCCCCCGGCGTGCGTCTGCGGGCAGCCCGCGAGGAAGCGGCACGTTCCCATCGATTTCAGGATTGAAATCCCCATCTCCGCGTCCCCGGGGGTGGGGGGGGGGAGCGCGAGCAACGTACCCCTCCCCTCCTCCGGCATCAAAGATGAATCTCCGCGCATTGACTTCCTCGCTAATAAACCGACTTCCTCGCTGCACACCTTTCATTGAATGAGGCCAATAGGCATTTTTGTGTGTTTGTTTTTTGGTTTTTTTTAATTATTTTTTGAATGGCTGAGGACTCTCCCCAGCAGCCGGGGAAAGCCGGGGCCGGCGTTTCGGCATCCGCAGCTCCTCGCGGAGCTGTGCCATCCCTCTCGCCCCGTCCCGCTCCCGCGGTGGGATGCGGCCGAGGATGTCGCTTCGTGAAACGCCGCGTCCGGGAAGGCGGCGGGGAGGGATGCTGCTGCGGCTCGAGCCCTTGGCTGGAAAAGCAGTTTAAAGAAAAGGCACTGTCTTTCCATGTGGCTGTAATTGCTGCATCTTTGACGGCCGTAGAATTGGGTTAACGTCCGTGCTGTTATATTGATTTTTAATGTTTATTTGCAAAACCTCAAACGGGTGCCCAAGTTCTTGAACGGCTTCCCAGAGCGATCCGCTGGGCCACTTCCCCTCCGATATGAAATATCATTTTTACAGGCCGGCAAAACGGTATTTAATGGTGGCTGACAGCGCCGCGGTTAAGGGCGATATGTATTGGCCACTTAAACGCTTCCATTATCCGACTCCTGGCACAGCCCATTGCCTTTTACTTGCGCTGGGAATTGCGGAAGGCGTTGCATTTTTCATTAGCGTCACGATGGCACGGCCTTGGTGAGGCCTCAGTCCCCCACCTCTCCGGTTCCTCCGGGGCCGGCGTGGTGCAGCCGGGGGTGCCGGCGTGGCACGGGGAGGGCGGCTGCTCCGGCGGTGGGGACAGTGCCGTCGCTGGGGTGGCAGTGGTCACCTTTTTGGGGTGGTGCCACGGGGCTGTGGAGCCCTGAGACGCGCTGAGGTTGCTGTTAGGGTTTTTTTTTAAGGCAAAATGTTTGCTGTTGTGCGATGCCGGGGAGAGCTGCCGCCGCTGCCGTGCTCGGAGGAGAGGCTTTTAAGCACTTGAACGTGGCTTCCAGGGCAGGCGTTTCCCCTCTGCTCATTAATGCAGCTCGTTTACATGAGCCGGGTAAATCCCTGACTGCGCCGCGGCAGAGGAGGACATCCAGAGCACCAGCCCCATGCCAGCCCCGTGCCAGGAGCCACGGCTGCACCATGCTGGTGCTGTGCCGGGACCCAGAGCCGCACCACACCAGCCCTGTGCAGGCACCCGTGGCTGCACCACGCCAGTGCCGTGCTGGTACCCGCGGCTGCCCCATGCCAGCTCCACACCGGGACCCACGGCTGCACCACACCAGCACCGTGCCAAGACCTACGGCTGCACCATGCCAGCCCTGTGCAGGGACCCACAGCTGCACCACACCAGCACCGTGCCAGAACCAATGGCTATACCATGCCGGTGCTGTGCTGGGACCCATGGCTGCACTACGCCAGTGCTGTGCCAGGACCCACAGCTGCACCGTGCCAGCGCCGTGCCATGCCGGGACCCATGGCTGCACCACACCAGTGCCGTGCCAGGACCTGTGGCTGCACCATGCCAATGCTGTGCCAGGACCCACGGTTGCACCGTGCCAGCGCTGTGCCGGGTGGGACGGGGGGTGCATCCCGTGGGGGCTTTTCAAGCAAATCCGGAGCATCTCTGTGAGCAGCCCCTGTTCCCTCCTTGTGCAAAGGCTGCCCAGCTGCTCTCTGGTCGCTTCTCCGCCGATGTGATCACCGCCGGCACCCAGGCGCCCCGGCACTGCGCCGTGGTCCGGGTGATGCTGGGGCCACCCAGGGCTTTGCCGCTCGCTCCCGCCATCCCCCTTCCCGTGCTCCAGCGCTGCGCGGGACAGGATTAGGGACTTAACAGCCTGTGCCAGATAGACACTTAAATAAGCAATAAATTTGGAGTTCGTTAGCGAGGATTAATTAGTGTTTGCACAGGGCTTTGCCTGTGCAGAGCAGCAGACCGGAGCCCGGGCAGCGTTATTTATCTTGAAGCTTCGCCGTGACCTTGCCGAGGTTGGGAGATGCTCGTCGCCCGCGTCCCATCAGGTCCCACCGTGGCTGTGCTGCGACGGCGAGCGGAGGGAAACCATCTTTGGGGTCCGGGGGTGGGACCCCCCCCACACCCCCACACCCCCACCCCCCCCCCCCCCCCGAGGATGTGGGGACAGGGGCCGCTCCGGGAGCCCGGCGGGCAGCCGAGCGCAGGCAGGAGCTTGCTGCCTGACCCCGACGGGGCTGGGGAGCCGCAATCCCCGGGTTGGCTGCAGGGGAAAGGCCGCGTTCGGACACAAATGTTGATTTTGGGGGCTCTCCTGGGCTTTGGGGGGGCAATCCCGGCAGGGAGCGGGGGCTGGCAGTCAGCACAGGCATGCTGGCCTTGTGCTCCCCATCGCGTCGGCTGTGGTTGGGAAGGGGCAGAGGGGGAGGCCGGGGGGGTGGCATGGCCGGCAGCAGCACCTGCGTGCTCGTCTTGGCTGGCGTACGGCCGGCAGCCATGCCGACACGCTGCCCCACGCCGCTGCCGGGCCAGCCGAGCCCCTGCCTGCCCCGGGGGCTGGCACAGAGCCGGGGCTCCGCTTCGGGGTGCGGGCAGGGGGGCGGGAGATGGCAAGGCAGGGAGCAGCCGCACGCACCTCGCCGGAGGGCTGAGCCCGCCCCGTGTCTCGGCCCCTCGGGTTAATTCTCCCTCTCCACACGGTGATTTTTCAGCGAAGCGACGGCCGTGGCGGTACGGCACCGCTTTGCAGAGCTGGGCTGTGAAACGAGGAGTTCGTCAGCCCTGCTCCTCTGGCTCCGCGCGGCCGGCGCCCTGCCGCAGGGTGACGGGGACGGGTTTGTGGGTGATGCTGCGGTGCCTTGGGGGGACCCCCATGGGAGGATGCCACCGGTCCATGGGGGGATGCCCCGGGGGAGGGTGCCCATGGTCCATGGAGGGATGTCCATGGTCCAGAGGGGGATGCCCTATAGGGGGATGCCCCCGGTCCACGGGGTGATGCCCCAGGGAAGGATGACCCCAGTCCATGGGGGGGGATGCCCCAGGAGGAGCAAACAGCCCTCCCTGCCCCCACCGGCAGCCCCGCTCAGACCCCGCTCCCGGTGCTGCGGGATTTATCACGCGGCTCGACTCCAGCTCTGGCGCGGGGCCGGGAATTTTTCTGGCACCAGCTGAATAACGGAGACGCCTCCGTCCCCGCGCCCCTCGCCGGGGAGGGGAGCGGCGTGAATAATGCATCGTCCTGCAGCGTGCCGAGGCGCAGCCGGGGAGCCAGCCCCAGCCTTTCCTACGGCAGCAGCACGCTCCCTGAGCGCCTGTACCCGCTCCAGCCCTGCCATCCCCCTACTATTTTATACGAAGCGAGGAGAGGGCTCTCTCCCTGCTGGAAAACCGACATCGGGGCCGGCTAGCTGGCACCGCATGCCGTGCTGCCCACCGCAGCTCCGCGCCAGCCTCGTCGAGCCCATCTCATTAGGTGCCAGGAAGCTTTTCTGTGCCACAAGTGATATCGGGCTGACCCCCGGCGAGCGTAAAAGCTCCTTTCCAGAAGAAATCCCACTGATCCCGCACCCTGCCAGGCTCGGGACCTGCCCTCCCCCTGCCTGCAAAGGGGTTTTGAGCCATTGCAGGAGCGGGAGCCTCCTCCGGGGACGGGTTTGGCGCTGGGTGCAGCACCCGCTCGCTGCCGCCCGTGGGGATGCCCTCGCAGGATCCGGCCCGTTCCCATCGCCGGCGCTGGCAGGGGCTGAGGCGATGCGGGTGGAGGAGGGAACGGCTCCAAGGAGCAGCCTGGGAACGGCGTCGGGGACAATGAACTCTATCAAAGCCTCATTCATTAGGGAAGAACACGGAGCGCGAGCGCCGGCGGCGTGCCTTCGTCCGCTCACTCCCTCTCCCATCTGATTCCTCTCCTTCATTTCCTGCTGCTTTCGCCTTATCTCCCTCTTCTCAGTGTATTCCTCCCCGGCTCGGAGGGGCGTGCGGGGGGCTGTTCCCCACGGCACCGTGCCGGCGAGCGGAGCCGCGTGCCAAGGGCCGTCCTCCACTCTGCGCAGGCATGGGAGCTCCCAGGGTTGGGTTGGGTTGGGTTGGGTTGGGTTGGCTTCTCCTCCCTCCTGCCTCCCATCGCGCGCTGACAGGGCTCCAAGGCACCGTAACCGTAATTGTGCCGGTGCTGCTGACGGCAAAGTGTGTCCACAGTCCCGCAGAGCGCCAATGAGGGAGCAGGGTCTGCCAGGGAAAGCGGTGCCGGTCCCTCCGGGGATGGTGCCGAGCCGCGGCAGACCCTTGGCGCCGCTTCCAAAGCCAGGTCCGTTGTGCCATCACACCGTGTTGCTGCGTCCAGGCGCGGTGGCGGCACGGTTCGCAGGGGGGAACAAGTCCCTTTGGGGTGGTGGCTCCGAAGACGCTGTCTCTGGCCTGGGAATTGCTCGGTGCCCAGAGCTTCGTCCCAGGGAGGGCGACCAGGGACACTGCCCCGTGCTCCTGCAAGCTGCTTCGGCCGCTCTTGGGGACGGTGACCGGGCAGGAGTGACCCCTGCCTGAGCCCCCAGGGATTGGGGGACACTGATCCTGCCGCTGGCACTGCCAGCAACTGTTTGGGGGACATTGCCAGCCTCGGTGGCAGCTCAGTCCCCACCCCGGCTCTTTTTTGGCTGGGACGTCGGATGATGCTCTGCCGTGCCGTGCCATGCCGTGCCCACGGTGCCCGTCGGGATGCTGCGGGGTGCCGGGGGCCGAGGGTGGCCCAGGGAGGGCGAGCAGCGCCCTGTGCCCTGTATAGCGTCTCTTGTACATCTTATATATCGTCTTAGATAGCTCACCGGGCTCGCTGCTGCCAATCCTGCTCCACGGGACCTGCCACAAAGGTGGCGCGAGCGCAGCCGTGCCCTGCGGTGCGGTGCAGCTCTGGCCCCTTCCCGCCCCCGCGTCGTTCCCAAATCCCCGCTGCTGTTTCCGCTGGAAAACTCCCCGTTTCGCTCAGCCTTTGCAAGGATTTTCTGGCGGCGAGGGGCCCCCAGCAGCCGACGGGCGGCCAGCGGCCAGATGCCCTCCGCTTCCCTTCCCTGGGCGTTTCATCCCGCAAGTGCTGTTAATCACTGGCCGATAACGAGCTTGTCTAACGAGCAACTCCTGTGCAGGAGCCTGCGTGAGCAGCGGCCGTGTACCCGCCTTGCACGGCTCTCTTAATCTCTTGGAGCTTGGTTTTCCCCTGCCGGTGGCCGGGCGGGCGGCGGGCGCGGGGAGGGGGTGCTGTGCCCGGCGTTTCGGGGAGGGGACACCCCCGATGCTCCCCTCTGCCAGCGGAGATGCCCGGGCAGTGCCCGCGGGGCTGCGGGCTCCGGTGCTGAGCTGCCTGGCACGGGGTGAGTGGGGCCGGGGGGGGTTAATGGGGGTGGTCGGCTCTTTCAGGGGGGACCCTGGCCATCTCCCCCGCCTCCCCAACTTCTTCCTTATAGAGCTGCCTAAACTCGGGGGAGATGCTCAGCCTGGCACCGCGAGGTGACCGCTGGCGTGTCCTCCTGGGAGGACGCTCGTATCAGTCCGGGGCTCCCCTGGGGGTTTCGGGGGAGCTGGGGCTGCGGCGATGCTGGGGGGTCCACCTTTGGGGGTGTCTCCTCCCGGTTTCGGGGGTTGCCCTGACCTGTGCCCCCCTCTCTGCCCCCGCTGCAGGACAAGAACAGGAAGCTGAGGCCCCTCTACGACATTCCCTACATGTTCGAGGCCCGGGAGTTCCTGCGCAAGAAGCTCATCGGGAAGAAGGTACGGAGGGGATGGGGTGGGCGACATGGTCCTGGCTCGTCCCCGGCGCGGGTGGGTGCTAACGAGGGGCCGGGAGCTGGTGGTGCCACGTCAGTCCTTCCTTACGGGTGACCCAGGGGCTGTCCGCCAGGAATTTCGGGGTGCATCCAAAGCTGGAGCACCCTTTTGGCTGCTCCCCCCCCCGAGGGGTGCGATCCGGCTGTCGGCTGCGCCCGTTTCCCGGCAGTGCCGTGTACCTGCGTTGCTTTATGTTTCCCTTTGTTTCCCCGGCATATTTTTCTAGGCTGGTTTAAAGCAATTCAGGGGAATGAAGAATATAATGTGCACTTAACTACCGAAGCACATGCTCAGGATGCAATTTTCAAACGCTCATAAAATGGTCAAATAAAATCAATTTCCTTCATAGCGCGGCTGCTCGCTGCTGCTCATTGAGGACTATTTCCATGCCTAATTGCATCTCTCCATTCCAGAGCCCTGTTTATATATTTAAAAAAAAAAGAAAAAAAAAGAGAGAGAGTGAAAAGAATGAAAAAAAAAAAAGCAGCTTGCGAGACTTTTCTAATGGGAAGTCTGTCACTTGTCGTAGTCAAAAGCGGCTGCGAGGATGTTGCTGGGACTTGTGAAGAGAGCTCCGGTCTCTGAAATGGAAACCCGCTCGGTGCTGGGAGGGTGCTGGCCCCGTGCCGGCACCGCTTTTCCTCCCGCCGCCGTCGCTCTGCGGTGCGGCAGAGCGGGCTTTGCTCTCTCCCACTCTGCCACGTGTGGCTGTTGCTCAAACCCCCCCCTTTTTTCTCCCCAAACCTGTTTGCGTTCACCCTGGCACGCTCGCAGGCAGGCGGGAGCTGAGGGCAGCGCCTGGCCGAAGCCGCCGGCTCCGGTCACCGGGTCCCCACCGCGGTTGGGGATGGGGTCAACCCTGCCAGAGCACCTGGGGCTCCTGGTGCTGCCTGCGCCGGTCCTGTGTGCCGGCCCCGAGGTGCTGGGGGAGCCGTCCCCTTGTCCCCGGCCGTCCCCGAGACCGGTGGCTGCTCTCTGTGTCCCCTGTGTCCCCACAACCAGGTCGGGGCAGTGCGGCTTGCCATACTGGGGAGGAGGATGAGGGTCCTGCTTTCCTCCCGGGACCCCCAGCACGGTGCTGCGGCGTGATGCACCAACGCAGCAGGGTCAGCGCATCCCGAGGGACAGGCGGGAGCCGTGGGATCACGGTCGGCAGCAGGAGGAGGGGAGCAGGACGGCAGCTGACTGCCACCATCCCCATGCCCAAAGTGGCCGGTCGGGAGCCAGTGACCCCCAGAAAAGAGGGGCACAAAGCCGTTGGGCTGCGAGTGCCGCCAGCCCCCGTGGCGAAAGCTCCCCGTAACCTTGCAGCGCGCTGCTGGGGCTGCGCGGCGCGCGCCGGGCTCCTGCCTTCGCCGTTTCGGTAGCCTTGGGAGCCGGGCGCCCGCTTGCCTTTGATGTTGCCTCGTTTGCTTTATAAATATTTCCTTTGTCAGCTCCACGTTTTTCACTTCAGATTAATTTGATTGAGGAAAGCGATGAAAAAATCCTCTCCGTTAATGATCAAACCAGTCCCTCGAGGTTGGCGGCGCGTTCTGATTCGAAATGACAGCCTTGCACGGGGTGGCTCGCCCTTGCCTTCTCGCGGCTCGCTGTCAGCATCAATCTTTGCGGCAAAATCCCTCTTTTCCCACCCCCTTTTTTTTAATATACTTTTAAAGCCCACCCCGGCAGGGAGCTAGCGGCTTCTGAGAGCTGTCTGCTGGCGGGGAGATCAAACGGGGTGGGCTGGCACCGATGCGCAGTGCTGCCGGCAACGGCGCGGCTCCGGCTCCGTCCTGTTCGCAGGGGTGCTCCGGGGACCCCTGCTCGTCCTGGGGTGCCCTGGAGTGCCCTGGGGTGCCCAGCCCGCCCCAGGAACCCCTGCCACCCTCCGGAGCGTGTCCCTTCCTGCAGAGCCCCAGGATCGACAGATCTCCTGCATCCTCCGGAGGTGTGGGTCTCGGGGATCCTCGGGCAGTCAGAGCTCTCGGCATCCATGGCGGCGAGTGCCCCGTGGGCTGCGGTGGTCCCTCGAGCTGCCGCCCCACCGCCCAGCACCTTCTGGTCCCTTCTCCTCCCCTCTCCCGCATGCGGTGACGGGTGACGGGTGCTGAGCGGCTGCAGCCGGTGCTGCCGTGTCCCCGCGGAGCGGTGGATGTGGGGACCTGGCGCCCACCCCAGCCTGTCCCCCAGAGCCAGGGGGTCCCCTGCCCGGCTCGGAGCCGCCATCCTGCTGTCCCACTGCCTTTTCCTTTGCCTGCGAAGAGCTGGCACGGCTTGACGGCGTGACAAGCCCCGGGAGGGATCGCCGCTGGCAGCCGCTCCGGCGGAGCGCGATCATCCCCTTCTAGATTGATGAATTGAATATTAGGAATAATTAGGCCGGGATGAGTTTTTGGTCTCGCTGCCGGTGCTTTGTCAGCCGCCTCCTCGACCGCGAGCACCGCGTGTCTGCCGGGCTTGGCCGTACCGTGCCCGCTGCCTGCGCCCCGGGGCTGCCTGCCCAGCTTAGGGCTTGTCTCGTGGGTGATGTCCCTGCGCCGTGGGGACCCTCCTCAAGGGTGAAGTCTTTGCACAGTGGGGACCCTCCTCATGAGTGATATCCCTGTGCAGTGGGGACCTTCCTTGTGGGCGCTGTCCTTGCACAGTGGGGACCCTCCTCATGGGTGATGTTCTCTGCAGTGGGGGACCCTCCTGGTGTGTGATGTCCCTGCGCCATGGGGACCCTCCTTGTGAGTGATGTCCCTGTGCTGTGGGGACCCTCCTCATGGGTGACATACCTGTGCCATGGGGACTCTCCTCGTGGATGATATCCCTGTGCGGTGGGGACCCTCCTCACGAATGACATACCTGCGCCATGGGGACCCTCCTTGTGGGTGATGTCCCCGCACCGTGAGGACCCTCCTGGTGGGTGCTGTCATTGCACAGTGGTGGCCTTGCCTCGTGGGTGCGTGGTGGCAGCTCTGGAGGGCTGGTGTGACACTAGAGGGAGCTGCACTTTAGGAATTGTGGAGCTGGAGGTACCCCCTCCATCCCACCCCAGCCCACCCCACCCCATCCCAAGGGAAGCGGCACCCACTCCAGGGAGCGGGACCTTCTCCCGGCAGCCCGGCCACCCCCCGCCAGGGTCACCGCTCACACTGCCATAGCTGTCCCCTGTCCCCCATGGGGTGGCACGGTCCCTTTGCCATCCCGGAGCGGGTTTGCTTTAGTCCGTGGACGTGGAGTGGGTCGGAACAAGCCATCCCTCTCCCCTGGGCGGCGTGTGCGTGGGCAGGGACGTGCCGGACTTTGCACGCGTGTGTGCGAGACCCTAAGCGTGAGCAGGGAGCTGCTGGCACACGGGCTTCTGAGGTGTCAGCAGCCCCAACTGCCCTGGGCTGGGTGGTTGGGGCTCCGCCGGGGCCGTCACCGGGAGGAGGGCAGCCCCTGCCCAGCGCCGGCTGCTCCGGCCCCGGCACAGCAAGGGGGGGCTGCGTTTTGCCAGCAAGGACAAAAGTCCTCCGGCTGCAGTGAGATGTGTCCTCAGCTGCCCTCCTGTCCTCGTCCTGGTGCCTCCTGGTGTGTGTGCTCCGGCTGTGCCGCAGGCAGCGTGCCGTCCGGTGCGGGCAGCGTGCCATCCAGTGCAGGCAGCGTGCTGTGTGGTGCGGGTAAGGTGCTGTCGGGTGCAGGCAGCGCATTGTGTGGTGTGGGTAGTGTGCCGTCCAGTGCAGGTAGTGTGTTGCTTGGTGTGGGTAGCGTGCTGTCCGGTGCAGGCAGCGTGCTGTGTGGTGCGGGTAGCGTGCTGTCCGGTGCAGGCAGCGTGCAGTCCAGTGTGGGTAATGTGCCGTCCGGTGCAGGTAGTGTGCTGTCCAATGCAGGCAGCACGCAGTCCAGTGCAGGCAGCGTGCTGTGCGGTGCAGGCAGCGTGCTGTGCGGTGCGGGTAGTGTGCCATCCGGTGCAGGCAGGAGCACTGCAAGGGCAGCAGGGGCCGCGTTTGGGGTCACACACCTTGAAAACACCATCTTTGCACGGCGGGATGCCGTGAGATCCTGCAATCCCCTCTCCGGTGTGGGGGATTGTCACCACCCTTACCGGCTCCAGGCAGATGAAATTAATTGGGAATTAATAAATCTTACTGCTGTGTGTTGCTCTCCCGGTATACCACGCTCCTGGCTGCCCGGCGGCTCTCTCGGGACATCCCTCTCGTTGCCGGGCCCTGCGGGGAAGCCCTCACCAGTGCGTGGCACTGTGCCCGTCGCCGGCTCTGGGTGGGCAGTGGGAGCCTGCAGCAGCGTGACGGGCTTTGCCGCGGCTGCTTTTGGGGGTGTCGGCGGGCATTGGAGGGGAGCAGGGGCTCGGGGACGCGGGGGCGGCTGCAGTGCTGGAAGGTGAGCGCGGCCGTGGCTGCGGTGAGCAGGCAGCATCCCGGCTCTCCTGCCCACACTCGCCAGTGCCCGTGTGTGCTGGCCCCGTGCCTGTGCCACCGCCTGTCCTTCTGTCCCGCCGTCCCTAAGGGATTTCCAGCGCCGGCCGCTTCCAGCACCAGCCCCGGTTCATGGCCGGCAGAGCCTGAAACCCTGCCCGGCGTGGGGCCGGCTCTGCCCCGTTTTCCCCATTTTCCACCACCTTTTCTGCCTCCTTCCCCTCCTCCTCCTCCCCGGAGAGAGATGAGGAATGATATATTTTCCCTCTTTTCCATCAAAGCAGCGTGAAGTTTCTAAAGCCGGGATTTTTACGGCGCGTTGCTTCTCCCTTTAACAGACCCGATTTGTTTTTCTTGACTCTTCTGCCCGCTTTCGCTGCGCCCATGCCGGCTCCCTGTGCCGCCGCGGCACGTGCCCAATGCCAGAGCCACCACGGCTCCTGCAAGGGAGCTGCGCCGTCCCGGCAGCCGCGGCAGTGACCCGGCATGGTGGAATTTGCCCGCTGGCATGGGATGAACCGTCTGCTGCGGCCCCGGCCCCACCGCAGTGCCCGCCGGCGTTCGGCTGCCGCGGCCCCGGTATGGATTTGTCTCCCGCGGTGGAATAAATCTCTGGTGCTCGTCGGGGCGGGGACGGCTCCCTCCGCACAGCCGCTGCCCATCGATTGCAGCGCCGGGCATGCACCGCCGTTCAGCAGCTTTTTTTAATTACGCCATCGCGCAGGCAATTGAATCGAGTCTAAATGGGTGCTCTCGGCCCTTTCCTCTAATTAGCTGGGGAGGATTAATCATTCCGGTGGAGGGAGATGGCATGAGATAACTCAGGGGAGAACAGCCCCTGCGTGCCGAAGCGATGCGCTCCTTTGCTCTGCGGCGGGCGGGCGGTGGGGTGGCTCTCCCCGGGGTGCCCGAGCACCCATGGGTGCCCGACGGGCTGCTGCCGCGGGGGACGCGGGGCTCTGTGGTGCACCGGGGTCCTCTAACCCCCACAGCCGCCACGTGCTCCTGGTGCTTTATTTGGTGCCTCTCACCCCGGGGATGGTTTCAGCCGCTCAGCCAGCACCGGTGAGCCGTGCCGACCCGACAGCGCTGCCCCAGCCCCAAAGTCCGGCACCGCCGGTGCCGGCATCCTGCTGCTGCCGCGGCAAAGGGGCTCCCGGGACCTGGCTGGCCTAGAGGGATGTGGTGCTCCCGCGGCACAAGGACCGGTGGTGCGCGGCATCCCCGGTGTGTGCCGTAGCCAGTCCCTGGCTTGGTGTGCCATCGTGCCGTGCACGGTGGTACCCGTATCGATGGGGGAGGTCGATAATTGGAGACTGATGCTGAGGGACGGGAGGAGGAACATGTCCGAATGGCGGCCATGTCCCATCGTACCCCCTGCCCTCGCCCTCCACGCCATCGCCCGCGCCGCTTTATCTGCAAAGCTTCAGCTGATTTTTAATGCCTGGGGATTTGTCCGCGGTGCAGCCCAGGGCTCGGCGAAGGAAAGAGAACACCTCTCCGCCGCGAGAACAAACCCGGCGTAGCTGGAAAGCGGCTGCTGGGGGTTTCCCAGCAGTTTTCCAGCTCATCTGCCCGTTTCTGGTCAGATTCTTCCCGGGATGCACCTTTTGGGGTTAACCCAAAGCAGCGTTCCTGGTGCCAGCACCGCCGGCGGAGCCGAGATCAGACCTGGGAAGAAAACAGGGGATGGGGTTTGACCGGGGAAAACATTTTCCCCAGGAGCATCATCCCTCTCCCTGGAGGAGGGAAGGCTTTTGCAGACTTTTGCAGATTTTTGCAGAGTTGTGCAGGTTTTTACACTGACGGGCGATTTTCGCCGCGTGTTACTGGCAGCCTGCAAACTCAGGGGGAGCTGGCAGCACGGCACGGCACGGCACGGTGGCAGCTGGTTGGGGTGCAGCCAGGGGTTTTTTGGAAGGTCCCACTTTCCGCATGCCGGTGCGGCCGGGAGGGACGGGGACAGTGGCGGCGAGGGGTGACTGCTGCTCCCCAACCACAGCTGGTGCCGGTGGGGGGATGCAGGCACCGCCTGGGGAAGCTGCCACCGCACGCAGCCGGTCTTGCCGGGATCCTGTGCCGAGGAGCGCGGCGGTGCCGGGGAGGCTTTGCAGGCTGCCGAGCTTTACGGTGACGCGCTGCGTCATCGCTGATGTGTGAAGTTGGGGAGGATTTTGCCGTTCAAAGCCTTCTGGAGAGCTGGCTGCTCCCCAGTGCCGAACTGGGGGAAGAGATCTTCTTCCCGGCTGCGTTCCGCTCGGAATAAACAGCGCGTGCAGATGCAAAGGAGCCGGAGGGGAGAAGTCTGCTGGCGCGCTCGGCTCCGGGCGCTGCGGCAGCCTGAAATGGCTCTCCCTGACAAGCAGGGGAGGGCGAGGAGAGCAAATGTGGTTGTTCCTGGTGTAATGACCAGAAAATCAGGGCCGTTTCCTCGCCGCGTGGCGATTTTTCCCTCCTTCCGACCGTTACTCCCGTGCCTCTGCCGGGCGCTTCCGTTGCCAGGCTGCAGCCCGGAGTTTTTGGCGGCTCCGGCACAGACTGCCCCAGCAAGGTCAGTCCCAGCCCCGGGCTACCGGCGTGGCTCGGCTTGGCCGCTCGGGGCTCGGTAGCCCCGCTGCTGCCGGAGCCGGCGGGGAGGAGGGAGCGCAGAGTCCCCGCGGTTGCTGCGGGCTGCGCTTTCGGCAACGCTTGGTGCTCTCGGCAGGCTCCGCTTGCTTTGCAGCCTGGTGGCTTGGAGCAGCCCCCGTCCCACATGCCGGGCTCTTCACATGCCACCCGTGATGGGGAGGAGCGGTGGAGGGGGTTAATGAAGAGTTTGGCGAAGCCGGTGGCAAATTAAGCTGGGTCCCGCTTGCCATAGCCAGCAGAGCACTCTTCCTGCAGCGGGGCGGGTGGTGAGGATGGGCTGAGCCGGCACCGCGGCGCTGGGGAAGGGAACTGCCTGTCCGGAGGGAAAACACGATGCTGGAGCGTTCCCAGCCCGGCCGGGGGTCCCGCTGCCCGCCGCAGTGCCTCCTGCGTCCCCTCACCCCGCTGGGATTCGTGGCTCTGCCACGCCACGACGTGGCATCTCTTCGGTGTGCCACCACGGCACGGAGGACGCGGTGGTCCCGCTGGGCTCTGTTGGGACGGGGGTGAGCCTTGGGCCACTCCGGCGTCACTCAGGACCCTCCGAGCGTCCCTGGCGAGGAAGGGTCGGGCTGCACGTGGGCGATCGGCCCGGGCTGGTGCGTGGCGGGGTGGCAGAGCTGGAGGAGGGTGGCGCGGCGTGCAGGCCCTGCTCCCCAGCCCCGTCCTCCCCGCGCTGCTTTGGTTTAGCTCATGCTTCACTTCCAGCAGATGCCATCACCGCTCTGCTCCAGGACGCTGCGTACCAGAGCGTGGCACATCCAGAGTCCGCCGGTGCTTCCCCGTGGTGTCCCGCACCGCGGTGCCGAGCTTTCCCCGGTGCCGGGCTGGGGTGAGCGGGACGTGGGTGTCCCAGGCGCGTCCCCTGGAGGCGGGGGGGGGGCTGCAGCTTTGCTCGAGCCTCGGGGACCCCGCGTCAGCACCCGCCGGCTGGGGGAGAGCGGGCTGTGGGTCTCGGTGCCGAGGATGCTTTCCCACGCCACGGGAATGGGAGCAGCCGGGTCTGGGCCGACTGGGGTGCGAAAGGTGGGTTTCGTTCGTGGGTGGCATCAGCCGCGTCCCCGCTGTCCCCGGGGAAGGGAGACGGGCAGAGGTGGGGGCGAGGATGGGTGCGGGGCTGGGTGGGCAGCACCCGCATTTTGGTGCCCGTGCGTTGGTGGGCTCCGTGCCGTGCCGGTGGCAGCCCTCCCCGCTCCAGCCTGGTCCGAGGGGACCGTCCCCTGCCGCGGGGACACGGGGCGCAGCAGGAGGAGGGGGCCAGGCTGTGGCGGGCGGGCGCAGGGTGGGTGCATATGGCAGGGGTGGGTGGCAGACCAGACTTGCTCTGCTATAATTACTGTCTGAAACGCCTGCGGATCTCCCAGCCCTTCTTCGTCACAAACTCGCAGGGACTATTTTTACCTCCCCTGTGAGCTCGTGCCCCGTGCCAGGGCCGTGGGGGGAGGCTGGCTGCCCCCCTCCTGCCTCTGAGGCCGGGAGGATGCTCCCAAAGACCTGCCACCGAGCGCCAGCCTGGGCAGTGGGCCGGGGACTGTGTGCTGGGAACCACATCGTTGGGACCGCGATGCTGGGGACAGTTTGCTGGGGACCCCATCGTTGGGATCATGATGGTGGGGACAGTGTGCTGGGGACAATGTGCCAGGGGCTACATGCTGGGGGACACATCACAGGGACCATGTTTTGGGGACCATATCATTTGGACCATGATGCTGGGGACCACATGCCAGGGACCATGTGATGGGGACCACATCGTTGGGACCATGATACTGGGGACAGTGTGCCAGGGGCTACACTCTGGGGATGATATCATTGGGACCATGATGCTGGGGACAATGTGCCAGGGCCTACGTGCTGGGGGACACATCTCAGGGACCATGTGTTGGGGACTGCATCACTGGGACCAAGACAGTGGGGACAGTATGCCTGGAGCCACACGCTGGGGACCACATCACAGGGACCACGTGCTGGTGACCACCCGCTGGGGACGATGTACCAGTCCCCATGTGCCTGGGATGCGGTGCTTGGTGCCCTGGGCACCGTTCCTCCTCCTCCTCTTACTCCTCCTCCTGCCGCAGGTGCGAGCGCAGGTTTTTGGCAGCGATGGCCCTGCTGTGTCCGTGTCCTCCCTGCACACCCTCGCACGAGAGCCGGTGGCGAGGCACAGGGCTTGTGGGGACGGGGACAGGGACACGGCTCGCTGGCCCTGGCTCGGCCACCCTTTCCCCTCGCCCCACGCCGGGGTGCCGGGCACCTCAGTGATGGGCGAGCGCGGGCAGGGGCCGGCAGGTCCGGCGCAGCCCCGGCTGGCAGCGGGGGAGCCGGGGCGGGTGACATTGAACGCGTTGGCTGCACAAAGGCATGTGAATCTCTGTAGTGCCATTCTTCTCGGGGCTGGATCTCCTCCAGGGAGGAGAGAGCTGGCGGAGTGATTTAATTCACACTGACTGCAGCTGACCTTGGAAAGCCGCCGATAGACGGCTGCCATCGATGCTGCCCAGCGCTGGGAGGGAGCGAGAGCCCGCTGCGGGTCCCGTGTGTGCGGGGAGGGATGGGGGAACCCAGGCAGGCACCCTACCCGATGGGGCAGGCGCCCTGGGGACGGCCACCCCCTGCCCTCCCGGCCCCTCGGCAGTGCTGGCAGCCACGGGCAGCTCGGCACGTCGCGCTCTGCTTTGCTTTTTATACCCCCCGTGAAATACCCACGCTCGCTGCTCGCAGTGTCCCCTGGTGCTTCTGGGCGGGGGGTTGGGGGCTGGCATGGCTAAAAGGGGGTGGTGGGACCGGGCTGGGGCGAGCAGCTCCCCCAGCGGGGCTGCACGGCTGCGGCAGGCGGCCGAGCCGGGGCTGGGGGTGCAGGAGGTGCAGGAGGTCCCCAAACTGGTGCCCAAACCAGGGCTGGGGTGCAGGAGGCGCAGGAGGTGCCCAAACTGGTGCCCAAACCAGGGCTGGGGGTGCAGGAGGTGCCCAAACTGGTGCCCAAACCAGGGCTGGGGGTGCAGGAGGTGCCCAAACCAGTGCCCGAGGGACTGTGCAGAGGGTGGCGTGGCGGGGATGTCCCTCGTCTCGCTGGCACCCGAGGAGCAGGGAAGCAGGACGAAAACCGCGGAGTTTGGGTGTGCTGCGCTGCCTGTTTGCTGCCTTGGATCGCTCTGCGCCGGCAGCCGTGGGGGGGACGCTCAGGGGACGGCTCTGCCCCAGGGGCTGCGGGGCACGAGCAGGACAGGGACCGAGGCGCCAACGACGGGAGGTTGTAATTTCTGGTTTGCGGCCCCCCCAGCGCCCCATATGTGTCCTGCGATACCGTACGGGCGTTCCTGCGGCCAGGGGCTCGGTCAGAGCGCCGTGGGTGCTTTCAGGGCACCTTTTGTCTCGGGAGCAGCCTGGGAGGTGCGTAAATCATAGAATCACGGAACGGTTTGAGTGGGAAGGGACTGTTAAAGGCCATCGAGTCCCCCCCCGCCCTGGGCAGGGCCACCTCCCCCCAGCCCAGGGTGCTCCCAGCCCCGTCCAACCCGGCCTGGAACACCTCCAGGGATGGGGCAGCCACAGCTTCTCGGGGCACCCTGCGCCAGGGGCTCACCGCCCGCACAGGAGAGAATGTCTTCCTAATACCTCCTCTAAATCTCCCCTCTTCCAGTGTAAAACCATCCCCCCTCGTCCCATGGCTCCCCTCCCTGACCCAGAGTCCCCCCCAGCTCTCCTGGAGCCCCTTTAGGCACTGGAAGGGGCTCTGCGGTCTCTGCGGAGCCTTCTCCTCTCCAGGCTGCGTCCAGAGCTCGGCGCCCCGCGGGGACAGGGGTGTCGGAGGCTGAGCCCCAGTCCTGGCACGACCGGGTGCCGGTGTCCCCGCTGGGGGGTCCTCGGAGGTGCCGAGAAGGAGGCGCCAGCTCTGCAAGAGCTTGTTCCGCCCTGCAGCCCCTGGGTGCCGGGGCACGTGGCCGTGCCGTGCCGTGCCATACCACCGTGCCACACTGTGCCACACCGCCGTGCCGTGGCCGTGGGTCTCGTTGGGGGGGGTCTGTGGGCTGCTCCCCTGGGTGCACCGGCCCTTTTGGGGGGGACGGGACCTGGCGTTTGCTGTCACTGCTGGGGCTGGGCTGGTGGGGGGCTGTCCCATCCCGTCCTCCCGCAGTCCCGCTCAGCCCGAGGTGGTGGCAGCGGGGACAGTTTTGAGTCCTTTCGTGCTGAATCCATAGGATGCTCCGAGGCTGCTTCTTCCCGCCCCGAGGGAGGGGGTTTTACTTCTGCGACGTGTCAGACGCGGCAGCGCTGGCATCATGTAGGGGGAATGGGGATGGGGATGGGGATGGGGACATACCACCTTTGTCACCGCAATACATCACAGCTGCATCTGTCCGGGGGACGCAGCGCTTTGCAATGCAAGGCAGCGCGGTGTCGTGGCCGGCAATGCCGTGTGGCACCATGAGGCGCTTTGCAACGCGGCACGGCACCGGGCGGCACCGCAGGCGCAGGTGTGACCCCCCATCCCCATCCCTCCTCGCTCGTCCCCTGCCCGTCACGATGGGGGATCCCAGCCCGACCTGGGGGGTGTCCCACATCCCCCGTCCCCCCGAAAGCTCCTCACCACCCCACGCCGACCTCCCGCCGGCTTTTTCGCCAGACCCTTTGCCTAATTCCAGGCGAGGTGTTTTCCCGAAGGGAGCCGTCCCTCGCTCTTGAGCCGGGTGACGTTTAAACAAGCCCCGTGGCAGCTTGCATTTTTCCTGACCTGCCTCTCGGAGTAATCCTTGGCTTTTCTTTTTCCCCTACAGTTGTTATGACAATACTTTCGCTGGGAGGAATTGCTTTAACCTCTCGCTTTAATTGGCTCTTTCCTTCCCCGGGCACCGCGATAAGCTGACGGCGGGGGTTTGGCAGGCAATCCTACCTTTTTTTTGCCTTATTTTTGTTCCCCCGCTCATTTAAAAAGCGAGGCTTGGGAAGAGGTCTGAAGGGGTTTTCGGGTGCTCCCTCACGCCGCCCCGCCAGGCGCCTGGCAACACACACGCGGTGCGGTGCGGTGCGTGCACGGTGCCTTGCGGCGGCGGCACAGCTGGGAAAAGTCTGCAGTGCCCAAATACAGCCCCGCGGCTCGGTCGGGGTGGTGGGGGGGGGGCAGCACCAGGGCTTCCCCCTGTCCCCTCCGTGTCCCCTCCGTGTCCCCCAGCCCAGGGCAGCCTCAGGCTCCTCCGGCTGAAGAGCCGGTGAGGCGGCGAGGAAGGGGCTTTTTTGGGGAAGAGAAGCGGTGGGTTTGGGTTGGGTTTGCGTAGGAATGGGGTGTGCAGGTGTGGGGTTGTGAGAAGTGTTTGTCGGGGTTTAAGCCCCGGCAGCGGTTAGGAGCGGGGCAGCCGCTCACTCACCACCACCCCCCCATCCGGTGGGAGAGGGAGGAGAGGGAGAAAAGGAGGGGAAAAACCCTCATGGGTTGAGATAAAGAGAGTTTAATAGAGCAGTAATGGAAGAGCAAATAATAATAATGATAATAATGATGACGATGACAACGATGATGATAATAATAATAATAATGGTGATGATGATAGAATACACAAAATGAGTGATGCAATCCCATTTTCACCACCCGATGACGGGCTGCCCGTCCCAAGCAGCGATCGCGGATCCCTGTCGCCGTTTATACAAGGAGCATGGCATCTGCGGTAGGGAATATTCCGGTGGCCGGCTTGTCCTGTCTCTGCTCCCTCTCCGCTTCTGCGGGAAGCTGGAAAAGTCCTTGGCTAACGTAAACATTCCTTAGCAACAACTAAACCAATATGTGTTATCAGCATTGTTCTCATCCTAAATGCACAACGCAGCAGCTACTAGGCAGAAAATTAACCCAATCCCAGCTGAAACCAGGGCAGCGTTGGAGCTTTAACTCCGGTTTCCTTTTCCCTGCCGTTTATTGCAGTCACAGCCCCGTGCTGCCGGTGCTTCCAGCTCTGGTGCATACTGCCGCCCCGCAGCCATGCCTATCCCGAGCCGGGGGCAAAGCCGCAGGGTGGCATTGTGGGACACGGCTTTTCCAGCCCCCCCTTGCCCCATGGCTGCTGGGACAAAGCCCGGGCTGCTGCAGTGGGTTGGCACGAGTCTGCGGTGACCTGGTCGCCGAGCCCTGCTCATGGGGACGAGAGAGCTGCCGGGGGGGGGCAGATATGGCAGCACGGCTCCCTGGTCCAGTCTGGGGGTGCAGCTGGACCATGAAGGTCTGGTGCAGGGTGGAAATGCTGCTGGCTTGTAATGGGCTCTGGGGTGGGGTGCCCGGGAGCTGCTGGGGGGGGGTGATGGCCAGGAGCTGCTGGGGGTGATGGCCAAGAGCTGCTGGGGGGATGATGGCCAAGAGGTACCGGGGGTGATGATGGCCAAGACATGCTGAGGGATGATGGCCAAGAGGTGTGGGGGGGTGATGGCCAAGAGGTGGGGGAGGTGATGGCCAAGAGGTGCTGGGGGATGATGACGAAGAGGTGGTGGGGGTGATGATGGCCAAGAGGTGGGGGGGGGGACGACAATGACCAAGAGGTGCTGGGGGGTGACGGCCAAGAGGTGCTGGGGGTGAGGATGGCCAAGAGGTGCTGGGGGTGATGACCAAGGGCTGCAGTGCCGGGACCCTGAGCCACGATCCCACCCACGAGCATCTCTGCACCGGCCGAGGTCTTGTCCCGCGCCCTGGTGTGGTGCGCGATGCAGTTACCCAGCAGAAGTTGCCCCCCCATGGTGGACCCCCAGCTAGCTGATGTGCACGAATGCCTGTCTGCGGGAGGACGGGAGCGGCGGCGGTGCTTGTCCCCGGCACAGCTGAGTGCCAGCCGGGCGATGCGGGGCGAGCGGCAGTGGTGGAGTGGGCACAGCACACCCGGGGACGGCGCAGCTCCGCGCCGGGTGCATGGCCGGGTTTCCAGGGCGCCCGGGGCTGCTCCCTGCCTCGCCAAAGCGTTTTGCAAACCGGTCTCCGCGTCCTGCTCGGCGCGGTGCCGGCGACGCTGATGCCAGCTGACAGCTACGGCTTCACAGGGAGCTGTGCTTTCATCTACCTGCAGGTACAGGCGAGCTCTCCTACCGGAGGCCAAAATGCAATTATCCGTAAACCAGGAGGAATTGGGGCTGGCGGCACGCTCGGGATCCCTGACGCGGCTCGCCGGCACACAGGGAGCTCGCGAGCACGCCGGGGTGCTCCCAGCAGCACGAGTGCCCGTGCCAGGAACGTGGGGCGGCAGCTTGTCCTCCCCGGGAGGCTCCTGGTTTAACGTGCCCGGCCCTGGCTCACACGCCGGTGTGTCAGATGTGGCTTCGCTGGCAGCACCGTCGGTGCCAGCAGCCGGCTGGCAAACGGCTCCTTTACCTGGGCACGGGGAGGCGTGGGGGCTGGCCGGCCGACGGCGGGGTTTTGGGGCAGGGGGAGGATGGGGGTGTGCGGGGAGACGCCCCCCCCGGGCTGGACTGACCCCATACCCCCGTCTGTCTCGCTCAGGTCAACGTGACGGTGGACTACATCCGACCGGCCAGCAGCGCCACCGAGACCGTGCCCGCCTTCTCCGAGCGCACGTGTGCCACCGTCTCCATCGGAGGAATGTAAGTGCAGAACCGGGCACGGCGCTCCAGCCCGGCGCGTGCCGCGGCTTCGCGGGGCTCTGCCGTGCACCGTGGGGACACCGGGGACGGAGGGTTGCTTGTCGTCGCCGCCGGGCTGCGCGGTGTCGGTGGCTGGATGGCGGGACCCTGCTGTCCTGCTCTGCCCGGACCCCTGCAGACCTGCACCCCCTGCGTTTGCTGCCTCCTGCTCCGGCAGTTTTGGGGGTGCTGGGCCGGGGGATGCCCCCGTGAGCCGGCAGACATGGGAAGCAGCGTGGCCGGCGGGTGGCTTTGGAGGAACCGTCTCTCTCTGCTGTATGTCCCCGGCACGTCTGTCCTTCCCCACGGGCCCCGTGGCGTGGTGCGGCAGTGGGGGCTCTGCCGGAGCAGCCCCCTCCTCGCCAGCCCCGTCCCCAGTTTCCATGCCCGGGGGCAGATTTGGTGGCTTTCCCCCGGGACACTGCGGTGCTGGGCTCCTCCGGCATGTCCCTATGGAGAGCTTGTGCCAGCGAGGCGCGCGTCCGGATGGCAGCGGCTCCGCGAGCTGCGTAGGGATGATTTGTCATAGGCCGTTTGCTCGCTTGCTTTTTTTTTTTTTTTTTGCTTCTTCTCCCCCCCCCCCCCCCCCCTCGTAGCAGCTATTTTGGAAAGCAACCAAAGTGCTGCAGCGCTGCGCTTTTCTTCCCCTTAATCCGAGGTCTGGGAAAGCTGCGGCGCGTGGTGCTGCATGGGGAGCCGTGGCTCCGTGCCGCCCGGGGAGCCGGAAAGCTGCCTGTCACCCCGCTCCCGTCTAATTAAGGCACTCGTGGAGCGACCTTCGGTGATGCTTATCTCACGAGTGGGTTTAATTTCCACTCCAGTGGCAAAAGAGATCCAACCCTGCCCGTGCCGGGGCTGCGGTTGCTCCGCGCTCGCTGCCGGGCCGTGCCGGGGATGCTGCTCCCGGGATGAAACCGGGGCAGCGGGAACCCAAAGGGCTTTCCTAGACGGAGGTACCGGGTACCAGAGAGCCCAGCAGAGCTCTCCTGCGCTGTCTGCACCAGCTTTAAACCCACTCGGTTTATTCAGCAGTGCTTTAACCACGTCCCCGGGGTGCCAGTTCTGCAGCCGAGCGTGCCTCGCCGGGTTTGTGGGAGGGACAGCCCGGCTGTTGCGTTTTTGGGGCTGTTTGTAGGCAGATGAGGTCTCGGGGCATTGGCGATGCACAAGGAAGGGAGTGTGCAGTGTAAAACCCACTGACCTCTCCCCATGCCCGGTGACCGCGGTGCGGCCGGCGCTGGGAGGCACCCGGTGCGGTGGAGGGGCAGGATTTCCCGTCTCGGGAGCATCTCGCTGAGCGCTGCCGCCTGCTCTTGGCGTCTCCAGCTGCAAATTGCTTTCAGATAGCTCCCGAGTCGCATCCCTCTTTCGGGAGGAAACCTGATGTGAATTTGCAGGGCCACTGCTCGCGGTGACTTCATTGCCGTAATCAGGCGTCGGCGGAGCGAGCCAAACGAGTGCTGGGAGCTCGCGCCGGAGCGTCTCTGCAGCGTGCGAACCCCCGGGGCACGGCGTGGGGCAGCCCCCTTGCTCCCGGCTGCCTGCGGCCCCGGTGAAGGCGTGGGTGTAACAGAGGAGGGTCTGTGCCGTCCGGCCCCGCGCCGCGCCGGGGACGGAGCCGGGGAAGAAAGCCTGGCTTGTCTGCCTGGCATCTGGGCTGGGCTGAGCCTGCTTGGCAGGCTGAGCACGCCGCAGCTCGCCGGGGCGGGCAGCCCGGGCAGGGTGCTAACCCCTGCCTGGCTTCGGGAGCCTTTGCGTCCCTGGTTGCTGCCCGTTGTGGCTTTTGGTGCAGGCAGCCGGCGGTCCTGCGGCGGCCCCATGCCCGCGCTGGCGGCAGGGTGGGCACGGAGGGGTGCCATACCAGGCACCGGCTGCACCCCTGGGGTGGCACCCCGAGGGCGGCAGGAGGGTGATGCCCAGCCTGGGCGGTGGGCAGAGGAGGACGGTCCCCTACTCGCAGCGCCCGCTCTCCTCGCGGCGCTGGGTGGGTTTGCGGGGGGCAGCAGAGCAGCTTCGCCTGCCTGGCGTGCGGGCAGCCCCGCTTCCAGCTCAGGGCACCGTGAACCCATCGTCACCTGCCTGTGTCCCTGCCTGCATCCCTGCCCGTGTCCCTGCCCGCATCCCTGCCCACATCCCTGCCTGCATCCCTGCCTGTGTCCCTGCCCGCACCCCTGCCCGCACCCCTGCCCATATCCCTGCCTGCACCCCTGCCTGTATCCGTGCCTGCATCCCTGCCCGATGCCCGGCTGCGGCGGTGTCCCCCGGCAGAGGGGCTGTGAGCTGGCAGCGCCGGCTGCCCTCGCTGGGTCCATCGTGCTTCTCCCTTCCAGCTCCCCGGGGTTTTTCGGCTCGATCCGGGGGATGCCGGTGCCGCTGCCTGGGGGGGGCTCTGCCCAATGCCCGCCTGCCGCAGCCCTCCCCGTCCCGCTCTGCTGGCGCCTGGTACGCTGTGTGCCGTGTCAGCGTTTACTGCCGCTGCCGGCACTGCTGCTCCCGGCTCGTGTTTTCCTGCTGAGCACAGGTAAGGTCAGAGGTTTGTGCTCGGCTGTCACAGCAAAGCCGTGCTGACACAGAAAACAGGGCGGAGGGGCAGCGGCTGGCAGAGAAGGCGGCTGCCGGGACATCAGGAGCACCGCGGGCATCTCCTGTGCCGGTCTGGGCTCACAGGGACAGCTCATCCCATCACGGGCACTGTTGGGAGGGTGCCTGGGCACCCTGGGCACGATTAATGCCGGGGCACCCGCGAAGTGGTGGCACAGGGACCTGGTGATGATGGGGCACGGCTGCTGTGCCCCGCAGGAGTGGCTGCGCGTGAGGGCTCTGGGTTCATACCAGCCTTTGCTCTCTGGGAAGCCCGTGGCATCCCACAGTATTCCATATAGCATCCTGCAGCATCCTGCAGCATCCCACAGCATCCCATATAGCGTCTTGCAGCATCCCATAACATCCTGCAGCATCCCATATAGCGTCCTGCAGCATCCCATAGCATTCTGCAGCATCCCAGAACATCCCATATAGCATCCTGCAGCATCCTGCAGCGTTCTGCAGCATACCACAGCATCCCATATAGCATCCTGCAGCATCCTGCAGCATCCCATAGCATCCTGCAGCATCCCACAATATCCCATGGCATCCCACAGCCTTCCACGGCATCCCACAGCATCCCATGGCACCCCGCAACATCTCACAGTATCCCACAGTGGTTGGCAGCCAACCACAGGATCCTGCAGCATCCTGCAGTGTCCCATGGCATCCCACAGAATCCTGCAATGCCCCACAGCATCCAGCAGCATCAAGCAGCATCCCACAGTATCCTGTGGCATCCCAGCCCATCCCACAGCATCTCCGGGCATCTAGCAGCATCCCACAGCATCCAGCAGCAACCTGCAGCATCCCACAGCATCCAGCAGCATCCCACAGCATCCCATCCCATCCAGCAGCATCCCACAGTATCCAGCAGCATACCGTCACATCCCACAGCATCCCATGATGTCCAGCAGCATCCCACAGTATCCTGCAGCATCCCATGACATCCCACGGCATCCTGGCACATCCCACAGCGTCCCATCACATCCAGCAGCATCCCATCACATCCAGCAGCATCCCGCAGCATCCCCAGGCACCCGGCAGCAGCCGGTGGGCAGCGGGCGCGGCGGGTGCCGGCTGTGGGGTGGGCTGGGTGCCCCGGGGTGCCCGGCTGTGGGGCTCGGTGCTCCCAGGAGGGAGGTCTCCCTCGCAGGGAGTGTGTTGGCATGCAGGAAGGGGATGGTGGCCCCAGCCGGCCAGCGGGGCTGTAAGCGGGGAGCGGGGGCTGCCGGCCACGCGGGCACCCCGTCACCGTCACCTCCCGTCACCGCGCCATCGCCTGTTGGCTGTGGGCACGGAGGTGGGGGCCGGCGTGGCCACCAGTGCAGGGCCAGTGGCAGCCCTGAGCAGCGTGCCCTGCTCCCTCCTGTCCCCCCGCGGGACGGGGAAGCGCTGGCTGTCCTCTGGCTTGGGGACGTCCCCCGGGGTGGCCCCGGGACCCCCTTTGCCTGGATTTGCAGTGGGTTCGCGGGCAGAGCCCGGCTGTCACCGCGCGGCAAGCGGGGAGGGGTCCCTCACCGAGAGCCCTCCTGCGAGGGGTTTGGGGGGGGCTGTGTCCATCCCACACCCCGGGTGGGGGTCCCGTCCCTGCAGCCCTTCCCCGGGGTGGGACGCAGAGGCCACCGCCACGCGAACTGCACAGGTTTCTGGCAGGAACAGCGGTTAAAAATCATTTGAAACGAATTTAAGGAAACCCCTGAGCTACAAATCCCTGCAGGCGCGGGGGAGGGAGGCGGTGGGGGGGGTACGTTCCCTGCCGGCAGCAGGGTCGGGATGCTGCGGGTTTGGGGCTGATGCGGCACAAACGGGCGAGTTTTGGTGATGCCGCCTCTGGGCACGGCGGTGGGGAAGCTGTGCCGGGCGGCGAGAAGCGGCGAGGTTTCGGGGGGTGGAACTGCGGCTCAAAAACCCCTTCCTTTTTGGATTTGCGGTGGGGAAAACTGTGAAATGAGTTTCAGGGGGAGCAGGGAGGGGGGTGAAGCTTGCGAACAGCCGGTTTTCACTCCGCCGTTCTTTAAGTGGCCAAAACTGTATTTCACGGCCTAATAAGATTTTTTTTTATTATTTTTTTTCCCCCCAACAGCAAAGAGCTTTTTTTTTTTTTTTTTTTTTCCATCAGCGTTTTCATATCCCCGGTCTTTAATCTGGGCTTAACTGGGGGAGGCGTCTTCCCTCTGCGCAGCAGCTCCCACTCCTCTCCCCACACGCGCTTATTTGAAGCATGGTCAAAGCTTATTTGAAGTGGCTGGGGTCACTGGTGATGCTGGGATGGCGGCAGAGCTCAGGATTTCGTGGCTGGGGTCACTGGTGATGCTGGGATGGCGGCAGAGCTCAGGATCTCGTGGCTGGGGTCACTGGTGATGCTGGGATGGCGGCACAGCTCAGGGTTTCGTGGCTGGGGTCACTGGTGATGCTGGGATGGTGGCAGAGCTCAGGATTTCGTGGCTGGGGTCACTGGTGATGCTGGGATGGCGGCAGAGCTCAGGATCTCGTGGCTGGGGTCACTGGTGATGCTGGGATGGCGGCACAGCTCAGGGTTTCGTGGCTGGGGTCACTGGTGATGCTGGGATGGCAGCAGAGCTCAGGATTTCGTGGCTGGGGTCACTGGTGATGCTGGGATGGTGGCAGAGCTCAGGATTTCGTGGCTGGGGTCACTGGTGATGCTGGGATGGTGGCAGAGCTCAGGATCTCGTGGCTGGGGTCACTGGTGATGCTGGGATGGCGGCAGAGCTCAGGATTTCGTGGCTGGGGTCACTGGTGATGCTGGGATGGCGGCACAGCTCAGGGTTTCGTGGCTGGGGTCACTGGTGATGCTGGGATGGCGGCAGAGCTCAGGATTTCGTGGCTGGGGTCACTGGTGATGCTGGGATGGTGGCAGAGCTCAGGATCTCGTGGCTGGGGTCACTGGTGATGCTGGGATGGCGGCACAGCTCAGGATTTCGTGGCTGGGGTCACTGGTGATGCTGGGATGGCGGCAGAGCTCAGGATCTCGTGGCTGGGGTCACTGGTGATGCTGGGATGGCGGCAGAGCTCAGGATCTCGTGGCTGGGGTCACTGGTGATGCTGGGATGGCGGCAGAGCTCAGGATCTCGTGGCTGGGGTCACTGGTGATGCTGGGATGGCGGCAGAGCTCAGGATCTCGTGGCTGGGGTCACTGGTGATGCTGGGATGGCGGCAGAGCTCAGGATCTCGTGGCTGGGGTCACTGGTGATGCTGGGATGGCGGCAGAGCTCAGGATCTCGTGGCTGGGGTCACTGGTGATGCTGGGATGGCGGCAGAGCTCAGGATCTCGTGGCTGGGGGTCACTGGTGATGCTGGGATGGCGGCAGAGCTCAGGATCTCGTGGCTGGGGTCACTGGTGATGCTGGGATGGCGGCAGAGCTCAGGATCTCGTGGCTGGGGTCACTGGTGATGCTGGGATGGCGGCAGAGCTCAGGATCTCGTGGCTGGGGTCACTGGTGATGCTGGGATGGCGGCAGAGCTCAGGATCTCGTGGCTGGGGTCACTGGTGATGCTGGGATGGCGGCACAGCTCAGGGTTTCGTGGCTGGGGTCACTGGTGATGCTGGGATGGCGGCAGAGCTCAGGATTTCGTGGCTGGGGTCACTGGTGATGCTGGGATGGCGGCAGAGCTCAGGATCTCGTGGCTGGGGTCACTGGTGATGCTGGGATGGCGGCAGAGCTCAGGATCTCGTGGCTGGGGTCACTGGTGATGCTGGGATGGCGGCAGAGCTCAGGATTTCGTGGCTGGGGTCACTGGTGATGCTGGGATGGCGGCACAGCTCAGGATTTCGTGGCTGGGGTCACTGGTGATGCTGGGATGGCGGCACAGCTCTGCAAGCCCCAGCAGCTGCTCTCAGAGCATCCAGCCTCTCCCGCGGCCCAGGGAGGGTGACATGGGGACACTTTTTCACTCCCCTTTGCAGGAATGAGGTGGGAGCATCCAAGGAAGCCGCTCAGAGTTGGGATCTAAGGGCAGGAGGGCGGGTTTGGGTTTTTTTCGGTGCAGCTCTGGCCGTGTGCTGGGCTTCGGGGCTGCCAGAGGCTGGGGGCTGCCTGCCCAGGGCGGCAAGCGGCGTGGGCTGGTCCTGCTCCGTGCCACCGCTGGGGACGGGGTGCTGGGCACGGTGCTCCCGCCCGCTCCGGCTGCTCCCCGGTCCCGGTGCTCAGAGGCTCTGCAGCACCGTGGCCACGCAGTCCCTGGCCGCGGGTGGGAGGTCTTGGTGCTGGCAGGGGCAGGCAGGGAGCTGGGGACGTGACGGTGCCTGGGGACAGCCACCCGCGGCAGGGGGCAGGACGGGATCCCGGTGCGGGATGCAGGATGGGATCCTGGTCCAGGGTGCGGGACGGGATCCCGGTGCAGAGTGCAGTAGGGGATCTCGGTGCAGGATGCGGGACAGGATCCTGGTGCAGCGTGTGGGACAGAATCCTGGTGCAGGGTGAAGAAAGGATGGGATCCTGGTGCAGGGCGCAGGACAGGCTCTGGCTGCAGGATGCAGGACGGGATCTCGCTGCAGCGTGCAGGATGGGATCCTGCTGCAGGATGCAGTATGGGATGCTGGTGCAGGATGCAGGACAGGATCCCAGTGCAGGACAGAGAAAGGATGGGATCCCGGTGCAGGATGCAGTGCAGGGTGCAGGATGGCGTCCTGGTGCAGAGCGCAGGATGGGATCTGGCTGCAGGATGCAGGACAGGATCTCGCTGCATGGTGAAGGACGGGATCCCAGTGCAGGGTGCAGGATGGGATCCCAATGGAGGATGCAGGACGGGATCTCGGTGCAGGGTGAAGGATGGGATCTCGGTGCAGGGTGCAGGACAGGATCCTGGTCCAGGGTGCAGGATGGGATCCCGCTGCAGGGCAGTATGCGGTATGGGATCCCGGTGTCGTGCGCAGCAAGGCTGCGCGCTGGAGGGCTGCGGCGTCCCTCACCCACGGAGCCGGGAATCGCGCGCCCTGGGAAGAAGGGGCAGGACGGAGGGACGGCTGCAGCCCTGGGGTGGGCACGGGGCTGCTCTTCCTCCCGCGACTCTCTCCTCGCCCCGAAAGCCGGGTGATGACCCCGACCTTTGCCAAGTGCACCGGTGCGGAGCTCGGGAAAGGACCCGGCCAGGGGCTGTGGCGCGGGTGATGGGGAGATCGATGCCCGTGGCGAAGCCGAGGGGTCAGCGGGAGGCTGGGGGACCCCTGACGCCGGGGGATGCTGGTGGCCACGCTGCCGCCTCCACGCCGTCCCCATCCACCACCCCATGCCCTCTCCTCGAGCAATCCCAACCCGGCGTTTCGGAACAGGGGGAGGCTGCGAGCCCGGAGCAGCTTCATCGCCAGACGTGCCGGGGCAGCCGGTGGCGCGGCACGGGGTATCGTCTCCCATGGGGCCGTAGCGGGGACCGGCTGCCGGCTGTCGGGGGACGGCGCGCGCGGCGGGGGCCTGCGTGGGCTGCGGTGCCAGGGTAAAGCTGGGCTGGCGCCCAGGAGCCGGGTGGGTTTCTGCAGCCCCAGCCTGGGGAAACGGGACCAGATTTCACCGCTGCCTTCCAAGCTGCTCCATCCCACGGGGGAGGAGGTGTCTGCCGCCAGGCTGTTTCCCCGGGGGGGGCTCGGCCGGGAGCTTTGCGAGGCCGCCGGTGGCTGGCGGAGGGGCTGGCGGTGCTCGGCGCCTGGCCTGGTGCTGGCGTGGCGCTGGCAGGGAGCCGGCTTGGGGAGGGGGAGTGTGGCGGGCTGCGAGCTCGGGGACTTGGAGTTACGCCACTGGCAGCCTTGGATGGTGCCCGATGCTGCTGTCGCTGAGTCCACCGGCTTCGGCGCAACACGATCGGTGCCTGAATCTCCTCCCCGGTGCGGCGGGTGGGATGGTGCAGGAGGCGGCTGGACGCTGCGGTGCATGGGGGGGGTTGCTGCCGGTCACGCCGGGGGTCCCTTGGGGCTGAAGTGCCTTCTGCTGACACCGGTGCTGAGATGGCACAAACCAGTGCCGGAGCTGAGTCTCCCGGGGTCCTGGTTGCACCCGGGGGAGGGTGGGTTGAAGGATGTTGTGCTGAGCACTGGCAAAGTGCCGTCCCATGGTTCTGCCACTGCAGAAGCTGCTGAGGGTGACACGGGGCTGAAAGTCTGCCCGGTGCGAAGGGCCATGGGGAGCTCCCCGTCCTCCCAAATCAAAGTCCCATCAGCATCGCCCCGGTACGCTCCCATCTGCCCCGGCGAGGGGGATGAGGGGTGGATGAAGGGGCAGAGCCTGGTGCCTCCGCCGGCCTCCCCGCGACGTGCACAGCTCTCCCCATTCGGAGGCTCGGCTAAGCCGCTCTGAAATTGGGATTTGTTTCCTTCTAATCAGGCTGTGATAGATGCCAGGCTCGCCCCGCGCTCTGGTTGCAGAGGTGGTTTAACATTAGAGTTTTAATGATCCCTCCATTAATCCCGGTATTCTGGGATTTACTGCTCGCTGCCCTTTGACCGGTGGAAATGATGGAAACTTTGATTTCATGCATATTGGATACTTCTGGAGGCCGGCGCCAGGAATAGCCGCTTATCCCCTCTGAGCGGGAGGGTTACAGCACTGCCCATGGGGCAGGGGTGGGCACGGACGGCTGGGACGGGGAGCGGGATGGGCTGGGATGGGGAGAGGGATGGGCTGGGATGGGGAGAGGGATGAGCTGGGATGGGGAGAGGGATGGGCTGGGATGGGGAGAGGGATAGAGCTGGGATGGGGAGAGGGATGAGCTGGGACGGGGAGCGGGATGGGCTGGGATGGGGAGAGGGATGGGCTGGGATGGGGAGAGGGATGGCCTGGGATGGGGAGAGGGATGCAGCTGGGATGGGGAGAGGGATGGGCTGGGATGGGGAGAGGGATAGAGCTGGGATGGGGAGAGGGATGAGCTGGGACGGGGAGAGGGATGGGCTGGGATGGGGAGAGGGATGAGCTGGGACGGGGAGAGGGATGGGCTGGGATGGGGAGAGGGATGAGCTGGGACGGGGAGAGGGATGGGCTGGGATGGGGAGAGGGATGAGCTGGGACGGGGAGAGGGATGGGCTGGGATGGGGAGAGGGATGGGCTGGGATGGGGAGAGGGATAGAGCTGGGATGGGGAGAGGGATGAGCTGGGACGGGGAGAGGGATGGGCTGGGATGGGGAGAGGGATGAGCTGGGACGGGGAGAGGGATGGGCTGGGATGGGGAGAGGGATGAGCTGGGACGGGGAGAGGGATGGCCTGGGACGGGGAGAGGGATGCAGCTGGGATGGGGAGAGGTGCCCGGGGTGGAGCCATGTGGGGTCCCAGCACGGCTGCTCGGGGTGGGGAGACTGAGGCAGCCGGGCGCTGCGGCATCCCCGTGGCCACCCAACGCCTCCCGTTTGCTCTCGGCCCCACGGGAACATCGTCTCGGGAACCGTGATGGGAGCCGGGCTGCGGCAGAGCGGCAGCGGGGGCTCGGTGGGAGCGCAGCCCCCAGCGCAGGCGATGCGGGCGCCGAGGAGGGGTGATGCTGGGGGGGGGGGGGGGGGGGGGCGGCCGCCAGGACCTTTTGGGTCCAAATCAGCATTTGTGCCGGATGCCTCCGTCCCCTCCCACAGAGCCTGTCGGGGACCGAAAAGCCGGGGGGGGGAACGCGGCCGCCCTCCCCCAACCCGTCCCGGCTCCTTTAGGACCCGGCAGCGCGGTGGGAGCCGACGCTGGCAATTTTGCTTGTCTTATAAAAAGCCATAACCGTGATATTGCTGAATAAATGAAGCCATCAAACAGAGGTGGCAACAAGATTACAACACTTCGCGAGTGCTGGGGGCAGAATCAAATTGTCCGTTTAGCGAGCAGACGGAGCGCCTGCTAGCACCGTTGTTTCCCGATGCTTTCTGTGTCGGGTTTTAATCTCCTTCGCTCTTCCCAAATCATCCCCCCCTGCCATGCCTCGCTCTCTTCCCCGGAACGGGGCTGGGGTGACGGATGGGGACGGAGCTGCCGGGCCGGTGCAGGGTGCAGGGCATTGGGGAGCTGAGTGTCTCCTCCTCTGGAGGCTGCAAATTTTTTGGGGGAGTGTGGTAGGACCCCCCCCAGCCCGGATGCAGCCATGGAATCCCATCGGGTGCCTCATCCCGAGCCCCGGGGTGGGGACGTGGGACACGACGTGCCCATCACCGGGGTCTCTGGCCTCAGGTTCGCGCCGGCGTCTCCCCCGGTATGTGTTGGGCAGAAGAAGTCTCCCGGGAACGCATGTCCCCTCCTTGGCTTGTGCACGGCGTGGTGCTGGGGACCGCGGGACAGCGCTAAGGCACGATGGCGAGCGGGAGGGACGGTGGCACGGAGCCGCGGGGGCCACCCCACGTTCACCGGCGAGGACGCGCGTGTGGCTGGACCTGTCCATCTGGGAGCACATCTGGCTCCGCTCTGACATCTGGCAGGAGCCCACCGGGCACCTCTCGCAGATTTGCGCGTCTTTGGGGTGCTGCTGCCTCTCGCCTCCCGGTCACCCCCTCCTTAGCATCACAGGGGACCAGGGCGGGCGTCCCCGCAGCGCATCCCTAACGGGGTCACCTCCTGCCCCGGTGCCATCGGGCTGCGTCCCCGCTGCTCCTGGGGACGGAGCCTCGCACCCCAAACCTTGGCATCCCTCGTCGGGGCAGACCGCGGTGTGTATGTGTGTGTGTGGGGGACGCTGGGGCGCCGCGGCTGCCACCAGCCCTGCGCTCGCCTCCCCCCGGCACAGCCTCCTGTTCATGCCCAAAATAGCTGTAGGTGCTTATTCCTGGTTGCTTGGCATTTCGAGCGCTACCTCTGCAGCTGCCTCCTGCTGCAGCTTATTTCCTCGTTTACGAATCCCTTATATTTTTTTCTTTTTTTTTCTTTTTCTCTCCCCCTGCTCCGAGGCGAGACCTATTTTCAGCTCCCGGTGACAGCTCTGCCCTTCCCCCTCTCCAGAGCAGGGGACGCTCTGGGTTTTTGTGAAGGGATCAGCCCCCCCCATCCATATATATATATATATATTTGTATGCTTTTTTTTTTTTTTTAAGTAGTGGATTAGCAGTCCATGCCCTGCATGTGTAATTGGAGGAGAATTACAGATGCGCTCAGCGAAGTAGAATTTATGAATTTGTTTAAAGCAGCAGAGTGTAATGGCAGCCAATTTACCGCGCCGCCTCGGCACGCACCGCCTGTTGGCAGCCGGCCCCCGAGCCCGGCCAGCGCCGACCTCCCCTCGCCGGTGAGGGGGTTGGCCGGGCTAAAAACGCAATGGGAAAGTAAAATCACGCAGGAGGTTCCCACGGCCCCGGGGGCGCTGACCCCTCTGGTTTTGGGGGGTGATACGGGGGTTTCGGGGTGGGACATCCCCCAGCGTGGAGGTGCGGTGACGCGCGGCCGTGCCCTGAAGGCGCCGTTCGTTGTGAAGCGTTGCTCCGAGCACCTTCCCTTGGTCAGTGGTGTGAAATGGGGTGGGGGGGGCTCATTTTCCCTGACCCCCTCCGGTGTGAGGGTGCGGCGCGACACACGGGCTGCGGCTGTGGTGGGCGGTGGGGACGGGGGTCCCTTCGCCTCCCACCGGTGCTGAGCCCGTCCCCCCTCAACCCTGCTCTTCTCTCGTGCAGCAACATCGCCGAAGCGCTGGTGAGCAAAGGCCTGGCCACCGTCATCCGCTACCGGCAAGACGACGACCAAAGATCCTCGCACTACGATGAGCTCTTGGCTGCGGAGGCGCGGTGAGTGCCGTGCCGGGGCGGTGGTGCTCCCCCGGCTGTGGGGTGCCCGTGCTGCCTCTCGGGGTGTCTCGCAGGGGGGTCGTAGAGTCACAGAGCGGTTTGGGTGGGAAGGGAGTGTTAAAGGCCATTGAGTCCACCCCCCGCCCTGGGCAGGGACACCCCCCCCCCAGCCCAGGGTGCTCCCAGCCCCGTCCAACCCGGCCTGGAACACCTCCAGGGATGGGGCAGCCACAGCTTCTCCAGCGCTCGGAACATCTCCATGGTCTCCTCTGGACCCCTTCCACCAGCTCCGTGTCCTTCGGATGTTGGTGGCCCCCCCGAGCTGGAGGCAGCGCTGCAGGGGGGGGCTCCCCAGAGCGCAGCAGAGGGGCACAGTCCCCCCTCGCCCCGCTGGCCACGCTGCTGGGGATGCACCCGGGGTGCCGGGGGCTCGCTGGGCTGCCGGCGCCCGTTGCCGGCTCATGGCCAGCTCGTCCCCCCCAGCACCCCCGAGCCCTTCTCGGCAGCGCTGCTCTCCATCCCCCCATCCCCAGCCCGTGCTGGCACCGGGGGCTGCCCCCACCCGGGTGCAGGACCCTGCGCTGGGCCTGGTTGGACCCCTGAGCTTCACAGGGACCCCCTTCCCCCGCTGCCCGGGTCCCTCTGGATGCCATCCCGTCCCTCCGGTGTGTCGCTCAGCTCGGTGTCAGCTGCACTGCGTCCCCCCCATCCCATCCCATCCCATCCCATCCCATCCCATCCCATCCCATCCCATCCCATCCCATCCCATCCCATCCCATCCCATCCCATCCCATCCCATCCCATCCCATCCCCATGTTGTCCCCATCCATCCGTCCGTCCCCGCTGGGGGTGTCCCCCCTGCCCCGCATCCCTCCCGCCTGAGCACCCTTTCCCCCCCGCAGGCAGTCGTGGCTCTGCGGGATCTCCAGCCCCCGCCCCCGACCCCCCGATCAGCCCAAATGCCCCCCTCCTCGGAGCAGCGCCCGTCTGTGTGTGCCCCCCTCACTCCGCGACCTCCTCCACGCCCGGAGGAGGCATCGGCGCTGGCGCAGGGCCCGGCGCGCCGTGAGCCGGTGGGAAGCGTCGCTCTGCGTGGTGGGTTCTCCGTGTTAATGCTGGCGCCGCCGCGGCCCAGCAGCTGAAGGCGGATAACATTTGCAAAACGCCTGGGAGGTCGGCCGATGTCTCACGGCCCATTGCGTGCATCACGCCGGGGTTCAAAGGGCCCCGCTCGGCTCCTCGGGGCGGCGAGCCCGGCAAAAGCGCTGCCGCAGCCTTCCTGCCCCGGCCTGTCTGCCCAAGAAGTAATTGTATTTAAAGCTGGGGATGTTCTGCGCCGATCCGAAGGACTTGAGATGCATCCCGGCCTCCTGTAATTAGGTTGAGGTTATCGTGGTGGAAAAAAAAATGCGTGCGGACACTTCCCTGCGCCGCGTCCCCCCGGGCGGAGGCGGCGGAAACGCTGATGGCAGGCAGGGGCTGATGCGGGCGGGATGATGCCTGCCGTCTCCTCTGCCAGCCGGGAGGCGCGGGGACCGCTGCGCGTTCTGCCGGAGCGGGCGGCCCTGGGGGCTCTGCCGTGGGCCCGCGCCTCGCTGGGTGCGTTGGGTGGGTGTCCCGCAGCCGGACGGGGCTTGAACGCCGCCGGGCTGGGAGGGAAACACAAAAGCCGTGCCTTCCTCCGGCAGCGCCCGTCTTCCCCGGTTGCTCTCCTGGGGCGCAGGGCCCAGCTGTGTTGTGCTCCAGATGTGCGCAGTCAAAGTTGCGTGGTCCAGATGTGCACAGTTGAGGTTGCGTGGTCTGGGTGTGCACGGTCCAGGCATGCGTGATCCAGATTTGCATGATCCAGCTGTGCATGGTCCAGCTGTGTGCGCTCCATACGTACGCAGCTGAGGTTGCATGGTCCAGATGTGCATGGTTGAGGTTGCACCATCCAGGCGTGCATGGTGCGGGCGTGTGTGATCCAGATTTGCATGATCTGGGTGTGCATGGTCCAGCTGTGTGCATTCCATGTGTGCACAGCTGCGGTTGCATGGTCCAGATGTGCACAATCCAGCTATGCATGGTCCAGCTGTGGTTTCTCCAGATGTGTGTAATTGCAGTTGCATGGTCGGGGTTGCGCGGTCCAGGTGTTCATGGTCCAGGCATGTGTGATCCAGATTTGCGTGATCCAGCTGTGCACAGTCCAGGCGTGCATGGTCCAGCTGTGTGCAGTCCAGCCTTTTGTTCCCCAGGTGTGCACAGTTGAGGTTGCATGGTCCAGATGTGCGTGGTTCAGGCATGTGTGATCCAGTCCCACTTGTGCATGGTTCAGGCACGCACGATCCAGCTGTGCACCATCTGGAATGCACAGCCCAGGTGTGAACGATCCAGCTGTGCATGGTCCAGCTGTGAACAGTCCATCTGTTTGTGCTCCAGATATGCACGGTTGAGGTTGAATGGTCCAGATGTGTACGGTGGAGGCTGCACGGTCCAGGTGTGCACAACCCCAGCACGCACCGCCCAGGTTGCACGCTCCAGGCACATGCGACCCAGCTGTACATGCTCCAGGTGCACGCTCCAGATGTGCATCGTCCAGGTGTGCACAGCCCAGGCATACAAGGCCCAGGCGCGCGTGATCCAGGCGCGTGTGATCCAGGCGTGCACACTCCAGGCACGCACATCCCAGCTGTTCACGCTCCATGCATGCCCGTTCCAGCTGTGCACCGTCCTGTTCCCTGCGGGAGGTGACCACGTCGTGTGACGCCCCCCTCGCAGCCCAGTGCCCCCCGCCCCCGCGCTGGCTCCGTGTCCCCCATCTCCACGCGATGAGCGGTGCCCGAGCCACCCCGTCCACCCTCCCGCCTCCTGTCCTACCCGCGGCGATGAGCCGCCGGCACCCCTTTCCTCTCCCGGCTCCGCTGCCACCCACCCTGCGGTGTCCCCCCGGCGCTGCTCCCATGCCCCCCACGGGTGCTGCCTCAGCTCCGGCTGCACCGGAGGCGGCGGCACGGCCGGGCCGGTGGGATATCAGCTCCTCCTCGGCAGCAACTTTGGCAGCGGCTGCCGACAGCAGGGGAGAGCAGCTTGGAGGGGGTTGCGGCGGGGTTCCTGCCAGCCCGCCGTGCAAGACTCCGCTCAGTTTTCCCGCAAACCCGCTCGCTTTTTTGAGGGGGAAGGTTGGAAAATGGGCTGTGGCGCTCCCTTCCCCCCTCCTCCCCAACCCCGCGCGGCGTGGGATCGGCAGCAGCCGGCAGAAGATCGCTTGGGGGCCTCGCGGTGGATGTGCCTTTTAGAAAGCGGATGTGCCTGGCATGAAATCAGCATCTCGGAGCGCTCCGGCGTGGGCGAGCCCGCAGCCCGGCACCGGGATAGCCGGGGTTGGATGCGGCAGATGGAACCTGCAGCCACGCTGCCAGGGCGTGCGGGGATGGATCGAGCTCGGTGTCCCGAATATCGGGATGCTTGATGTCCTCCCGAATATTGGGGTGCTCGGATGTCCTGAATACCAGGATGCTCAATGTCCTGAATATCAGGATGCTCGGATGTCCTGAATATTGGGATGCTCAATGTCCTGAATATCGGCACGCTCAGGTGTCCCAAATATCGGGATGCTCGGATGTCCCGAATATCGGGATGCTTTGGTGTCCCAAATATTGGGATGCTCAGATGTTCTGAGTATTGGCATGCTAAGATGTCCCAAATAACGGGATGCTTGATGTCCCAAATATTGGCATGCTCAATGTTTTGAATATTGGGATGCTCAGATGTCCACAGTATTGGGATGCTCGATGTCCTGAATATCATTGTGCCCGGATGTCCCCAATATGGGGATGCTCGGATGTCCCCGCACACCCCCAGGTGTGGTGCTGCAGTTTGGCCCCGAGCGCTGCCGCCTTTGCCCGTGGTGGAGGAGGTTGTGCCGGATCGGCCGTGCCGCTAAGCCAAGGCACACCCCGGTTGGGCGGTTGTGCCGGCACGGGGCTGGCTGCCTCCCACCAGGCAGAGGAGCTGGCGGCTCCGGGGTGGTGCTGGGGGCAGAAACAGGCTCCCGAGGGGAGTGAGGTTTGGGGTGAGATGGGGGTGCGGGGCCCATACCTCCCCGTGGAGGGGGCTGGGAGCAGTTTGGGTGATCGCTGCTCGGGGTTTCCAAAACCCCTTTAACCTTCCCGGCTCCGCGGGGTGTTTTAGAAAGGGGGTGATTAATTTTCCCATCTCACCAGGCTTTCTTGGAGCGGCTGTGTGCCCTCCCCGCAACCCCCCAGCTTTGCTTTCCAGCAAGGGGCTGCACCAGCATCCCCGCGCCGATGCCGTGCCGCCCCGGCAGCCTGCGGCGGGGCAGTGCTGCCTGCTTCAGCTCCGGGCACCGCCAGCATCCCCATGTGCTCCGTGGCAGACCCTGCCGCGAGCAGGAGCTGGCGGGGGACGCGGAGCTCGTGCGTGGATGGGGTGGCCTCGTCCCGGTGTCGGGGGACGACGACGACCGTCACACCGCCCGCATCCCTGCCCCGACGTAGCACAAGGATGAGCATCCCTGGGCTGCCTCCCGGCCTGCCGGGCGTTACCGCGCTCCTTTAACTCGCTATTTCTTCTTAACCTGAGGAAAGAGCTGTTTTCTTGAGCCGGGGGGGAAGAAAATAAAGCGCTATTTCTCGCCAAGCCACTTATCCGCGGGTGCAGCGCTGAGCAGCGAGGGGCGTCTCGAAGGAGGGCGAGGGAGAAAGGCGAAATCCTTTTGCTGATTTAACAGGTTGGCTTCTTCCAGACAGCTGCTCGAGTCACCCAGCTCAGCAAATCGATTGCCGTGCAAAGCCTCGGCGGCGGCTTTGAATTCCGCCCCCCCCCTCCGCCTTGTATTTTTATTAGCGTCACGGGCCGCTCCGAACAAATCCGTGCCTCTTGCCCAGGAGCAGCTCTTTGGTAGGCATGAAAAAATGAGGAGTTTTTCACTCCCGGGCTGCTGCCGGGGGGCCCGAGGACCTGTGCCCGCTGGCAAAGGGCGGATTTGGCGCACTGCGGGGCGCAGCGGCGTGGCGCTTTGACTTACAGGAGCATCTTGCAGCCCGGGGACGAAAGGTGATGCGAGGAGCTTCGACTCCCGCAACCGCCCTCCCGTTGCAGAGGGACGTCCTGCGACACCTGGAGAGGCCAGACCAGCGCTGATAAAACAGAACTGGTTTTACTGGGGCAGACCCCCCTGCACTGGGCATCCCTTGGGATGCGCCGAAGTCTCCGACCGGCCCGGCTGCCGGCGCTGGCAAACCCGAGCCGCGGGCGCAGCATCCTGCGGCGGGTGCGGGGCAGGGACCTGATCTCCAGCCCCGCTCGGGCTGCTCGGTTTGCCACCCTGCCGCTGACGGGCTGAAAAAAAACGTCAAACCCAAAAAGCGCCCCGCGGCGGCTTCACCAGTGGCCGCGGGAGCTAGCCGTGGGCTGTGCCGAGCGCGCTCACCCCGGCACGGCGCAGGCAGGGCGGCAGCTCCCCTGCTGGCTTCTGGTAACGCCTGGGAAATCGGCGTGGCCTTTCGGCAGCTGGAAAAGGACAAAGCTGTCAGGGGAAGGAGCTCTAACGAATGTACGCTGCCCTTTCACCCGCCCGCGCCCGGCAATAAGCCAGCCCGGCCGTGAACTGCATGAAAACCGAATAAATCCGCTGCTGGCTCACCGGTGCCGCTGCCCTTGCCGTCCACCCACCGTAGGCAACAAGCCCAAGGCTGAGGCAGCACGCGTGCCGCAATTGTCCCCGTGCCGCTTGGCTGCGGGGGCACCCCGGGTACCGGCAGTGCCGCGGTTGCCAGGGCTCGGCTTTGGTGCCATGGTGCTCGGTCCCGAGCCGACAGCCGCGGCTCTGCCGGGGTCACTAATCCCCTCCACAGCCAGGTCCGGAGGTTGCTCCCGTCCCGGTGCTGCGCCCTCCTCCCCGGGCAGAGCCGGCGCAGTACCGTGGTGCAGAACCGGGTCCGGCATCGGGTCTGGGGCACCCGCTCATTTTTCAGCCGTGAAGTGCCTTCCAGGTGCGGTGTCGCTTCACCGCGGCTCCTTATCGCCCCTGTATTATTTTAACCTGGAAGGAACTTATTACCATTAGAATGGGAGCCCTTCGCCGCGTATTTTGCATTTAAAATGTTCGGTGTGATTAAGCGCTGGAAGAAACAGGTATTAATTTTGCGTCTTGCCGGGGCACTCGCCTTCCTGTTGATCCCTCCTTTACGTGCGGGGAACAAAGCAATTTAATTTGGTACCGGGGAACGAGTGGTCCCTCGGATCAGGTATGCGCCGCGCTCAGGTGAGCCGGCAATTGGGATTAAGCAGGCTAACGAGCCGGCGGGTCTCTCCCCGGGTGGGCACAGTGGGCATCGCCGCCCTGTCCCACCGCCGCGCTGACGCCACCTCTCTTTTTCAGGGCCATCAAGAACGGCAAAGGGCTGCACAGCAAGAAGGAGGTGCCAATTCACCGGGTGGCCGACATCTCCGGGGTAAGGACCTTGGCGGCGCCGGCTGTGCCGCGGGTGAGGTTGTTTGCTGGGACAGGGGAGGGCATGGGGAGCAGAGCAGGAGAGGTGCCGGCGCTCCGGCACGGCTCGTGGTCCCGCTCGCCACGTGCGGGATGTGCGGCAATCCTGCGGGCACGGCCTCTGCCCACCGGAGATGCCGGGACGCCCGGTTGGGTTTAGGGCAGCCCGTGCTCCTCTGCCAGCGCTGGCGGCCCCCTGAGTGCCACTGCCGGTTGTCACCGCTGGCGCACCCTGAAAGGGTGAAATGAGGTTTCTCCGGGGGGGTTTCTCTTCTCCCGGCGGGGGGCAGTGGGGAGGTGTCACCGCGTGCCTCGTGCTGGCATCGCCCCGGGCATCGGCAATGATGGGGGACCTTGCGGTGCCACCGGGTTTTGCGGTGCAGGGCTGCCGTGACCGCGCCGGATACGTCCATAAACCGGCAGAGAGGGGCTGCATCCGTGCGTCCGTCCTGGGTTCAGCGTCCCGGCTCTCGAGAAGGTCCTTCGTGTCCTCAGGGCGGAAGGGGGGACGGAGCTCTGTCCTGGGGACCCCAATCCCTTCCTGCATGAGGTTCCTGCTCTGTTCTTCATTGCTGGGCTCCGCAGCGGTGGAGATTTCTCCTCCTGGTGGGGTCCCCCCCCGGACCCGGGGCATGGGGAAGGGTGCTGCCCGTGCCGGCACCCACTCCTGGGGACACCCCCGCAAGGTGGAGCTCCCTGGGGGGGCTCGGCAGCCTTTTATTGAACCTTCTAAAAAACACACGCCGGTGCGATTGCCCGCAAAGAGTGAGCCAAAGCGGCGGGGGTGGGACGCGGGGACAGCCCTGCTCCGAGCCCCCCGGCCCCGCGCCCGGCAGGGTCCCTCGCACCGGGGGGGCTGTGCTGCCGCCGGGATCGTTAGGAGCCCCCGTAACTCAATCAGGGCAGCGAGCGAAAGGCTCGGGGAGGCGGATGTGAGGAGGGGGAGGGCCGCCGCAAACAAAATTAGGCTAATGCATCACGGCTTTTATGAAGATTTGTTAATCTTTTTTAATCTTTAATAGTTCTCTGTAAATTGATCCCGGCCTTAGTTCGCCGCGTGTCAGCAGTTGCGCGGCGTGATGAATGCCGGCGCGCGCCGAACTGACAGCGGGTGCTTTACCACTGCCAAAATAATTCAATGGGAATTAGCGTCGGTGTGATCCTCCTGCTGCCGGGGCACACGCCGGGCTCAGCGAGCACCCGTGCCCCGGGGATCCCGCGGGCTCTGCTCTCCCTCCCGGCCGTCGCTCCCGGCTCCCCGGCACCAAACCGGAGCCTCTCCGGCGCTGCGCCGGGATGGAAGGCGCGAGCCAGGCTGGGCTGGAGGGGCGGTGGGAGGAAGGCGATATATTGGGGTGCCGGTGACCCCAACGGCAGGACTTGCCAGCGGTGCAGGGGCAGTGAGCAGGGTGTCCGGGACCGGTGCTGCGCCGTTGCATGGGACCCCTGCAGCGGTTTCGGCTGGGGCCGGGCGCGGTGTGTGCCGGCGGAGGAGGAACGGCAGCTCTGCACCCAGCAGCACCGGGGGAGCAGGGTTTGGCCCCCCTGCACACTGCCGGCTGCGGCACCGGTTTGCCCGGCAGAGAGCAGGCGGCATCAGTGCTGGGCTCCGTGTCGCTCTGGCAAAGTGGCACCGACGCTGGCACGGTGCTGGAGATGGAGCGGCTCCTGTGGCATTGCTCTGGGTCCCCTCGGCCGCTGGAGATGTCCCCGTCCCCGGGCTCCTCCATACCCAGTGCTTCTGCGGTTTTGCCCGGCTGTGCCCGCTGCCCTTTCCCGGCACGGCATTACCCCTTGCTACATCGCTCCGTGGGGAAGCAGTGTCAGGAAAGCACACGCTTTTGGGCTGTTTTGCCGGTCAGGTTGCGGTGACAGGGTGGGCACAGGACCCTCGGTGCCACCCCAACCCTGACCCGTGCCGGTAACTCCCAAGGGGTGAGTTCAGTGTATTCCCTGCCTATGGATGTCAAACTGTGCTGTCCACCGGCGTGACACCATTGCTGCGTCCTTGTCCCTGCGTCTTCACCTCTGTCCCCACCCTGTCACACCCTGCCTCCCCGGTCCCGAGCATCCCGGCTGGCTCAGCGACCGGGGTGCAAAAGTCGGGGAATTAACTCAAACGCAGGATTCAGCCTGGTTTTCCTGGCTCCGGTGCAGCCTCCTGTCCTCTCCCCCCTCCCCGGCTCCTGCTGGGAGATGTCCCTTCCCTTTGGATTGGGACATGGGGTGGCCGCTGCCCCGGTACCCCGGGGTACCCCAGGAGCATCCCACTGCTCCTCCCAACGCCCCGAGCCCTCCCCAGTGCCGTCCCCATCCTGGCCCTGCCCGCGGAGGGACCTCAGGGACCCGCGGTGCTGCAGGCAAGAAAAATCCACCCCCCCACCTCCCTAAAAAAACAAAAAATAGGGAAAAAGCAACGAGGGAAATGCAGCAACGATCCGAATCCGTGCTAGCTCGCTTCTCCCATTAGCGTGCGCTCCGGCAGGCACGCGGCAGCCCGGCCGCCGGAAAACCTCCTGTCCTTGTGCAAAGTCCTTGAATAATTTTGCATAATTGGCAGAGCTTCACATAAAAGTGGAGTTAGGATGATATTTTTTTTATTTTTTTTTTCCCCTTGCTGTATTTATGCATAATTTTCCTTCCCGTTCCCGGCTAATTAAACGCTGGGAGTGTTAAAATAATAGTAACGAGGGTGATACCACCTGGGCGGGAGGTGCGGGCAGAGCCGGCGGCACCGCGGCAGGATGCCCCAGTGCGATGAGAATTGGGGAGCCCCAAAAAGGTGGCGGGATGGGGATGCCGGGGGTGGTTTGCACCCCCCGAGGTGGATGCACGAAGTGGGTCGTGCCCTGGAAGCGCCTCTTTCTCCCCGGGGACAGCGGAAGGAGCCTGAGCTGGCACTCGGTGGCAGGGGACAAATCCTGCCGGCACTGGAGGTGGGAGCCCAGGCTCGGCGCAGCCAGGGTGCGGAGGGGGAGACGCCAGCGTGGCAGAGATCCCCCACTTCTCTTCCCCGTCTGAATTTATCTGGTGATGCTGCTCAGCTGCTGGCACGTGGTCCCATGTGTTCAGCAGATCTGAGAGCCTCTGTCACCGTGTCCCTGTGCAGGCACGTCCCTTGATGGGATACACCAGGATGCTGAGAGCATCTCGACCCGGTACCCACTCCCGGTGTCTCTGGTCCTCTGCTGTGCTCCCGGTGCCCTGGCCCCTCTGGAGGCTGCTGGGCCGGCTGCCGCAGCGGGATTCACTCCCAGAAATCACTCCCGACATCACCACAGCCATCCCCTCCGCCGGCATCTGCAGCCCCTGCTCCTTCCCTGTCCCACCGGCTGCTCGGCACCGCAGCCCCCGGCCCCTTGGCGAGCAATGCCGGGGATGTGGCACCCCAGGGGAGCCCGGCTGGCCGGGCTTGGGACGGGGCTGCAGCGCAGTGCTTGCCACCGCCGGGAAGAGATTATAGAATCATGGAATGGTTTGGGTTGGAAGGGACCTGAAAGATCATCCGGTTCCACCCCCTGCCCTGGGCAGGGACACCCCCCCCAGCCCAGGGTGCTCCCAGCCCCGTCCAACCCGGCCTGGAGCACCTCCAGGGATGGGGCAGCCACAGCTTCTCCAGCGCTCGGAACACCTCCGTGCCCTCCTCTGGACCCCTTCCACCAGCTCCGTGTCCTTCGGATGTTGGTGGCCCCCCCGAGCTGGAGGCAGCGCTGCAGGGGGGGCTCCCCAGAGCGCAGCAGAGGGGCACAGTCCCCCCTCGCCCCGCTGGCCACGCTGCTGGGGATGCAGCCCGGGGTGCCGGGGGCTCGCTGGGCTGCCGGCGCCCGTTGCCGGCTCATGGCCAGCTCGTCCCCCCCAGCACCCCCGAGCCCTTCTCGGCAGCGCTGCTCTCCATCCCCCCCATCCCCAGCCCGTGCTGGCACCGGGGGCTGCCCCCCCCCCGGGTGCAGGACCCTGCGCTGGGCCTGGTTGGACCCCTGAGCTTCACAGGGACCCCCTTCCCCCGCTGCCCGGGTCCCTCTGGATGCCATCCCGTCCCTCCGGTGTGTCGCTCAGCTCGGTGTCAGCTGCACCGCGTCCCCCCCATCCCATCCCATCCCATCCCATCCCATCCCATCCCATCCCATCCCATCCCATCCCATCCCATCCCATCCCATCCCATCCCCATGTTGTCCCCATCCATCCGTCCGTCCCTGCTGGGGGTGTCCCCCCTGCCCCGCATCCCTCCCGCCTGAGCATCCTTTCCCCTCCCACAGCACCATTTTGGGGAGGGTCCAAGGGGACCAAAGGGTCAACCCCCCCGGCCCTGCCATCACATCCAGCTTTTCCCGGCCCCCGCGGTGAGCAGGAGAGCTGCGTGCCCGCCTGCGTGGTGGAGGTGCCATCACCCGCACCGGGGAGCGAGGGCGCTTTGGCAGTGAAGGCAGCGAGAAAGGCACGACGCATCCCAGAGCATCCTCCTGGCAGTGCTGCTCCCCTCGGCCTTAATGCCCAAAGCCCCGAATAGCCCTGCCCTCACAGGGACGTTGGGGACCAAGCAGACATCGCTGTCCCCCGTGCCGGGCTGCCGGTGTGCAGGAATCACCGCTCTCCGCTGGTTATTCCGCGGCACCGATGGGCACAGCTCTTGGGGAAGAGCTGCTTTGTGTCATGCAAATCCCGGTGGATTTTTCGGGTCATTCTCCAGCACGTTCGAACGTCGCTGCCGCCGCCGCCTCCTCCTCCGGCTGCTGACGGCAGCCGGCTCGCCGGGCTGGTCTTCGGCACCGAGCTCTTCCTCACCGCCTCCACCACCGGTGCAGCCCTGGGGAGTTGAGGGGGGCGTTCCTCCATCACCCACTTTTGGGCCGGAGTGAAGAACCCGGTGGGCTCCTTCTTGCAGCTTTTTTTTCTCCCCCTCTTAAGCCAATCAAATGGTGACTGTATAGCGATTACCGCTAATTAGTAGCCTTCATTAGCGGCTCCCATTTTAGATTTGCATATGTTAGACCTGAGTGGTTAGCGGCGGGTAATGTGGTTTTCCTTTGCGTGCAGATTGCACTTACATGTGTTGTATTAACTTCTTGACTGCACATCTGCTGGAAAAAACCTCCCCGGGCGTGTGTTGTGCAGGGAGCGCACGTGGCGGCGAGCGAGCCGGCACCGCGCGCAGCAGGGAGCGAGCCGGCACCGCACGCGGCGGGGAGCGGGATTTCCAAGCAGGGGGGTCTTTGCCTGCCAGCGCTGCACCGGCTGCCGTGCTGGGGGGTCGGGTTTGCCTGGGACCCCCCCTTCGTGGCTGGACGGAGTCGGTGCCGGCAGTGGAGGGAGCCGGGACGTCGGCACAGAGGTGCTGCTCGAGCGTTGGCACGTGGCCGTGGCAGGGTGGGCACCCCCAAGCCTTGCGGCACCCCCCCGGTGTGCTGGGAGTATGATGCTGAAGCACTGGCGGTGACACCGGTGACGGTGTCCTTTGCCGTGCCAAAGCTGGTGGGTGGCAGCTCTGGCACTTGGGGCACTGCTGACGCCTGCAGCGGCTACAGGTTGCAGACCCGGGGCCACGGGCCGGCTCCGCGCAGCGGATGGCTGCAGGTCGCAGGCATGGGCGAGAGAGCAGCCACTCGCGGCACCGGCACGGATTCGGATGGGGATGCACGCAAACGCCGGGCCCCTCGCTCTTGCTGTTCTGCGAGCTGCCAGTGCTGCCAGCGCCGAGACCTGCCGGAGCTGCAGCAGAGCCACGCGGCTCCTGCTCCCTCGGCTGCCGGTGCTCGTGCCCCAGCTCCTCCATCCCCGGAGGGACGTGGAGATCTGCCTCTTCCACCGCTGCCATCTCACCGCCAGCTCTGGAAGCAGCTCCGTCTCCTCTGCCGGCGTCTTCCCCCTCCCACCGCGGCTCCGGAGACTTTCAACCGCCTCCGCTCACCGCCTCCCCCGGCTGAGCCCCTTCCCTCCCCGCGCCGCTGCCTTTCCATCGCCGGCGGGTTGCATTTAGCTAAATAAAAGTTATTAAGCTGCACTCCGGCCCCCGCCGTGGACCAGCTCCCGCCTCCGTCCCTGCCTGGCAGAGCCGGCTCCAGGTCCGGCATGGGTGCCGCACCGGCCCCTTGCAGAGGCGGCGATGCTCGTGGTGGTGCTGCTGGCCGGGGATGCATGCACCGCTCTGCGCCAGGGGACCCCGGCACCCCCCCGCCAGCCCCGGCCTCCTGAGCTGCTGGGCAGCTCGTTAAGTTTTTATTAACGAACGGGCCTGGATTTATGCGCAGCGGCTTGCTGCTGGGAAGGGAGCGGGCGGTGTGGGGAAGGGGCTTTCCTGGGAAAGAGGAGTCGTGGGCTGCTCCCTTACAGAGGGGACGGATGGGGCAGGATCCGGCCTGCCTGCTCCTGCCCGCTCCTGCCTGCTCCTGCCCACTCCTGCCCGCTCCTGCCCGCTCCTGCCTGCTCCTGCCTGCTCCTGCCTGCACCCAGGCAGCCGTCCCCATGCTGGAGCAGTCACAGCCTATGCCTCGGGCATGTGGGTGCAGGTGTGGGGTGCACGGTCCATCCCGAGCTGGGAGAAGTCAGATCCCTGCTGTCATCCTGCATCCCTGCCGCATCCTGCATCCCTGCTGTCATCCTGCATCCCTGTGTGCATCCTGCATCCCTGCCCGCATCCTGCATCCCTGCCCGCATCCTGCATCCCTGCCTTTGTCCTGCATCCCTGCCCGCATCCTGCATCCCTGCTATCATCCTGCATCCCTGTGTGCATCCTGCATCCCTGCTATCATCCTGCATCCCTGTGTGCATCCTGCATCCCTGCTATCATCCTGCATCCCTGCCGCATCCTGCATCCCTGCCTTCGTCCTGCATCCCTGCCTTCGTCCTGCATCCCTGCCTTTGTCCTGCATCCCTGCTGCATCCTGCATCCCTGCCCGCATCCTGCATCCCTGCTATCATCCTGCATCCCTGCCCACATCCTGCATCCCTGCCTTCGTCCTGCATCCCTGCCCGCATCCTGCATCCCTGCCCACATCCTGCATCCCTGCCTTTGTCCTGCATCCCTGCCCGCATCCTGCATCCCTGCCCACATCCTGCATCCCTGCTATCATCCTGCATCCCTGCCCGCATCCTGCATCCCTGCCCACATCCTGCATCCCTGCCTTTGTCCTGCATCCCTGCCCGCATCCTGCATCCCTCCCTGACCAGCACGGGGGCAGGCGAGGCCGATCTGGGCACTGATCCCGCAGCACGGAGCACCCACTGTCCCCACCATGAGGGACACCGGGGTGCCGGCGGGTCCCCGCACATCGAGTGGGGCGGTCGGTGCCCCCGGTACGCCGCACCAACCCACCCTGACCCCCTCCCCGTTTCTCCCCCCAGGACACCCAAAAGGCGAAGCAGTTCCTGCCCTTCCTGCAGCGCGCCGGCCGCTCCGAGGCCGTGGTGGAGTACGTCTTCAGCGGCTCCCGGCTGAAGCTCTTCATGCCAAAGGAAACCTGCCTCATCACCTTCCTGCTGGCAGGTGAGCCCCCGCCCGGGCTTCGCTTGACGCTGGGGAGGTCCTCACCCCCCTTCGCTGCACGGTTCTCCCTCACCCCCCCGGGGCTGCGGGGGAAAGCAATGCTGGTGCCGCCAAGGGGTTGACCTTGGGGGGGGGGCGTTAATTGAGCTGGAGAGCACTAATTGGAGATGACCACAGGGTTCGGGTGCTGCCAGGGGCTGTTCATGCTGCTCCTGCCCGGGTGCCCCCCCCCCCCCACCAAGTGGGGTTTGCTCTGCTCCCCCCTCGCTGTGTCCCCCACTGGGGGGGCTTTGGATGCCCTCTGCACCTTTGGGTGCCCTGCGGCACGGCTGCTCGCCCCCTCTTCCCTCGGCTGCCCCCCTCCCCGGGCAGGGCGCTTGCCATGGGGGGGCTCCGAGGGGCAGCGATGGGGGGGGGGGTGAACCCCAGGCGCATCGTGCAGCCGGGGGGACCCCCGGGGACGGACGGGGACGGGGACAAGCAGGAGCGGCGGGGCTGATGGAGGTGCCGGCGGAGGCTCCGGGTGCCTCACCCCGCGGGTTTGCCCCGCGTGCGCACGGCGGCGGTTTCAGTAGGTCCTACAGAAACTGAAGAATCCCCCCCCACTAAACCCGTCCCGCTCATGGTGCGTATTTCAGCCGAGACCGCGGGGCTTTGGAGGTGCCACCTTTTAGGCTGGCGGTGGGACGGGCAGAGGGTGCCGGGGTGTCACCGGGCAGCGCGCCGGGATGGGGAAGCCCCGTCGGTGGTGAACAGCGTTGGCTCGCCGAGCCCGCGCCGGCGCCGCCGCATCCCTCCATGGGAGAGGATGTGGGGCGGCTCATCTCTCGCTCCCGTTTCTATGGCAATAACCGTGTATAAAGAATGACCCTGAACGCCGATCGTTCACAACTTGGTTATGAAAAATTCAATAAGCATATAAATAGATCTTATACGGGGATAAAAACACCGCGGTTTCCGTAAGCAGCAGCTCTTGCCACTCCTACCGAAGCAATATTTATCCTGGGACACACACACACACTCACGTGCGTGGGGGGCCGGGATGGAGTTTTTGTCCTCCTCTTTGTTCCCGGAGCTGGGGAACGGCGCGTGTTTGTGTTCCCCGGAGCAGCTGCTCACCCCGGCCCTGCCCTTCATGGCCCCCAGGGCCACCGTCACCTGGGCTGGGGGGCACCGAGGGCGCCGGGGAGCGGGAAGAACCGTAGAATCATGGAATCATGGAATCCCAGGTTGGAAGGGACCCCAGGGATCATCCGGTCCAACCTTTCTCGGCAAAGGCACAGTCTGGACAAGACGGCCCATCACCCTGCCCAGCTGGATCTTGAAAGTGTCCAGCGACAGGGAATCCACCACTTCCCCACGGAGATTATTCCAATGGTTGGTTGTTCTCAGCGTGAAACATTTTCCTCTTGTGTCCCATCGGAATCTCCCCAGGAGTAACTGGTATACCCATCACCCCACGGCTTTTCCATGCGACTCCTTGTAAAAAGGGAGTCTCTGTCTCCTTTGCAGCCACCCTTTAAATACTGGAACTGGTGATAACGGTCTCCCCAAACCTTTTCCTGAGGCTGAACAAACCCCGTTCTCTCAGCCTTTCCTCATGGCCGGCTTCCCCGGCCTTGGGTCATCTTGGTGGCCCTTCTCTGGACCCTCTCCAGCCTGGCCACAGCTGTTTGGTGTAGCGGGGACCAAAACTGAGCGCGGTATTCCAGGTGTGGCCTGACCAGTGCTGAGCAGAGTGGGATAATGAGTCTTTCTCTCCGCTGGTGATGCCCTCGGTGGCGCAGCCCAGCGCCCCTTGGCTTTCTCTGCCGCAGCAGCGTCCCGCTCACTCATATCGAGCTTCTTGTCACCGGGACCCCCAGGTCCCTTCCCACCGAGCTGCTCCCCAGCCGGTGCCACACTGCGGGATGATGTTTTTTCCCCGGGCGCAAGGCCTCACGCTCGTCCTTGTTGAACCGCGTAAGGCTCTCGTCAGCACATTCCTCCGGCCCGCCCGCGTCTTCCCGCAGGGTGGCTCTCCCTCCCCAAGCGTCCACCTCCCCGTCCACTTTGGTGGCACCGGCAAATGCCATCAGGGCACCCTTGATCCCGTCGCCCCCATCACATATGAAGATACTGAGTGGCGCTGGGCCCGGTGTCGGTCCCTGCGGGGACCCCACTTGGGACCGGTTGGCGGTTTGAGAAGGAGCTGGTGACCACCGCCCTTGGGTTGCGGGTGGCCAAGATGGTCCCCCCCCACCACACGGACCTTTGGCTGTGCCGTAACACAGCGGTTTCTCACGGGGGAGGCTGTGGGGAACCGTGTCGGAATCCTTGGAGGAATCCAGGTGGCCCGTGCCTGGTCCCGGTGATGCTCCCGAAGTGCGGCTCAAACCAGGGTGACCAGGAATGGCGCTGCGGTCCCTGTCGTCCCCCCGCTTCACCCGCTCACTCTGGCGAGCAAACCCCGGCCCCTCGCACCCCACAGCCCTTTCCCGTCGCACCCAAAGGCGCTCCTCACGGTCTGTAGGACTCCCAGGGACCCCCGGTCCCACGGGTGACCCCCACCATCACCCCGGAGTGACCAAACTGCCCCGGACCGATGCTCTCGCCTGGGGACAGCCTGTCCCCGTGGCCGGCCGGAGCAGGAGCAGCCCCAGCCCCGCTCCGGGCTGGCTCCTGCCGTGTGGGAAGCGCGTCCTAAACCTGTCCTTCTTCGCGTGCTTTGTGCGTATAAATAGTCGCACGGTCTTATTTATAATTAACCATTCTTAAAGTCAGCTGCAAAAGACGGGGAGACGCGACTCCCTCCTCCCTGCAACTCAGACATTAAAATTTTAAGGAGCGATAAAACTCCCACGTGCTCAGGAGGAGGAATTTGGGTATATTTAAATATTTCTGCTTTAAAAGGCGGCCGCCGGCTCTGGCCGCGTGTTTTATGCGTGAGAATCCGCCCCCTGCAGCACTCCCCGCCAGGGCGGCGAATGCGGCATCATCCCTGGGTCCCGCTGGGAGATGCTCTCCCCCCGATTTCGGGTGGGATTCGCTCCCGGTCACTCCCGGTGATGGAGCGACTGTTCCGTGGGGTGCGGGGAAGGAGCAGCGGCGGTTCCCGGCGTTGGTGGCAGCAGCCCCGTGTACCCCATCCTCTTCCTCGCTGGTGGGATGCCCACGCGGCACCGCGACGTGCAGCCCGGGTCCCGCGGGACCCTTCCCGTGGCGGGATGAAGGCGTCCCGCCAGCCCTCCCCGGGGATGGGCCGTTAAATACACCCGTCCCCGCCGGTGACGGCGGTTCCCGGCCTCTCTCGCGGCGAGTCGGGGGGAGGCTCCGGCTCGGCCTTTCCGCTTTGTCGGGTAATTTTTAAATTAAAGGGGAGGGGGCGGGGAGGGCGCTGGGGCGGCCTGGAAATGGATGGCTCCGGGGGGAACCGCGCTCGCTGCGAGTTATATTTAATCCCCGTTGCTGTGGCGACCGCCGGGCTGTCGCCCGCTCCCGGGGGCTGATTTTCCTCCCAAAAGTTCCCAAAGTGGTAAATAACCCCCCCTAGTCCTGGCTGGTCCCGGGGATGCTTGGAGCCAGTGGGGGTCCCTGCAATGATTTGGGGACCCATGGGCTGGAGTGTCCCCTCCTCGGGCCACCTCCTTTGCCACGCCCTTCGCCGCCCTTCGCCAGGCGCCGCAATTAGCGGGTTGGGAATAACGAGGGGGTGACTGGTGGCTGCCTGCGGGGCGGCGCTCGGGTGCAGAGGAGGTTGTGGGGTGCCGCAGGAGCGGGGTGCCCTGTGTCAGCCCCGGCTCTCCATCCAGGACACGGGGCTGCACCCCCCTGCAGCAGCCGCTGCATCTCCCAGGGGGGTCCTGCACCGCGCAGGAGCATCCTGCATTGCACAGGATCGTTCCATGTTGTACAGGATCATCCTGCACCACACAGGAGCATCTTGCCTTGCACAGGAGCATCCCGTGCTGCGCAGGATGGTCCTGCATCGCACGGAATCACCCTGCGTCACACCAAATCATCCTGCGTTGCACAGGACTGTTCTGCATTGCACAGGACCATGCTGAGTGGCACGGGAGCATCCTGAGTCTCACAGAATCATCCTGCATTGCACCAAACCACCCTGCATTGCACAGGAGCGCCCTGTCTTGCACTGGATCATCCTGCGTTGCGTTGGATCATCCTGTGTTGCGTAGGATCGTTCCACGTTGCACAGGAGCATCCTGCATCACACAGGAGTATCCTGAGTCGCACAGGAGCGTTCTGAGTTGCACAGGAGAATCCTGCATTGCACAGGAGCATTCTGCGTTGCACAGGAGCATCCTGAGTTGCACGGGAACATCCTGCATCACACATGATCATCCTGCATTGCCCAGGACTGTCCTGGTTTGCACGTCCCAGCGCCGCGGCGCGCCGAGCTGCGCTAACAGTGCTGCTGGAGACGCTCCTGGGGTGCGGGGGCAAACTGCCCCGCTGCCCACCCCGTGCCCTCAGCGCTGGGGGAGCACGCAGCTCCTCCGGGGAGGCCGTCGCCCGCTGAGGCTCTCTAATCAAGCGGGATACATTAATTACAGGCTGAAAAGGCAGGTAACGTGCCAATTAGCATGGAAGATGACGCGCCCCTGCTGTCTTTCCCCGCTGCAGAGCCCGCACATCTGCCGGGGTGGGTGTTCCTGGGCTTCGGCTGGATCCCTGCCTTCGTCCTGGCGGCAGTGCCGGGAGACGGCGCGGCTGAGGCTGGCGAGCGCGGTGCATCAGCCCCGTCCCCTCCTCGGCCCAGTGCAGGCAGGGCAGGGCAGGCAGGGCAGGCAGGGCAGTGCAGGCAGTGCCGGCAGGGCAGTGCAGGCAGGGCAGTACAGGCAGGGCAGGCAGGGCAGGCAGTGCAGGCAGGGCAGTGCAGGCAGGGCAGTACAGGCAGGGCAGGCAGGGCAGGCAGTGCAGGCAGGGCAGTGCAGGCAGTACAGGCAGGGCAGGCAGGGCAGTGCAGGCAGTACAGGCAGTGCAGGCAGGGCAGGCTGCCTGCCTCCCTCACCAGAGTGGAAAGCCGGCAGCAGCGGCGCGGCGGGCACCGTCGAGGGGAGGGCTGGGGCGGGAATGGCGCCGAGCGGGCTGTCTCTCCGCACGCCGGTGCGATGGCCGTGCCTGCTGTGGTTCCCCGGTCCCTTTCGTCTCGTCGTTGGGGTGCTGATCATGCTGCTCATTGGAATAACTTCCCAGCCTTTCCCGGCTGCCCTGGCACACCGTGCTGGGGGGGTCCGGGCAGACGGCCGTGCCCGCTGCGGCAGGGACGGTGGGTGCCCGGCTGGGCAAAGCCCTTTAGCAGCAGGGCCGGCACGCCACGCACCGCCGCGGCACACCAGCACAGATGGGCCCTTTCGGGGTCCCAGCGGCACCCCCGGTCACCCCCGTGGCTCTCCAGAAAGCTGGGGGGGTGAGGGGGGCTGCCGGCGCTTACCGGCGTGCCATGCCTGCCACCGTGCCCGCGGGAGCTGCCGGCGGAGGTTTGGGGAGGGGGGGTTTGGCACTTCTCCCAGCTCGCGGCGCTGGAAAATTAAACTTTTAGCCTGAGTAAGGCAAACTTGGTTATTGAAGCGGCTCTGCCTCTAATGAGCCCCGCGCAGCCCTGATCAATTATTCAGTGGAACAGCTAATGAACGGTCGGGCGGTGGTGGTGGTGGTGGAGGGGGGGGCTCCGGGGCTCCCCCGCTCGCGGTTATCGACGGGGGGAGTGAGGGGGTCGCTGCGGGGCTGCACCGGGAGGGCGAAACGGGACGGGGAGAGGAGAGGGGAGAAGAAGAGGGGGAGTCCTGCTTGGGGGGGGACCCCACGGGCACCGAGCTGGGCTTACGGGCAGAGCAGCGGGGTTGTCACCCCCCCTCCAAGCATCGGTGCCCTGGGGAGGGGGGCACAGCCCCGCGGCGGCAGAGCCTGTGCCTGGCTGAGCCCCGCTCCGGGGTCGCTGCTCCGTGGGGTCACTGCTCCATGAGGGTCATTGCTGCATGGGCGTCCCTGCTCTGTGGGGTCCCTGCTCCATGGGGGTCCCTGCTCTGTGGTCCTGGTCCATGGGGGTCTCTGCTCCCTGGTCCTGCTCTGTGGGGTCATTGCTCTGTGGGGTCACTGCTCTGTGGGGTCCCTGCTCCGTGGGGACCCCTCGTCGTGCCCCGTGGCACCCCGGGGCCATCACCCCCATGGAGCATCCCCCGACCCTCCACCCCCCCCCCCCCCCCGCCCCAACCTCTGCTCCCTCCCGGCAGCGGGATTTTGGGGTGGCTTCTGGGATTCCTCCCTCTCCCCATCTGGCATTAGTGCCGAAACAGCACCTGTGTCCCGGGGGGGGGACCCCCTTACCCTTACCCCCCCCCAGCTCAGCGCCCACCCCGGTGCAGTCCTCCCACAGAGCTGGGGTCTGGCGGGGGGTCCCCAGCGTGGGGGGGGGGCCCAGTCTGGGGGATGTCAGTGTGGGGGACGCCCTTGCAGGGGGGGGAAGGCGCCTTCCTCCCCCCGACAGCATCTCTCCATGCCGGCGCGCTTCGTCCTCCCCGCGCGTCCTCCTGCGCTCGCTCGGTTTTGGGGGGGCGGACTGGGACCTGCCGGGGGGCGGCGGGGAACACCCTGCGCTGCGCCGTGTGGGGAGGTTGCTCCTCGGCTAATTGATTAATTGCCAAAGTAATTGCCTCATATCAAATAACAGAAATAATGCAAATAATGGAAATAATGCAAATAATGGAAATAATGCGGCTGCTGGGAGGCGGCGGTGGGGCCGCGGCGCGGTGAGCTGGTGGCTGGCGGCGGCGAGCCCGGGGAGGGCTTCGGGGCTGGGGGAGGTTTGTACCCCCCCTACGTATGCACACCCCCTCTTGTATTTATTTCATTTTTTTCTCCTATATTTTTGATTTTTTTTGGTTTTCCAGCCGGTTCCACTGCCAGGAGCCGGCACGGAGCGGAGCAGCACTGCGGCGCGCTGCTCGGCCGGCACTCCCCAACCCCTCCTCTGCCCGCTCCGCGCGCTGCCATCACCCATCGCTGAGGGACAGAAATAGGATAAATATGGGGATTTTATCAATGCCTTCATATATTATTTTTAATTTTTTATTTTTTTTATTTTTTTTGATGCATCGAATGCAAATGAGCGTCGTAAAAAGCAGACAGGTCCCCCGTAAATGTGACTTCAGGGATGCTCTCCGGGGAGCCTCATCCCGTCTCCCCGGCTGAAATATATACGTTTGAGTGCTATAAATATGCGCAAGTAGAGAGGCGCTAATTTAATCCTGGGTTCTGCTTTCCCAGCGACATGGCACTCCGCAGCCTGACGCCTTCTCGCCGCGGGGGCCGGCAGCAGCGGCAGCAGGATGTGGCCCCGGGGGAAAAAAGGGGGGACCAGGAGGGGACACCGGCCACGGCCCCCCCGTGTGTGTCCCCCCCGCAAGGAGGGGATGCTGGGAGGAGCCGTGCAGCCCCCAGGGTGCCGAATCGGGGCGTCTCTGCTGTGTTTTGGGGGGAAAAGGAGGTGAAAATGAGGTTACTGCCTGTGCTGCAGGGCATGGCTGCAGCCCCCCCCCCCAGTTTGTGCCCACTCCAGTCCGTGCCCCCCCAACACCGCCGCCCCCCCCACCTTGGACCGGCGACCTCCCACAGCCCTTTCCACCCTGAGATGCCCCCGCTTTTGGCAAATGATGTATTTTTAATGTTTGTTTTTGTTGTTTTGCTTCATTTTTTCAGGTGGGGGCACGGCCTGGGGATGGGGGGAGCACTGCTGGGGCAGTGTCAGGGTGTGTTGACCCCAAATACTGCAGGTACGGCGTCAGGTCGTGGTGACCCCAAACGCTGGGACGTGGTGACAGCAGATGCTGCAGGCGCACGGCGTCGGGACACGGTGGCCCCAAAGGCTGCAGATGCGCAGTGCTGGGATTTGGTGACAGCAGATAGCGCAGGTGCACGGCGTTGGGACACGGTGGCCCCAAACGCTGCAGCGTTGGGGATGTGGTGACCCCAAGTGCTGCAGATGTGCAGCGTCAGGATGTGTTGACCCTAAATACTGCAGATATGGTGTCAGGTTGTGGTGACCCCAAATGCTGCGATGTGGTGACACCAGATGCTGCAGGCGCACGCTGTCGGTACACAGTGACCCCGAAAGCTGCGGCCCTGCAGTGTCGGGGTGCAGCACAGCAGCAGCTCCCTGCCGGCTGCGGCCTGGCTGGTGTGTCCATAAGTCCGTCCATCCCGGGCCGTGGGTGCTGTGGTGAGCTGAGCGTCGCCGCTGGCTGCTGCACCCCTCCGCCGGCGTCCGGGGGGGTCCCTGGGCAGCCCCCCGCTCTGGGTGCCTTAGCGGGAGCCGGCACGGTTCAGCAGCACGCAGCCACCTTCCGCCGCCTCCCCGCTGCCGTCTGCTTCCCTTTTCCCGACAGCCCCTATTTTGGTAGGGATTAGCGGTAAAAATACGCCGCGCTCCCACATGGGCTCTGCGGCAGCAGCAGCCAAGTTGCCATCACGACTCAGATGCCGGCCACGCGCCCGCCAGTGCCGAGGAAAGGAGGGGACAGCAGCACCAACCCCCCGGCATCACCGCCAGCCCCCGTTTGGCTCCCCTGCGAACCGGCAGCATTGTCCTGCCCGGTGCTGCCGGTGCCAAGGGCAGGATCCGCCTCGAAGCCCTTCGGTCGCTTGCCCGGGGTCCGGTGCCGCAGCAGTGCCTCAAGTCCTGCCCGCTGCCGGGATCTGCTGCGGGTCCTCGGCATTCAGGTCTCGCTCCGGCATGGTACTCGCAGTTACCGCGTGGCTTCGTTGCGGTGACCGATGGTGCCACGCGGCTCCTCTCCTCCCCTCTGCTCACCTCCTCGGTTTTTCCCAAAGTCCGTAAATCCTCCTGGAGATCCATCTCTGGCACTCGGCACCGGCACAAACACTCCCGGATGGGTGAACCTTGCACGGTGCCATCCCTGCTCCCCTGGCTCACCGCGCCGGTAGCGGTTATGGCACAGCAGGGGGCGGGGGGGGGAAAAAGCTGTTTAGAGCCCAGAAGTGAGGGGTGGAAGAGCCCCGGCTCCAGCGGCGATGCGGCATCAACGGTAAATCAGGGAAATTCCCCCACGGAAAAATTGGGAAGAGTTTTTTTCCTGAGCTCCCGGAGGGAGCGGGGAAGGCGGGCTATGCCGGCGCTGTGCCGTGCCGTGCCGTGCCGTGCCATGCGCGGTGATTGCCCCTGGCTCCCGGGGGTACCCGGTGTGGCCGTGAAGCCGGCGAAATTAAATGGTTTATTAGCGGCTTCGTGCTGGGGGGTTTCCCCGTGCACAATCTGTCCTTTCCTCTCTATCTGTGCAATTACGTATATAAAATAACCTACACATATATTATATATTATATATTAATTATATATTAATTATATATTAATTATATATTAATTATATATTATATATTAATTTGCTGTGTTAGTGAGGTGAGGGCCGGGGGGTTGGGGGCTGTGCTCCGCACCCGGCCCTGCTCCCGCATCCCCTCGGCACAGCCGGGACCAGCCACGTCCCCGCTGCAGCGCGCCGGGAGCCCGGTCCGGCAGCCTGCCCTGCCTTACGGGGGGGCGGCCCAGCTGCGGGATGTCCCGGCATGCTGCGGGAAGGCCTGGGGTGCTGCAGGATGCTGTGGGATACTCCAGGATGCTGCAGGATGCCCTGGGATGCTGTGGGATACCCTGGAATGCTGCTGGATGCCCTGGGATTCTGTGGGATGCTGCAGGATGCCCCAGGATACTGCAGGATGCTGTGGGATGCTGCGGGACACCCTAGGAAGCTGCAGGATGCTTCAGGATGCTCTGGGATGCCCTGGGATGCTGTGGGATGCCCCGGGATGCTCGAGGATGCCCCAGGAAGCTGCAGGACGCCCCCGGATGCTGGAGGATGTCCCAGGATGGTGCGGGATGCCCTGGGATGCCCCGGGATGCTGCGGGATGCTTGTCCCCCGCCTTCCACCTCCATCCCTGCAGGGACGGGGCCAGGGTCGGAGCATCCTCCGCAGCCCCATGAGCTGCCTCGTCCACGCCTGCCGCGCCGCCGGCGCCGGGTCGCGCTGCTCGGCAGAAGCGTTTAGCAGAAGTGATTTGTAGCGGAGTTCTGTGGAGACCCCGGGGGAGAGCGGTGGCAGCCGCGCGCTGCAGCATTTTAAACCACATCCCTCATCTGTGCAGATTAATACATTACGCCTTCCCGGGAAGAGCAGCAGAGCTGCGGTTTCGGGTATAGTTTTATTATTTTATTATTTTTTTTCAAGTGCTGGGTAACTTTGCCGGGCTTGCGTAGCTCCGGTCGGTGAGTGCCGAGCGGCCCCCCCCACCTCGCCGTATGGCAGCCAGCGCGTTTCTGGGGCTGAGCACGCTCATCCCATCCTTTTTAGGTTTTCCTTTTCCAAAAGCAGGCTTCGCTCGTGTGGGTTTAGGAGGCGTCAGAAGCAGCGAGAGGATGCGAGGTGGCATCCTGAGCCGCTGCGCAGTCTGTCCAGGCTGGGAGTTATTTGTGTGCTGGGATCCCCCCGGCGCCGCGGCGGCTCTTCACCGCCCTGTAAAAACGCTGCGCTTTGCTTTTTTATTTTATTTAAGGGCTCGGACACTTCCTCAGCTATTTCTTCAAATTATTTTCTTTAGGGGAAAAAAAAAAAAAAGGAAAAAATAATCGCTGTCATGGTGCATAAACCCTCACCGCCGCGGCTCCCTTCCCCCAGCCCCTGCTCACTCCATGGAGGAGGAGGAGGAGGAGGAAGGGAAGACACGCTCTTGGCAGCTCTGGCTCCTCGTTTTCCCCTCCCAGCGCGGTGCCAGAGGATGCTCCTTGCCGGAGATGCTGGCAGCGCGTTTGTGCCATGGCCGGGCTGCGTGCCGTGGCCTGGCGGCGATGCCGTGCCGGAGCCGTACCCGCCTGCTGCCGCCCGGTGCCAGCGTGGAGGGAGGAGGAGGAGGAGGAGGAAGATGCGTCTCTGCTCCTTCCTCCCGCTCACAACCAGGGGCCGTGCACGGTGCAGCTGATGCCGGGTGGCTTCTGGGGCCACCGCGGTGGGGGTCCAGCAGCCACCAAAAGCCCATCCCCCCCTCCCCTGCCCGTCCCCCCGGCTTTCCGAAAATCTGCCTTTCCTGACCCATTTTTTTCCAGGCAGAGGATGTCGGTGCTGCCAAGGGGGACACGGGCAGGGACGGGGGTGTCCCGTCACCCGGGGGGGCCGCGGCGGGGTGGGCTGCAGGCAGGGCTGGGGCCGGCAGCTGCCCGTCCTGTCCCGGCGGTGGAACTCCTGCCAGATTCCATGGA